>BLSH010521619.1:698963-716251 GCA_018402905.1 Glandirana rugosa
CTTATTAGACGTCTTGTATATAAATACCTAGACAATCCTCCCTCTACCCTACCTGACTTCTCTAGGGATCTGCAGAACATTTCCCCATCCCATCTCCCTCCTAACAGATCCATAAATATATGTTCTGCAGATTATTCCATCTTTATAAAGATCTGCAGAGCATTCCATCTCTGTCCTGACAGATACACATTGATTTACTCTGCAGATTATTCCATCACTGGCCTCTCCAGAGATTTGCAGAACATTGCCCCATCCCATCTTCCTCCTGACAGATACATAGTGATATGTTCTGCAGATTATTTCTATCTCTAAAGATCTGCAGAGCATTCCCATTTCTGTCCTGATAGATACGCATTGATATACTCTGCAGATTATTCCATCACTGGCCTCTCCAGAGATGTGCAAAACATTGTTCCATCCCATCTCCCTCCAGACAGATACAGTAGATATGAGACATCAGATACATCACACAGTCCTATGATGACGATTTTATTCCTGGAGATAATCATCTATAGAGTTTCTCTGGGATCATGAAATTCTGAATGCGTCTTCCTGCTCTCAGTTAAATTACAGAGCCAACCTAGAAACAAGAGCTGAGCAGCTGCAGAAAGTGCAAAGCTTCAGAGCTGTGAACAGCTGTAGCATTGGTGGTTCAGTGGTAGAATTCTCGCCTGCCACGCGGGAGGCCCGGGTTCGATTCCCGGCCAATGCAAGCTCAGTTTTTCATCATGTAAATAAGTTTATTTTTTTTAACCACTTAACCTCCAGAAAATTTACCTCCCCCTTCATGACTAGGCCATTTTTTGCGATACAGCACTCCGTCACTTTAACTGACAATTGCGCAGTCGTGCGATGCTGTACTGAAATAAAATTGATGTCCATTTTTTTCCCCACAAATACAGCTTTCTTGTGGTGGTATTTGATCACCTCTCTGTTTTTATATTTTCTGCGCTATAAACAAAAAAAGACCAACAATTAATAAAAAAACAACTATTTTTTACTTTCTGCTATAAAACATATCCAATAAAAAAAATCGAATTTCTTTATAAATTTAGACCAATATGTATTCTGCTACATATTTTTGTTAAAAAAAAATCCCAATAAGTGTATATTGATTGGTTTGCGAAAAAGTTATAGCTTCTACAAACTATATACTGGAATTTTTATTTATTTCTTTTTTTACTAGTAATGGCGGTGATCGGCGACTTATAGCGGGATTGCGATATTGTGGCGGATATTCTGACACTTTGTGGGTACCATTGACACTAATACAGTAATCAGTGTTAAAAATATGCACTGTCACTGTACTAATGACACTGGCTTGGAAGGGGCTAAACAGCTAGGGAGATCAAAGGGTTAAATGTGTGCCTAGCCAGTGTTTTGGTGTACACAGTGTGCTGCTTTTATTGAGGGAAGTGAGGGGTTTTATTCCCTGATTTGCAGGGAAAGAAAATCCATTACTTCCCCACTGACAGGACAGAGCTCTGCCTTGGTTACATAGGCAGGGCTCTGTCCTGTGTGTCTTTCCGATGATTGGCGGGTGCGGGCGGTCATCCATTGGCTGGCACCCACTAATTGGCATCTATTGTGTCCAATCACAGCAAAACCGGGTCGCCGGCGGCGCGCGCACATGCCCCCTACTTTGAAGTGCCGCATCACGTACCTAGTATGTGATCCAGCACAGCAGAGACGCTTTGCCGCCGCACGTGTAAGTGATATGGTCAGCAAGCAGTTAATATCCATCAGAGAATTGGAGGTTATGCGATTTCCATGCTGTATGTGTAATGACGGCCATAAAAATCAACTTCTGTCATCGCCCAGTTATCGTAGAACAATGTTCGGGGCAAACAACCCCACCCTGAAATTTCCGGAGGCCAGTGGGTTTCCTCAGCACAGTTCTGTAGTAGAGTCTTGTACTGAGTTAGCTATCGGTAAATGTAGAAAATTCTGGGATGGTAAAAACATGCAGCTGAGCCGTGTTTTTATTGCCCCCCCTTAAAGTCTCTTTTTAAAAAAAAAATAACAAACATGTTATACTTACCTGCTCTGTGCAGTGGTTTTGCACAGAGCAGCCCGGATCCTTCTCTTTTCGGGTCCCTCAGGTGCTCCTGGCCCCTCCCTCTTATCGAGTGCCCCCACAGCAAGCAGCTTGCTATGGGGGCAGCCGCTGCACTGTGTGTCCATTCAGACATGGAGCTGCGGTTCAGCCCTGCCCCCTCTCTCTCCTGATTGGCTAACTGACTTAGATTGACAGCAGTGGGAGCCAATGGCGCCACTGCTGTGTCTCTGCCAATCAGGAGGGAGAGTCCAGGACAGCCGAGGGACTCGTGGACATCGCTGGATGGAAAGGGGGCTTAGGTAAGTATTAGGGGGGCTGCTGCACACAGAAGGCATTTTATATTAATGCATAGAATGATAAAAAAAACCCTCTGCCTTTACAACCCCGTTAAGCTGCAAATGCAGTCAGACATGGGTGTACACATGTGCGGCAAAAATTATACATCCTGTCCAGTTTACTGCAACTGCCCTGTCAAATGCCCACTGCAATCCACCTGTCAATCCACCGCAGATCGCTTTTCAGAGGGGAGGCAAGGTCTGCCATGGTTAAAGATAGCATTAAAGTTGTATTAAACTCCAAAGCAAACAATTATTATATTGCAGCTTACCAATGCTTAGATGTGATAACTGCATTCCCTTCATTTTTCAGGCTTTCTTTGTTCTATTTTCATTTAGTGATCCAGCCAGTAAGTCTGATGGTTTTTAAAAGTACAAGCTGTCCGGCAGAATGTATCAGTTTACATGGATGAGACAAACCACTTAAAGTGATACTAAAGATTTTCTTTTTTTTTTAAAGTAACAAACATGTCATTACTTACCTGCTCTGTGCAGTGGCATCCCCGATTCCTCTACTCAGGTCCTCCGCTGGCACTCTGGGCTCCTCCCACTGCTGAGTGCCCCCATAGCAAGGAAATCTTAGAACTAATCTTAGAAAATATTATTTTACTGAAAGGGTAGTTGATGATTGTAATAAACTACCATCAGAGGTAGTGAGACAGTCAACAGTAAATGGCTTCAAACATGCTTAGGCTAAACAAGGATCTATAGTCAGACAACAAAGTTAACAAAAAAACAAAACAATAAAAATAAATAAACAAAACAAAAAAATGGGCAGACTCAATGGACTACTCAGTCTTTTTCTGCCATCACTTTTCTGTGTTTCTAAGCAGCTTGCTATGGGGGCACTCATGAGTGCTCGCTCCCGAGCCCCACTCTGTGTATCCATTGACACACAGGGCATGGCTCAGCTCCACCCCCTTCTCCCTCCTTACTGGCTGTTATTGACAGCAGCCAATAACTCCTGCTGCTGGGTCCAAGCCAATGAGGAGGGAGAGAGCCAGAAAAGCACCGGCACCCATGCACATTGCTGGATTGAGATCGGGTTCAGGTAGGTATGGGGGGGGGGGAACGACTGTGGGGCTGCACACAGAAGGTTTTTTTACCTTCATGCATAGAAAAGGGGCACACCCCTTGCTCCCCTCCTGGAAGAGACAACTGAATGACTCAGAGGTAGGACACACCCCCTTCTCTCCTCCTGGCAGAGACAGCTGGATGACTCAGAGGAAGGGCACACCCCCTTCTCTCCTCCTGATGGAAAGACGCACCTTCTCCTCCACTCCTGACAGCAGAGACAGCTGAATGACTCAGAGGAAGGGCACGCCCCCTTCTCTCCTCCTGATGGAAAGACACACCTTCTCCCCCACTCCTGGCAGCAGAGACAACTGAATGACTCAGAGGAAGGGCACGCCCCCTTCTCTCCTCCTGGCAGAGACAGCTAAATGACTCAGAGGAAGGGCACGCCCCCTTCTCTCCTCCTGGCAGAGACAGCTGAATGACTCAGAGGAAGGGCACGCCCCCTTCTCTCCTCCTGGCAGAGACAGCTGAATGACTCAGAGGAAGGGCACACCCCCTTCTCTCCTCCTGGCAGAGACAACTGAATGGCTCAGAGGAAGGGCACGCCCCCTTCTCTCCTCCTGGCAGAGACAGTCCTGCCTAGATCTTCAAATTGCAGCAATGTCAGCATGTGCAGCACTATTGCTAGGCGTTCTTCCTAGACAGACCACTATGCACCGCAAATAAGGAAGCATCCTTGTTCACTTGTACACTAAGTATTTCACGCACGCACACACACGAAATCGAATAACCTTCAATAAATGGCATTTACTGTATACAGCATGCAGTACATATTAGGGTTTAAAATTCCACCCTGCCCCCCCAGGCACACACACACCAGGGCTGTCGTTAGAAATCACAGGGCCCCGTACATGCTACCTGACCCACCCCCTGCCCCTCGAATTACAAAAAAAAAATAATTTTTAAAAATGTATTTTTTTTACAATTTTAAAAATTATTTTTATTTATTTTTTACAATTTCTTTTATTTTAATTTTTTCTCGCTGTTGGGGAGGGTTGAATGAAATATCAGGGGTCTAAACACACCCCTAACATATCATCTTTGAGACAGGAAAAGGAATTGAGTACACAGATTCTTCAATTCCTTTCTCTGCAGCCTCAGCTGCACTGAAGATGAATGGACAGGAGACAGAGGCTCCTCTCCATTCATAAACTGAAGCATCTTTAACACCGTTTACAATGCTCAGTTATGAATGGACAGAGTCAATGTTCACTGACTCTGTGCATTCAGAAAAGGAAGGAGCCGGCAAATGAGATTTACCGGCTCCTTCCTCCACTCTCTATCCTGGAAGATCCAGGACGGGGGGAGAGGAGGACACAGAGGGGGACCTGAAGGACGAAACAGATCGGGACCTAGAGGAGGACCCAGGGAGCACAGAGGGGGACAGCCAGGGGTGATTGGTGCGGCGGTGGGGGCAGTTAAAAGCACCGATCTCCCTGACAGCCACGGGAGGGAGAGAAGGAGAAGTGGCTGCCAGAAAAGCTATAAAGGGACATCAAAGGAATTGAGTACACAGATTCTTCAATTCCTTTCTCTGTAGCCTCAGTTGCACTGAAGATGAATAAACAGGAGACAGAGGCTCCTATTCATTAATAAACTTAAGTGTAGTATACTCAGTTTACTTTGCTCAGTTATGAATGGACACAGGAGTGATCGGTACTGATCGCTCACTGTGTCCAATTCAGAAAAGGAAGGGGCCGGTAACTTAAATATTTACCCGCCTCTTCCCCCACTCTCCATCCATCTGTGCACCTGCAGCAGCCAGCAGGAGAGGGAAGCCGGGGGTTCTGCAGGGGGGGCGAGGGGGGCCGGCCCAGTGACAAGCGGGAATCAGATGTGGGCAGCCCGGGGAGGGGGATCGGTGTGTCGGAACGGTAGGACAATTCCAGGATGATGAACTGCATCTCTCCAGCAGCTGAAAGCCGGCAGGAGGGAGAAGGGCAGACACTGGCTTTCAGCTTCTGGAGGGAGAGACACAGACACAGTGTATTGTTCTCCCGTCCCACCGCACTGGTCCTCCTGCTGTCCGGGCCCCCCTGTGTGCCCAGTGGTGTCCCCCTATCGGTGGCCCTAACACACACACAATACCCCTTTGCTGCAAGCAAAATTAAATAAAAAATGCTCACCTAAATCCACGGTCACGTGATCCCAGTTCTGTACTTGCAGAGTGGGGAGTATCCTTCTTTGATTGTCTATGTTGCTGCCTGGTGACAGTTCCATTGGCTATCCATCGGTGGGACCCTTTCAAGTCCCCGAAGACTCCAGTGCAGTGACATCACAATAAAGGGCATCAACAGGACCGGTCATCAGCAGGCCAGGAATATGGACTGAACCCAGTCTCCAACAGCAGAAGAGGCACTATTTTATATTTGCCCAGAGATGGACTATTAATTAAATATCTTTAATGGGTTATTAATATAACTCTTTGTTTTATTAAAAGCATTTGTTTTTTCATACATTTTAACATCTTCTATGCTATCAAGTGTCTGAGTTTGGTATATAGCCTGTAGGTGTCACTATTGCAGCTGCTACCGTAAAGAGGGTGAGATTTGAGCGTCAGCATTGGGGCCGCATTAATGAGAGATGAGAGCATCTTCTGATCTAATTCTGTGCGAATCTTAATCTTGCTACAGATAGATATTGGGGGGTTATGAAGGATACAAAGACATCCTTGTCAACTATACTATACACTAAATTTCCAAAAGTATTGGGACGCCTGCCTTTACACGCACATGAACTTTAATGGCATCCCAGTCTAATGCTGGCCATACACTATACGAAAAATCGGCCGAACGAGTTTCACATGGAACACACGGTCGTGAGAGCAAACGATTTAGCCATCATGTAATGACCGAAATTTGATCGATAAATCGTTCAACTTACATAAATGAATCCGTTTGTCGTTCGTTTTGTAACATAAGCCCAATGAAAACTGTTCGGGCAAGAAACACATTAATCTTTCAATTTATCGTCCGTTCGGCCGTAGTTTTCCAAATCTTTCCTTCGATCTATCGGCTCAAAATGTTGCAACCAATTTTCGATCTGTGCCCATCAACTGGACGATAAACTAACAAACTGTCCAAATGGCAGCTTTTCAAACGATTTTTCGTCTAGTGTATGGCCAGCATAAGGCTCTACTCATGTCAATACATTTTGCTCTTGAGCGTTTTCGCAGTGCTTTTTGCTGTGCTTTCTGCAGTTTTTACTGCGTTTTTGATGCGGTTTACAGTGATTTGCGTTTTTGCTTTTTTATGGGGGGGGAGGGGGAATTGTGTTGCTAGGCAGATTTAAAACTGCAAATTAGGGCAAAATCACGGTAAGAACTCATCAAAAACGCAGCACTTGCGTTTTTTTCTTGCATGCCCATTGAAGCCTATTACCTGCAAAACGCTGCATTTTGCGGGAAATTCCCATAGACACTCCTAAACCTTGTGGACAGCCTTCCCAGAAGAGTTGAAGCTGTTATAGCTGCAAAGGGTGGGCCAACTCAATATTGAATCCTACAGACAAAGACTGGGATGCCATTAAAGTTCATGTGTGTGTAAAGGCGGGTGTCCCAATACTTTTGACAATATAGTGTATATCTCTAACCTCCTAGGTTTTCTTAGTGGTTAAGGGAGTCACAATTCTGGCCATCGAGAAGTAATAAAAGATTAATATCTTCCATTGGCTTGGTGAATAAATGATCAATTTCCTACATAAGGGACAATTACTCCTGGGGAATAATCAAATCAGATGTGATCAAATGGATCTTTTATTCTGAAGAGGGGACACGCAGAAGTGGGCACTCCTATCCTCAGCTAGCAACAATAGCTTTTTTGTGAGGCTGGAGAGTGCAAAATGTGGTGCAGCTGTGCATCATAGGCAATCACCTTCTAACCAGCTTGTTCAATAAAAAAACCTGGAAGCTGATTGGTTTCTATGCAAAGCTGCACCACATTTTGCACCCTCCAATTTCAGTAAATCAACCCTAGGGGAGCCCAAGTGACCCACACATTTGGTGGATGGTGAACAGGCTGGGCCCTTGATGGCAGTCCTCAATGAAGATGGAAAAAAGGAAACATTGTGAGATCTGAGTATTGACCCAACATTGCCTGTAAATGCATTAAATGTTCTCCCATGAACAAATAAAATGTGATCCAGGGATGGGAAGGGGACTGGATACTTGAACACCTAGACTTCCCCGTTTGTTGATTCTTTGGACTGAAAACTGGTTGCTTGTGATCTCTTTTTACTCATCACCACCTAATACCCCCTACAAGTCATGAGATAAAATACCAATCAATGAGCAATTGACACAGATGGTCCCTGTACAATGTAACACACACAGTCTCTAAACATTGTATGACACACACAGTCTCTATACAGTGTATGACACACACAGTCTCTATACAATGTATGACACACACAGTCTCTATACAATGTATGACACACACAGTCTCTATACAGTGTATGACACACACAGTCTCTATACATTGTATGACACACACAGTCTCTAAACATTGTATGACACACACAGTCTCTATACATTGTATGACACACACAGTCTCTATACAGTGTATGACACACACACAGTCTCTATACAGTGTATGACACACGCAGTCTCTATACAGTGTATGACACACACAGTCTCTATACATTGTATGACACACACAGTCTCTATACAGTGTATGACACACACAGTCTCTATACATTATATGACACACACAGTCTCTATACATTGTATGACACACACAGTCTCTATACATTATATGACACACGCAGTCTCTATACAGTGTATGACACACACAGTCTCTATACATTGTATGACACACACAGTCTCTAAACATTGTATGACACACACACAGTCTCTATACATTGTATGACACACACAGTCTCTATACATTGTATGACACACACAGTCTCTAAACATTGTATGACACACACAGTCTCTATACAGTGTATGACACACACAGTCTCTATACATTGTATGACACACACAGTCTCTATACAGTGTATGACACACAGTCTCTATACAATGTATGACACACACAGTCTCTATACATTGTATGACACACACAGTCTCTAAACATTGTATGACACACACGCAGTCTCTATACAGTGTATGACACACACAGTCTCTAAACATTGTATGACACACACAGTCTCTATACAATGTAACACACAGTCTCTATACTGTGTATGACACACAGCCTCTATACAATGTAACACACACACAGTC
The DNA here is from genome assembly GCA_018402905.1 of Glandirana rugosa. Lineage (NCBI taxonomy): Eukaryota > Metazoa > Chordata > Amphibia > Anura > Ranidae > Glandirana > Glandirana rugosa. Next base: position 707,656 of record BLSH010521619.1, read on the forward strand.
TCTATACAGTGTATGACACACACAGTCTCTATACATTGTATGACACACACAGTCTCTATACAGTGTATGACACACACAGTCTCTATACATTGTATGACACACAGTCTCTATACAGTGTATGACACACACAGTCTCTATACATTGTATGACACACACAGTCTCTATACAGTGTATGACACACACAGTCTCTATACAGTGTATGACACACACAGCCTCTATACAATGTAACACACACACAGTCTCTATACAGTGTATGACACACACAGTCTCTATACAATGTAACACACACACAGTCTCTATACAGTGTATGACACACACAGCCTCTATACAATGTAACACACACACCGTCTCTATACAGTGTATGACACACACAGTCTCTATACAATGTAACACACACACAGTCTCTATACAGTGTATGACACATGCAGTCTCTATACAGTGTATGACACACACAGTCTCTATACAGTGTATGACACACACAGTCTCTATACAGTGTATGACACACACAGTCTCTATACAATGTATGACACACGCAGTCTCTATACAGTGTATGACACACACAGTCTTTATACATTGTATGACACACACAGTCTCTATACAATGTAACACACACACAGTCTCTATACAGTGTATGACACACGCAGTCTCTATACAGTGTATGACACACAGTCTCTATACATTGTATGACACACACAGTCTCTATACAATGTAACACACACACAGTCTCTATACAGTGTATGACACACACAGTCTCTATACAGTGTATGACACACACAGTCTCTATACAATGTATGACACACACAGTTTCTATACAATGTATGACACACACAGTCTCTATACAGTGTATGACACACACAGTCTCTATACAGTGTATGACACACACAGTCTCTATACAGTGTATGACACACACAGTCTCTATACAGTGTATGACGCACACAGTCTCTATACAGTGTATGACGCACACAGTCTCTATACAGTGTATGACGCACGCAGTCTCTATACATTGTATGACACACACAGTCTCTATACATTGTATGACACACACAGTCTCTATACAATGTATGACACACACAGTCTCTATACAGTGTATGACACACGCAGTTTCTATACAATGTATGACACACACAGTCTCTATACAGTGTATGACACACACAGTCTCTATACAATGTATGACACACACAGTCTCTATACAATGTAACACACACACAGTCTCTATACAATGTAACAAACGCAGTCTCTATACAGTGTATGACACACGCAGTCTCTATACAATGTATGACACACACAGTCTCTATACAGTGTATGACACACACAGTCTCTATACAATGTATGACACACACAGTCTCTATACAATGTAACACACGCACAGTCTGTGTACAATGTAACAAACGCAGTCTCTATACAGTGTATGACACACACAGTCTCTATACAGTGTATGACACACACAGTCTCTATACATTGTATGACACACACACAGTCTCTATACAGTGTATGACACACACAGTCTCTATACAATGTATGACACACACAGTTTCTATACATTGTATGACACACACAGTCTCTATACATTGTATGACACACGCAGTCTCTATACATTGTATGACACACACAGTCTCTATACAGTGTATGACACACGCAGTCTCTATACAATGTAACACACACACAGTCTCTATACAGTGTATGACACACACAGTCTCTATACAATGTATGACACACACAGTTTCTATACATTGTATGACACACACAGTCTCTATACAGTGTATGACACACACAGTCTCTATACAGTGTATGACACACGCAGTCTCTATACATTGTATGACACACACACAGTCTCTATACATTGTATGACACACACACAGTCTCTATACATTGTATGACACACACACAGTCTCTATACATTGTATGACACACGCAGTCTCTATACAGTTTATGACACACGCAGTCTCTATACAATGTATGACACACGCAGTCTCTATACAGTGTATGACGCACACAGTCTCTATACATTGTATGACACACACACAGTCTCTATACAGTGCATAACACACACAGTCTCTATACAGTGTATGACACACACAGTCTCTATACAATGTATGGCACACACAGTCTCTATACAATGTAACACACGCACAGTCTCTATACAATGTAACAAACGCAGTCTTTATACAGTGTATGACACACACAGTCTCTATACAATGTATGACACACACAGTTCCTATACAGTGTATGACACACACAGTCTCTAGTGTAATATACAATGTAAGACATGCACCGTTCAAATACAGTGCAAGACATGCACAGGGGTTGATTTACTAAAACTGGAGAGTGCAAAATATGGTGCAGCTCTGCATAGAAACCAGCTTCTAACTTCAGCTTGTTCAATTAAGTTTTGACAATAAGGTCTCATGCACACTGGACATTATAAAAAAAAAAAAAAGCCAGTAACGTTAGCTGTAGAAAGCTGTAGAGTTTTTCAGCATTTTTGTAGTAGCGTTTTTAGATGTAGAGGTCTTTAGCAAAACTATACTCCCATCAGCCATCAGCGGTGGCCTGTCCATTAGGGGTGCATGGGTGCTGCCCCCCTATCCATGCGTCCGGCCCCCTGATCTACATGCAGGGTGCCGGACACATGGATTCCAATGGCGGGGGTGTGGTTTTTTGAAGCACATGATTAGAGCCAGAGGCTCTAATAGGCTTTGAAATAGGGTAGACTCAAGGCGCAAAGCACTGCGCTCCGATACTACCCAGTTATGTGACAATAGCGAATGAATATTCGCTATTGCCACACTGATCCTCCTCCCGGCCAATCAGAAAGCAGATCTTGAGACCCCACACCTCATTGGCTGCAAGGACAGGTAATCCTATTGGACGCCTAGGAGGAGAAGAGAGGAACCGCATGGCTGAGGCTGCCATGATGCAGAAGAAGGGAAGAGGACACAGAAGCCCGCTGCCCGTGCCCATAGGAGCCTGCAACCCGGCCGCTGACCGCAACCTAGATGGGGTAAGTGCCGGGGGGGTGATGCCACCGACCAACCAGCCTCCACTGACTCCCATAAAAGTTTATGGCTTAAAATCACTGATAAACGCAGAATAGGCACGTTCTTACAGCTGAAAGGCTCCTCTCAAAACCCACTGGTTCTGGGGTTTTTTCTAGCCAGAAAACGCCCCTGCCAAAAACTGCTGATAACAGCCTATGTGTGCATGGACACATAGGATACCATGCTGGGGAGTTTATTGACTACATAAAAAAGAGTCTGAAGCCAAAAAACAGCCGCTGTAAAAATGTGCAGTGTGCATGAGGCCTAAAACCTGGAAGCTGAATGGTTTCTATGCAGAGCTGCAGCAGATTTTGCACTCATCAGTTTACGACCCCACAGTATCTACAAAGCGTAACACACATAAAGTCTCTATACAGTGTAAGAGTCGTTTCACACAGGGGCGATCCGACTACAGGGGCGATCCGACTTCAGGGGCAATCCAACTTCAGCCCCGCACAGCGCAACTTCAGCGTGGCTTGCAAATTAGTTCTGTAATAGAAGTCAATGCAAGTCGCTTGAAGTTGCCCTCAAAGTAGTACATGAACCTTTTTCTAAATCGGAGCGACTTGAGTCGCTCCTATTAGAACGATTCCATTGCACTGCTAGGTCACCTGACAAGTCGCCCTGTGCGTGCTCTTGGACACATAGGTAAAGATACACTAAAACTGGTGCAGCTGTGCATAGTAGCCATTCAGCATCTGACTTCAGTTTGTTCAATTAAGCTTTGACAATAAAATCTGGAAGCTGATTGGTTTCTATGCACAGCTGCACCAGATTGTGTGTGCTCCAATTTTAGTAAATCTCCCCCATATAGTCTTTACAGTGAAGACAACACATAAAAATACAGTACATTGTAACAATATATCACAGACACACACAGTATGGTAACATTGTAACACATAATACAGTACAATATATCACATATAATACACACAGTACAATATATCACACATAACACACACAGTACAATGCATCACACATAATACACACGGTACAATATATCACACATAATGCACACAGTACAATGCATCACACATACAGTCGGGTCCATAAATATTGGGACATCGGCACAATTCTAATCTTTTTGGCTCTATACCACAAAGGATTTGAAATGAAAAAAAAACAAGATGTGATTTAACTGCAGACTTTGAGCTTTAATTTGTGGGTATTTACATCCAAATCAGGTGAACGGTGTAGGAATTACAACAGTTTGTATATGTGCCTCCCACTTTTTAAGGCACCAAAAGTAATGGGACAATTGGCTGCTCAGCTGTTCCATGGCCAGGTGTGTGTTATTCCCTCATTATCCCATTTTCAAGAAGCAGATAAAAGGCCCAGAGTTCATTTCAAGTGTGCTATTTGCATTTGGAATGTTGCTGTCAACTCTCAATATGAGATCCAAAGAGCTGTCACTATCAGTAAAGCAAGCCATCATTAGGCTGAAAAAACAAAACAAACCCATCAGAGAGATAGCAAAAACATTAGGTGTGGCCAAATCAACTGTTTGATACATCCTTAAAGAGAAAGAACGCACCGGTGAGCTCAGCAACACCAAAAGACCCGGAAGACCACAGAAAACAACTTTGGTGGATGACTGAAAAATTCTTTCCCTGGTGAAGAAAACACCCTCCACAACAGTTGGCCAGACCAAGAACACTCTCCAGGAGGTAGGTGTATGTGTGTCAAAGTCAACAATCAAGAGAAGACTCCACCAAAGGGAATACAGAGGGTTCACCACAAGATGTAAACCATTGGTGAGCCTTAAAAACAGGAAGGCCAGATTAAAGTTTGCCAAACAACATCTAAAAAAATCCTTCACAGTTCTGGAACAACATCCTATGGACAGATGAGACCAAGATCAACTTGTACCAGAGTGATGGGAAGAGAAAAGTATGGAGAAGGAAAGGAACTGCTCATGATCCAAAGCATACCACCTCATCAGTGAAGCATGGTGGTGGTAGTGTCATGGCGTGGGCATGTATGGGCATGGGCCAATGGAACTGGTTCTCTTGTATTTATTGATGATGTGACTGCTGACAAAAGCAGCAGGATGAATTCTGAAGTGTTTCGGGCAATATTATCTGCTCATATTCAGCCAAATGCTTCAGAACTCATGGGACGGCGCTTCACAGTGCAGATGAACAATGACCCGAAGCATACTGCAATAGCAACCAAAGAGTTTTTTAAGGGAAAGAAGTGGAATGTTATGCAATGGCCAAGTCAATCACCTGACCTGAATCCGATTGAGCATGCATTTCACTTGCTGAAGACAAAACTGAAGGGAAAATGCCCCAAGAACAAGCAGGAACTGAAGACAGTTGCAGTAGAGGCCTGGCAGAGCATCACCAGGGATGAAACCCAGTGTCTGGTGATGTCTATGCATTCCAGACTTCAGGCTGTAATTGGCTGCAAAGGATTTGCAACCAAGTATTAAAAAGTGAAGGTTTGATTTATGATTGTTAATCTGTCCCATTACTTTTGGTCCTTAAAAAATGGGGAGGCACATATACAAACTGTTGTATTTCCTACACCGTTCACCTGATTTGGATGTAAAAACCCTCAAATTAAAGCTGAAAGTCTGCAGTTAAAGCACATCTTGTTTGTTTCATTTCAAATCCATTGTGGTGGTGTATAGAGCCAACAATATTAGAATTGTGTCGATGTCCCAATATTTATGGACCTGACTGTAATACACACAGTACAATACATTACACATAATACACACAGTACAATATATCAAACATAATTCACACAGTACAATATATCAAACATAATTCACACAGTACAATATATCACACATAATACACAATACAATGTATCACATAATACACACAGTACAATATATCACACACTACACCTAATACAATATATCACACATAATACACCCAATACAATATATCACACATAATACACCCAATACAATATATCACGCATAATGCACAATACAATATATCACACATAATACACCCAATACAATATATCACGCATAATGCACAATACAATATATCACACATAATACACCCAATACAATATAGCACACATAATACACACAATACAATGTATCACACATAATACACACAGTACAATATATCACACAATACACCTAATACAATAAATCACACATAATACCCACAGTACAATACCATATATATCATATAACAGTATCTACACACATAACGTACAATGTATCACATGCAGACACAATGTATCACATATAGTCATGAGGTGACCCTGCTCAGTGATGCCTCTTCTGCTAAGCTCTGGCTGGGGCTGGGCTGAGTTAGGCCGCCCAGGCTAGCAGATCCTGTGCCGTTAAAGAGGGGGCATCATCCATAGGAGAAGAGGGCATCACTGGGGGCAGCATACATAGGAGGTGGCATTATTCATAGGAGAGGGGGCTTTACCTATAGACAAGGGGGCATCACCCATAGCCGAGGTGGCTTAATTGAATGCATCACCCATGGGAGAGGGGGCATCAACATCTATAGGGGAGGGGCATCATGCATAGTAGAGGGAGCATCACTGGGGGCATCACCCATAAGAAAAGAGGGCATCACTGGGGGCAGCATACATAAGAAGTGGTACTATCCATAGGCAAGGGGGCATCACCCATAGATGAGGGGGCATAATTGAGGGCATCACCCATGTGAGAGGGGGCATCACTAGGGGAATCATCATATAGGAGAGGGGCATCATCCATAGGAGAGTGAGCATCACTGGTGGCATCACCCATAGGAGAGGGGGCATCACTGAGGGCATCATACATAGGAGAGGGTGCATCACTGGGGGCAACATCATCAACAGAATGGGGGCTTCACTGGGGGTATGCATCATCCATAGGAGAGGGGGCATCATCCATAGTAGGGAGGGCATCACTGGGGACAACATACATAGAAGGGGCATTATCTATAGGAGCGGGGGCATCACTGGATAGGGGCATCATCCATAGAGAGGGGGCATCACTGGAGGAAACATTATCCATAGGAAAGGGGCATCATCCATAGGAGAGGGACATCACTGGGGCATGCATCATTCATAGGAGAGGGGTATCACTGGGGGGCATCATTCATAGGATAAAGGTCAACACTGAGGGCATAAACACAAAAAGAGGAGACATCATCCATAGGAGGGGAGAACACTGGGGGCATGATGCGCAGAAGAGGGGGTATCACTGGGGGCATCATCCAGAGAAGAGTGAGCATCATCCTCACAAGAGGTGTTATCAGTAGAGGAATCATCCACAGAAGAGAGGCAATTATCCACTAAAGAGGGGGTATCATCTGCAGAAGAAGGGGCATCATCCACAAAAGAGGGGGTATCACTGTGGGCACCACCTAAAGAAGAAGGGGTATCACTGGTGGCATCATTCATAGCTTCACTGTAGACATCAGAGCGTCAGAAACAGAAGATGGGTATCTTCCATTGGGACATCTCCTGGAGGAAAGGGGCACCATTTGTAGGAAATTGGTATCTTCCATAGCAGAGGGGTATCTTCCATAACAGTAGGGTATCATCTTTAAGAGAGGGGTGCCATCTATAGCAGAGGGGTGACTTCCATAGTGAAGGGGTGTCATCCACAGGAGAGGGGTATGTTCCATTTTTGAGGGCTATTTTTCATTGGAGAGGGGTTTCATCCATAGGATAGGGGTATCATCTATAGTAGAGAGGTACCTTCCATAGCAGGGGACATCTTCAATAGTAAAGGGGCATCTTCTATACTGGAGTGGTATTATCTATAGTAGAGAGGTACATTCCATAGCAGAGGGCATCTTCCATAGGAAAGGGGCATCTTCGTACAGGCGTGGTATCATCTATAGTAGAGAGGCACTTTCCATAGCAGAGGGCATCTTCCATAGGAAGGGGTCATCTTCCATACTGGAGTGGTATTATCTATAGTAGAGCGGTACCTTCCATAGCAGAGGGCATCTTCCATAGGAAAAGGGCATCTTCCATATTGGAGGGGTATCATCTATAGTAGAGGGCTATCTTCCATAGGAAAGGGGTATTTCCCATTATTGAGTGCTATTTTCCATAGGAAAGGGGTTTCATCCATAGGACAACAAGGGTATCATCTATAGTAGAGAGGTACCTTCCATAGCAGAATGTATCTTCCATAGTAAAGGGGCATCTTCCATACTGGTGGGGTATCATCTATAGTAGAGAGGTACCTTCCACAGGAGAGGGGTATCCCCCATTATTGGGGTCTATTTTCCATAGGAGAGGGGTTTCATATGGCAAGAGTTTTAATCTATAATAGAGAGGTACCTTCCATAGCAGAGGGCATCTTCCATAGGAAAGGGGCATCTTCCATATCATTTATAGCAGAGGGCTATATTCCAGGAGAGGGGCATCGTCCTCTATAGTAAAGGGATGTCTTCCATAGCAGAGGGCATCTTCCATCCCGGATGGGTATCATCTATATATGGAAGGCAAGGGTATGACTTTCATAGAATAGGGCATCTTCTATAGCGGAGAGGTAGCTTCCATAATAGAGGGCATCATTCATACCGGAGGGGCATCATTCATACCGGAGGGGTATCCTCTATACCGGAGGGGTA
>BLSH010521619.1:721022-735047 GCA_018402905.1 Glandirana rugosa
CTCCCCGACCCCCATATTTTATACGTGTAATCTCCCCGACCTGTATATAGCCCCTCTATTGCTCATATTTTATACCTCCAGCCCCTCTAATGCTCCTTTTTTATACCTCCAGCCCCTCTAATGCTCTTATTTTATACACCCAGCCCCTCTAATGCTCACATTTTATATGTCCAGACCCTTTAATGCTCCTATTTTATACCTCCATCCCCTCTAATGCTCATATTTTATACCTCCAGCCCCTCTAATGCTCATATTTTATACCTCCAGCCCCTCTAATACTCTTATTTTATACATCCAGCCCCTCTAATGCTCATATTTTATATGTCCAGCCCCTCTAATGTGCATATTTTATACCCCCAGCCCCTCTAATGCTCCTTTTTTTATACCTTCAGCCCCTTTAATGCTCATATTTTCTGTATCGTTCCAATTTTAGTATATGTGCTGCCGAAGCAAGCACAATGCTCATATTTTCTACCTCCAGCCTCCCTACTGCTCCTATTTTATACATCCAGCTCCTCTAATGTGCTTATTTTTTACATTCAGCCCCCCTAATACTCCTATTTAATACCTCCAGCCTCAGGTGTCTTTCTGCAGCTGGTGGTGATTTAGCGCTCTGTTATTTTCGCGCTCCAACCAACATTGATATATTTTAGTGGATCCCCTTCTTGCTCCTTATACCTTTAATGGACCCTAAATATGAGATATCTGCATTGGGGTTCCTAGCTCCGCCTACTCATAACCTTTTTTTTGTCTTAGTTTGTCTTAGTTCACACTGATGCAAATTTGTTGCAAATTTGCGGAGTTACAAAAAGCCTGGATATGCATGTCATCCAAAAACACAGTGTTCATTGATGGTCATTCACATCTATGTGTTGCGATTCTAATGCGAATGGCAACAAAAAGGGTCCTGTGCGAGTTTACTGCGTTTGTGGTGCTTTTTTCCTCACCATAGACATCAACGGAAATCGACATGAAATTGCATCTTGTGTTCTGTGTGCGAATTCTGCTTCTTCTTTGTAGATCTTTACATATTTTCCCCCTCGCAGAAATCGCAGCTGCGCCCAATCCCATCTGAAAACGCATTCAATTTGCATTACGATTGCACTGTCTTTAGCACAAAACACAATGCGAAATCGCACTGAACTCCAGCAAAAATCTGCATGAGAATCGCACCCATTCACATCGCATAAGTGTGATCCCAGACTTAGAGTAGATATAACTCCAAACACTACCCTGATCAGGATAAGATATTTCTGAAAGTTTTCAATCGTTTACAATCTGCAGTTCTAAAGCGGTTTTAAAGGTTATTATTTTTTTGAATTAAAATTTAAAAAAATGTTAAAAACATGTTAAACATGCAATAGTTTTGCACAGAGTGGCCCCAAACCTCCTTTTCTGGGGTCCCCTGCTAGCGATGTCCGCTCCTCCTCTTCTGTGTCTACCCCCCTAGGAAGCCACTTGCTAGGAGGGCAGACGTGCATGCTCACTCCCGAGCCAAACTATGTGTATCTACAGCCACACACAGGTTTAATTAAAGGTCTTTGTTTGGACACTCCCTGTTATAGGGTTCCCACGCTCAGTCCCTGTCCCCCAAATGTGCTTCTGAGTTATCACCCTGTCACAAGCACTCCCTGTTGGGTGTGCAGACACACATTGCACAGGCATGGTTCACTGTTATCATCAGTAAGCAGGTCCAGAGCTGTATTGTGTAGTGACATTGGAGTGCATATAGACAGGAAGTGGGGGGAAAGAGGCTGCTGGAGATCAGCAATATTAAGATTGGGAAAATGAAAAAAGGTGTAAATTGTATTTTATTTAAAAAAAAAGAAAAGAAAAAGATAAACATCCATTGTTTATGAAATCCAGTGAACAGAGCAAACGAATATTTAATGTGTAGTGCCTGGGAGATCTTCCAAATAAGGTGTCACAAGGGAGGGTTCAGTGCTAGGACACCTTATGCAATGTCCTATTGCCATTCATTAGGACAGAGAACATGCTGATCCTGGCGCAGGAAAACTGTGAGATCCAAACTCAGATGACTTTTTTTATAATTGCGACATCATTTATATCACTGTATGTTCTACCACAATTTCCCGACATCAATTCATCACTGGTCAGAACTCTGTAGCCAATTACAGTACATCTAACGCTTTCTTTGGGGGGGTAGAGTAGGAAATAGTTTAAAACCTGGTCATTCTGTTTTCAGTGTCTCATTAGCGGTGCAGGGACGCACTGTCTGCGTCTAGGGCCACCACTCGCAGGTATTCACCGAATAGCGATAACCTGCGAATGGCTTCAATAAGCTGCAGTTGTCGGCAGCCTCCCATTGCTTTCAGTGGGGCAGCCTCCCATTGCTTTCAGTGGGAAAGCCTCCCATTGCTTTCAGTGGGGCAGCCTCCCATTGCTTTCAGTGGGGCAGCCTCCCATTGCTTTCAGTGGGGCAGCCTCCCACAGCTAATCGCTGGGACCCCCTGATGATTTTCTCAAATCTGCTTGCTGTTGGCCAGAAACACAGAATGCACCCTTAAAGCAGCACTCTTCAGTCTTCCCTCCAGTCCCGCACAGTTGTAGCGGCTCCTCTCCTGGACTGAAATGGCTTCCTCTGATTTCACTGCACACTGTGAGCTTCTCACAATGTGCATTAGAAGCTGTGGCACGTCAGATAGAGCTCCGCCTCATTTCCTGGCTGGAGGACATCCATTATCTTCTAGGCCGGGGGCGCCCAGCCAGTGGCCTGGGGACCACATGTGGCCCACGGAGTGCTCTGCTCTTATGTGGCCCGCCACCTCCTGCTCTGAGATGGCTGGTTGGCAAGCCCAGATCGTGGGTTCTGATCCACCATACCAGAGCATCAGTGTTGGCGTTGTGAATGAAGCCGGCAGTAGAGGAAGCAAGCGGCTGCACAAGCCAATGCTTCCTGAATAGCGCCGCCTCCTGTCACATGCGGAGTGATACCAAATGCACTCTGCCTGGGACAGCTGGTGATACCTGAATGGAAGATTGTTATTAAGCACTCCGGCCCCCTGGATTTAATGACCAGGCCATTTTTTGCGATACGGCACTGCGACACTTTAACTGACAATTGCACTGTTGTATAACGTTGTACCCAAAATTTATGTCCTTTTCCCCCACAAATAGAGCTTTCTTTTGGCGGTATCTGATCACCTCTACGGTTTTTATTTTTTGCGCTATGAATAAAAAAAAGGGCGACAACTTTGAAAAAAAAAACAATACTTTTTACTTTTTGCTACAATAAATATCCCCCAAAAAATTAAGAAAAACTAATTTCTTTGTCAGTTTAGGCCAATATGTATTCTTCTACATATTTTTGGTTAAAAAAAAATAAGCGTATATTGATCAGTTTGCGCAAAAGTTATCACGTCTACAAAATAGGGGATATACAGTTGTGCTCATAAGTTTACATACCCTGGCAGAATTGATGATTTCTTGGCTATTTTTCAGAGAATATGAATGAGAACACAAAAACATTTCTTTCACTCATAGTTAGTGTTTGGCTGAAGCCATTTATTATCAGTGAACTGTGTTTACTCTTTTTAAATCATAATGACAACAGAAACTTCTCATATGAACCTGATCAAAAGTTTACATACCCTGGGAATTTTGGCCTGATAACATGCACACAAGTTGACACAAAGGGGTTTGAATGGCTATTAAAGGTAACCATCCTCACCTGTGATCTGTTTGCTTGTAATAGTGTGTGTGTAAAAGGTCAACGAGTTTCTGGATTCCTGACAGACCCTTGTATCTTTCACTTGTGTGCATGTTATCAGGCCAAAATCACTAGGGTATGTAAACTTTTGATCAGGGTCATTTGGGTAGTTTCTGTTGTCATTATGATTTAAAACAGTAAACACTGTTGATTGATAATAAATGGCTTCAGCCAAACACCAACCATGAGTGAAAGAAAAGTTTTTGTGTTATTCATATTCTCTGAAAAATGGCCAAGAAATCATAAATTCTGCCAGGGAATGTAAACTTATGAGCACAACTGTATTTCTGGCATTTTTATTATTATTTTTTTTGTTTACTAGTAATGGCGGCGATCTGTGATTTTTTTTTTAGTGGGACTGCAACATTGCGGCGGACAGGTCGGACACTTTTGACACTTTTTTTTGGACCATTGACATTTATACAGCGATCAGTGTGATCAGTGCTAAAAATAGCCACTGCTTACTGTGTAAATGTCACTGGCAGGGAAGGGGTTAACACTAGGAGGCGATCAAGGGGTTAAGTGTTCCCTAGGGAGGAGTTTCTGTGGGGGAAGTGGACTGACAGGGAGTAGAGATTGCTGTTCCTGATCACTAGGAACAGCAGAACTCTCTCTACTTCCCTGACAGAACGGGGATTTCTCTGTTTACATTGACAGATCCCCGTTCTGTCTCTCTGAGGAGCGATTGCGGGTGGCCGACGGACATCGCGGCTGCCCGCCACGCGCATTGGCGTGCGCCCCCCTATAGCCAGGGCTGGATTAACATAGGGGCTATTGGAGCTGTAGCTCCAGGCCCCTACCTTAAGATAGGCCCAGCCAAGTGAGTCATTGATGCTGCCCAGCCCTGCTCTGTGTGTGTAAACATGATTGATATGTAAATCAAAGGCCCACCAAAATCCTCAGCACCAGGCGGCGGCCCATGATGCTCTTAATCAGGCCCTGCCTATAGATCTAAAACAGCCGACATCCAATGTCGGCAATTCGTGCAGCCTTGCCAACCAGCCGCAGTGCAACTGTGGTGGGTTGGTTGGCAAGTAGTTGAAGGTAAGTATATTACTAAAATCAGTGTATATATGGGCATATCTGTTCTGCAGTGCTTACTGGGCTGCTTTCAACTTGATCCGCACTGTATAGTGCACCTATGGGTTACCTGCGCTGAGCCATAGACTTCTGTTTATTACCTGCGGGTTTGGTGCCCTTTCAGATAGTCCACTACTCCTGCAGGATATAATAGAAGTCTATGGCAAAGTGCAGCGAACCCACAGGAAAGCCACAGGTGCACTTGTGCGGGAAAACTGCAGCATATCAGTGTGAAAGCAGCCTAAGGCCCCTTTCACACGATCAGTCCGACCCAATTGGACCCTCCATTCACCTCTATGGAGCGGCAGATGTAAGCAGACTTGTGTCCGTTTACACCCACCTACCTACGATCCGCTAAAAAAACAGCGGGATCTGTCCCCTTCCATGTGGGCAGATCGGAGGGTCCGTATAGTATAGTGGGTGCATATGCAGGGTGCCCACGGATCTGTCATCCGCCTGTTCCGCTCACTGTGGCCCACGACCGGTTACCAAGTCGCTTAAGTGGCCCTCGCTCTTCAAAAGGTTGGATCGGATCTAGGCCATGGGTGCTCAACCTGTGGTCCTCCAGCTGTTGTGGAACTACAAGTCCCATGAGGCATTGCAAGGCTGACAATTGCAAGCATGACTCCCAAAGGCAGAGGCATGATGGGACTCCCGCAACAGCAGAAGGGCCACAGGTCAAGCACCCATGATCTAGGCCTTTCCTCGCCAGCCGACCCTGTCCCTGGCCCACCCCATTGATTCATTGGATTTCAGTTCTTTCAATCATGGGGGCTCAGCACCATATTTGGGCGGTTTGCACGCAAATACAGCCTGCCTGGGAACGCCCACTCCTCCAGACTGACACCCACCCATCAAGGCATTTTGATATTTGCATAACTCCTCCCACTGCTTGCATCAGAACTGAGGGTTCTTGAGGTAGGGTACTGTGATGGTTTCATGTACAGAACCCTGCCAGCCCCTCCCACCAACCTTGATCCACCTGCATGGAATAGAGAAGCACAGAGACCCACTGAATCTAAAATGAGGATGCAATGAAAAGGGAAAGGTTTTATATAAAAATGTTATTATCATGTTGCTTGGGAGAGGGGGTGGGAGACAAAATCTAAGCAGATTAAACTTCAGTTTTAAATTGTTACTAAACCCGGGACCCTGCATTAACTATATCTGGTCTCCTACAGTACACAGAACATGGAAATGCAATCATTTTAGTAAATACTAGCTGCTAAATACCTTTTCTCATCAGCGGTATATAGCAGTCTTGTGACTTCTATCTGTGTCTGGTTAAAGCTTGTAGGAGGAGTTTTCATTCTCCTCTGACTGTCCTATGAGGCTGCATGACCCCCGACCCTCTGTCTGGTCAGTGCTGACTGGCCCTATGCTGATCCTATGCACCCCCCGGCCCCCTCCAAAAAAAACTCTCTAGCAATACAAGCATGTGCAGAGTGCCTCCAAGGCTCTGTGCAATCAGCAGATGGATTGGGGACAGTAAAAGAAGGGGAGCATGGGAGAAGACAGGATCAAACAGCCTTTTTACACAATGCGCTTAACCCCATAGGGTCCACAGTGGGTAAAACAAGCTTGCTATTCTGCATATACAGACTGATTTTACTGTTGTTGGTTTAGTAACACTTTAAAAGATTTCCCTTCAGGGGAGAGCAAATATCTCAGTATCTTCATAGACAGTTGTCCCTGGAACCAATGTCCCTGTTGGAAAAATTCTCTTCCTTTGTTGTTCTGGTGACAACAGAAATTTAAAAAAAAAATTTAATCTCTGTCAGTCCGGGGGATGCAGAGATTAAAAACCTGCCAGGGGACTATGGTCTCTATGGTCTCAGGCTGCTGTGAGCTCAATATGTACATTATATAAAGAGAAGAACCAATACAAAATACTAGTGATGCATCAAAATTTCAGCTGCTGAAAATTAACGGCTGAAAATAGAGTTTTCAGCCTTGTGCCGAAATTTTGCCGCGATTTTACCACGATTCTGCTACGATTTTACAGAAAGTAGGGTTTTCAGCCTTGTGCCGAAATTTTGCCGCAACATTACCACACTTCTGCTACGATTTTACAGAAATTAGGGTTTTCAGCTTTGTGCTGAAATTTTGCAGCAATTTTACTGTGATTCTGCCATGATTTTACCTTGGTGTGGTGTGTTTTTTGGTGTGTGGTGTGTTTTTCATAGTCATCTGACTCTAAAAAATGCATTAAAAAATGCAACGCAGGTACATTTTTGATGCGTTTTTGCTGCATTTTTAATGCATTTTAATGGGGAGGTGCATTTTTGGTGCGGTCTGCCAAATATGCACCAAAAATACAGCAAGCGGGATTTTTAACACCACTTCAAAAGGTGCCGATAATGGCAGACAATAAATTTATTTCATTTAAATTCATGAAATTAATTAAAAAGTTGAATACAATACAATTATTTATAAAAACATATATAATTTTTTATAAAAACGTCAATTTCGGTTTCGGCCAAGTGCATTCCTGAATTTTTGGTTTTGGCACCAAAAGTTTTATTTCAGTGCACCACTATAAAAGGCTCATTCATTGGTACTACGCTGCGCCAGGTTACGCGCTCTATACCCTTCAGCTGATGATAGATGCTGGAGATGCAAGAAGGCTCTTGGTACGATTCATCATATATTCTGGTTTTGCCCTCTTATCAAACCTTAGTGCCAAGCTGTTCACACTCTAATCTACCGCCTTTTTGATGCTTGGATTTCTTTTACACTTAAGATGTTCCTCTTAGGTTTACCCCCTCCTGCTTTGCCTCTAAACCACTGCTGGTGCTTGTCCTCATGGCAGCACGATGTTTAGTTGCCCTTTATTGGAAACGACGTGAACCTCCCTCTCTGACGGAGCTCCACGCCAGGATCAGAGATGTCAAAAGGATGGAGTATCTTACAGCTATATTAACAAGTGTTGTTCAATACAATAGGGTTTGGAAAATGTAGCTTATTTTAGGGAAAAAATCCTTCCTGGTCTTCTCTGATGCTCTTTTTTGTGTCCAACCTGCGGCCCCAGATGGCTATGAATGCAGCACAACACAAAATTGAAAAACTGATTTTTTTTGCAGAAATACATTTACACTTAGCAAAAACATGCGATCAAATAGAGAATTTACAGTGTCTCTTTACAGGACTTTAGGCAGCACCTATATTTGTAAGCAATTATTTCCAAGGATGAAGCACAAAAAAGGCAAAATTAGAACCAAAATATCTGATGAGCACCTTGAGAATTAATTGAGAATTGCTACATCCATGGAACCAGATATTGATGCCTTAGTTCCCCATGATTAAGCTTTGAGGTGGATTGAAACGCGTTGGGATGTAGCCTGGCTGGATCCTGGGCAGAGGCTGTTACACTTTCTTACCTGGGGTTTGCAGAGATGTGCGGCTCATATGGACATTTTCTTCCCTGTACACAACTGCTTCCCGTACCACGATGGCAATAGAAGACTGAGTTGCTCAGCTGAGGTGCTTACTCTCAGGCCTGTAGATTAACAAACCTGACTCATTACTTCTCTCCTTGACCTTTCAGTTCACAGTGCCCAATGTACTTGGTTTTGCAGCCCTTGACATTTGCATATCCTGTAGAACCTCTACTGCTTAAATGTCTGTTACTTTGTCCATTCCAGCCATTCTCAACCAGGGTTCCATGGTATCTAATTGTTTCTTCAGAGGTTCCTTGGTTTGTGGCTGATTGACCTACCATCTGATGGTACCTACATAGTTTAAGGGTCAATGTAACTTGGCAAAGCCAACTGCATGAACCCATTGATCTTTTAAGCTGCCTGCATGTGTGGCATCCAGACCACCACTGTGAGGGTTCCATTCTTCTCACTAGCCACCATTATAAGGGCCATTTTCCACACTGGTGAATTGGTTTTAGCAGGGGTTCCCCGAGACCTGGAAATTATTTTAAGGGTTCCTCTGGGGTAAAAAGGTTGAGAATGGCTGTTTCAACCATTGTCTCTTTTTTTTTTTTTTTTTACAGAAAGCTAACCGTTGTCTCTTAAACCTGACATACACTGTGTATCTTTTTTTTTTCTGTTGTATATCAAATTAAGGGATGCACGAATACTGTTTCTTTATCGGCGAGTACAAGATACTTTCAATCAAGTACTCGCCAATAGTGAGTATCGATACTTTGCGGTGTAATTTACACTCATACAAAATCAATGGGCGCAAATTGCACTGAAAAAATGGCATGCGATTTGAGCAGCAATGCAGTGCGATACCTATAAAAATTGCATGCAAATTCCCCCACCGCTCCAGTGTGTCTGAACCCAGAGTGTCTGAACCCAGTGTGTCTGAACCCAGTGTGTCTGAACCCAGAGTGTCTGAACCCAGAGTGTCTGAACCCAGAGTGTCTGAACCCAGAGTGTCTGAACCCAGTGTGTCTGAACCCAGAGTGTCTGAACCCAGAGT
The DNA here is from genome assembly GCA_018402905.1 of Glandirana rugosa. Classification (NCBI taxonomy): domain Eukaryota; kingdom Metazoa; phylum Chordata; class Amphibia; order Anura; family Ranidae; genus Glandirana; species Glandirana rugosa. The sequence goes on from BLSH010521619.1 coordinate 730,270, forward strand.
GTCTGAACCCAGTGTGTCTGAACCCAGTGTGTCTGAACCCAGAGTGTCTGAACCCAGAGTGTCTGAACCTAGAGTGTCTGAACCCAGTGTGTCTGAACCCAGAGTGTCTGAACCCAGAGTGTCTGAACCCAGAGTGTCTGAACCCAGTGTGTCTGAACCCAGAGTGTCTGAACCCAGAGTGTCTGAACCCAGTGTGTCTGAACCCAGTGTGTCTGAACCCAGTGTGTCTGAACCCAGTGTGTCTGAACCCAGAGTGTCTGAACCTAGAGTGTCTGAACCCAGTGTGTCTGAACCCAGTGTGTCTGAACCCAGTGTGTCTGAACCCAGAGTGTCTGAACCCAGAGTGTCTGAACCCAGAGTGTCTGAACCCAGAGTGTCTGAACCCAGAGTGTCTGAACCCAGTGTCTCTGAACCCAGTAAAGAAAGCGAAGAACCATGTAGTGCACCAATAGGCAGTTTATTAAAATGTTATAACAACTCACAAAGTAAATATGTAATCAAATCCATATCTGCAGTGTCCCCTTTCTGCCGATGATATCAAACCACGGCCGCTGGAGGTGCTCACAGGGCTGCAGGAGAAGTTCTGGAACTCCTGTGGGTATAGGGGGGGAAGTGATGTCAGCTTGGGGGCTGACCGACGGACATCTCCTCCAGCCCTGTGAGCACCTCCAGCGGCCGTGGTTTGCTATCATCAGCAGAAAAGGGACACTGCAGATATGGATTTGACTAGATATTTACTTTGTGAGCATTGTTCATTTTGACATCAAATTTCGATTCAGTTTTAGTTTTAGTCTTTTGACTAAAATGCCATTTTAGTTTTAGTCGTTATTTTAGTCATCTGAATTGTTTTAGTCGTATTTTAGTCGACTAAAATCACCAGTACATTTTAGTTGACTAAAATCGAATGGGTTTAGTTAAATTTTAATGCATCATTTAAGCATTTCTCTAGAATTGCAAAACTCATTATATACAGTACTCCTGGAGTAAAAATCTAATAACATGTTTATTTATAGTATTAAAGATGAACTGCAGTCTGCTGACATAATTTGTAGTAAAAACATCTTTGCCATTCTGAAGCTTCCCTCCAGCCACTTTTAATATTATTTTATATATATTGTGATTCTGTACTTGCCAACTATGCTGCAGAAATCTCCCTCCACTGAGTCTGGCTGCAATCATTTTAACTGTGGGCAGCTGAAGCTGCTGCCTGTTCACTTCCTGAATTTACACAGAGGCACAACTCCAGCTCTGCAGCTGTCATTGGCCCTCTTATGACTCATCCCCCCCTCCCTTCCTGGCAAGCTCTCACAAGGCTGAGACAGAGCTGTGCATGATATCATACGCCTAGGCTTTTTCCCAGACAAGAAACAGGAAGTGGGCTGTATAAGGTATTTACTGTCAGAAAAAAAATGTTTTACTATCCAAAGTTAAAATAACAAGGGCATGGGATTTAATAGATGGAAAGATGAAAAAATGACCGAAGTTCCGCTTTAACCACTTCCTTACTGGGCACTTAAACCCCCCTCCTGCCCGGACCAATTTTCAGTTTTCAGCGCTGTCGCTCTTTGAATGACAATTGCGCGGTCGTGCGGCAATTTACCCAAACAAAATTTGCGTCCTTTTTTTCCCACAAATAGAGCTTTCTTTTGGTGGTATTTGATCACCTCTGAGTCATTTCTGATCGCCGCTATAAACAAAACAAGAGCAACAATTTTGAAAAAAAAACCAATATTTTTTACTTTTTGCTATAATATATATCCAAAAATAAAAAATAAAAAAACAAATTTATTCATCAGTTTTGGCCGATATATATTCTTCTACATATTTTTGGTAAAAAAAATTGCAACATTGGCATGTCATTTTTTTTTGGGGGGGACCGGGTCCCACTTCCTCTCCTAGCGCCGCAGAGCCAGAAGGAAGTTCACCTTCCTCCCCTCCCACCCAGCGATCTTCTGGGACACGTCACAGGTCCCAGAAGATACGCCGGCCATTCACAAGGCGCAGCGCAACTCGCGCATGCACAGTGCGCGCCCGTTTTTGAAGCCAAAGCCTGGCCCCCACACTTGTGATGCCGGCGCCGCCGAAAGGAGGGGGAGAGGAGCGAGCCCTCGGGCGACCGCATCGCTGGACCATGGGACAGGTGAGTGTCCGATTGTTAAAAGTCAGCAGCTACACTTTTTGTAGCTTCTGACTCTTAACTGGGTGGAACTCTGCTTTAAATAATAATAAAAAAAAAAATAAGAAAAGCCATTTTCTTATTTTTTTTTTCCTTTAGCAGCTTAGTAGATGCCCCCTACTTATCCTTATGTGGTAGTGCAGTGTTCATTTTGATGTCAAATTTCAATTTAGTTTTAGTCATAGTCTTTTGACCAAGGCTCTGTTTCCACTACTGCGAGTTGTTGTGCGACTTGACACATGTGAAGTCGCATGACAGGTCAAAATCCATGTATTTCAAGGGTCCCCGTTCTAATTGATGTGACTTAAGTTGCAGCGACTCCAAAAAATGTTTTTGCACTATCGACTTTTGATGCAACTTTGATCCAGAGAGTGTAAAGTTGGAGCAAAGCTGCAATCAAAGTCGCATCAAAGTCGCACTGCAATGTCGCACTCTAAATCGCACAACTTTGGGGTCGCAATAGTTGAAACAGAGCCTAAAATGCCATTTTAGTTTTAGTCATATCTTAGTCATCTCAATTGATTTCGTTCTGGTCGTATTTTAGTTGACTAAAATATTTTAGTCAATGAAATGACTACTGTTTGTGAGTAACATTTAATAAACATTAATAACATTTGAATAAACTGCCTATTGCTGCAATACATGGCGCTTTGCACACACAGGAGCTGTGGGGGAAATCACATGCAATTATTTGCAGTATGACCTGCGCCCAATCATTTTGTATAAACGCAAATCTCACCGCAAAGTATCGGTTTTGGTATTGGGAGCATTTTCACGAGTACTCGTGAAAATTACATGGTATCGGTTTCAGTGCATCCCTACCAAAATAATTTTCAATAAAAAAAAAAAAAGGGAGTTGTCTAAAAACCTGCCAGGGGATATAAGAGTTACGTTACAATCTGACCATACAATCTCTGTCAGCGGTGGCCAGTCCATAAGGGGTACATGGGCACATGATTAGAGCCCGAGGCTCTAATTGGCTTCAAAAAGGTTGGGCTTGGGGCGCAGTGCCCACCAACTTGTCACATTGGCGAATCAACATTGGCTATTGTCTTCCTGCTTCTCCTCCCAGCCAATCAGGACAGGAAGCGGGTCCTAAGACTGGATTGGCCGGGAAGAGAAGCGTCCAGATTGGCTGGGAGGTGAAGCCGCAGACGCTGCCCGCAACTTGGTGCGGTTAAGTGTGGGTGGGGTTTGTTTGCCCCCCCCCAAAAAAAAAATGGACCACCAGTCGCCACTGATCTCTATACAATCAACTTTAGATTTTCCAAAACTATGTAATATGAGGACCTGCCAAAACTATCCAATCAATTTGTGTTCAGGCAGGCCATTGCACTACACAGTTGCCGGTAGATATGAAGGAGATTGTACAATCAGATTGTAACATGCATGGTGAGCTTAACTCTTTATCAATTTGCCAAGATTACAGAAAAACGTTTTGGCTTTCCATACAATTTAACTTAGCAGTACTGGGGGGGGGGGGGGATAACTGCCAACTGCCCCAAGCAACAGTTAGCAGTTTGCCCACTAAGCTAACCATTGATCCACCATGCTGCCTCTTGGTTGTTTCAGAATGTCCCGGGATAAGGCCATAGGACCATCCAGCGTGTAGCGCCTATGAGCGGAGCATCAAACATGCCTTTGCTTAGCTGGCTGATCTAATCTATGGGTCAGCATGGGGAACGATGCGTACTCGAGAGGTTATACAATGTAAATCATTCCTGCTTGGCTATAATAAAAGGCTTTCAAAGTACTACACAACGTCCCCATATAAATCCCATTTAATGTATGTGACCTAAAGGGGGCTCCTAGCCCCGGCCTTAGTAGCCCAATATACCCAACAAGATGAACAGAAATAAAGCAAGCAAGGAGCTGGGACTTTTTCAGCTGCTGATCATCAGATAAAAATAAATACTGAAGACACAAAACAACAATAAATAAACTTTATCTTTAACAAATACTTATTTTACCCAAAGGTGCCAACTTACTAGAGAACTCAATAGAAGCGTATTATTAAAGGTAAGTGCATTAAAGTGGAACTTTAGGCCACAATTAAAAATGGGCGAACAGGCAGGAATTTTAATGCTTTGTCCCTTCTGCATTAAATTGCCTTAGACCTCCATACACACTATTAGATTTTCTACATTTTTGTCTTCACATTTATCAAAACCATACAATATGAGATCAGACCAGACCCCATACACACTATCCAACTTTTGTTGTCAGATTTCCTTCAGATTTACCAAAACCATGTAGTGCAAGGGCCTGCCCAATTACATACAAATTGAAACTCCTTAGGGCCGGTTAACACTGAGGCGATCCTAGGCGATTTGCGATCCGACTTGTGTCGCCCCAATTCGCCTCAAATCGCCTGACATCAGAAATCCCATTGGAATGAATGGAGCCGTCTTAATATGCACTACTCAAGTCCAAAGCGATTCCAAAAAAGGTTCCTGTACTATTTTCAAGTGGCTTCTAGGTGAATTGAGCCCATAGAAGTCAATGGAAGTTCGCTTCCAAGTCGGATCCCCGTCTTTGAAGAAGCGACTTTCCAGGAAGAAAAACATAATTTTGCCAGAAGACACACCTCTCATGTCCCAGG
>BLSH010521619.1:799906-815877 GCA_018402905.1 Glandirana rugosa
GTACGGTGCAAGTTTCAGTGAATTTAGGGGAAAGAAGGGGTAAGACTACGAGTCAAACTTGAAGTCGTTCAACAGAAGTGGTGCGGATCTAGGGATTTACGTAACTCAACGACGGTACACTAACCGACTAATCGTTAAACACAATGGTTCGTTAACTTGACCACGTGGATTATTTCACCGACCGCCACTCACATACGGGTTGTACACCTCGGTACACTTTTAGAAGGTGTGTTTTACCGTTAGTCCTTACGTTCAAGGGCGATATACTTCACACTTCTCCCGGAATTACACATTGAAAGGTACATGCGACATGGACGGACACAGAGGGACTTACCCCCATATATACTCTTTTTCTGCAAAAAAAGGTCTGTTTAACCCCCCCCCCCCAAATTTTTTTTTTACCCTGCAGGTACAGCGTACATGGAAAGTTACACATTAAGGCCCTCTTCACACTTCATATAGCGGGAACTTGCATTCCTGATTGCCATTTTGTGTGGAAGATTTTCACATGGCTCCACATGTTGGGCATACACTCACCGCCAGCCACTTTATTAGGTGCACCAGTTCAATTGCTTGGTAACACAAATTGCTAATCAGCCAATCACATGGCAGCAACTCAATGCATTTAGGGATCTAGGCGTGGTGAAGACAACTTGCTGAAGTTCAAACTGAGCATCAGAATGGGGAAGAAAGGGGATTTAAGTGACTTTGAACGTGGCATGTTTGTTGGTGCCAGACGGGCTGATCTGAGTATTTAAAAAACTGCTGATCTACTGGGATTTCCCCACACAACCACCTTTAGGGTTTACAGAGAATGGTCCGAAAAGAGAAAATATCCAGTGAGCAGCAGCTGTGAGGAGGAAAATGCCTTGTTGATGTCAGAGGTCAGAGGAGAATGGGCAGACTGGTTCCAGATGATAGAAAGACATCAGTAACTCAAATAACCACTCGTTACACCCAAGGTATGCAGAACATCACCTCTGAACACACAACACATCAAATCTTGTAGCAGATGGGCTACAGCAGCAGATGACCACACCGGATGACTCTCCTGTCAGCTAAGAACGGGAAACTGAGGCTACAATTGGCACAGGATCACCAGAATTGGATAACAGAAGATTGGAAAAACGTTGCCTGGTCTGATGAGTCTCGATTTCAGCTGAGACATTCAGATGGTGGGGTCAGAATTTGGTGCATGGATCCATCCTGCCTTGTATCACCGGTTCAGGCTGGTGGTGTAATGGTGTGGGGGATATTTTCTTGGCACACTTTGCTTTGGGCCCCTTATTACCAATTGAGCATCGTTTAAACACCACACCCTACCTGAGTATTGTTGCTGACCATGTCCATCCCTTTATGACTGCAGTGTCCCCATCTTCTGATGGCTCCTTCCAGCAGGAAAATGCTCCATGTCACAAAGCTCCAATCATCTCACCACTGGACAACGAGGTCCCTGCACTCCAATGGCCTCCACACTCCCCACATCTCATCCAATAGAGCACCTTTGGGATGTGGTGGAACCAGAGATTGGCATCATGGATGTGCAGCCGACAAATCTGCAGGAACTGTGATGCTATCATTGTCACTATGGACCAAAATCTCTGAGGAATGCCAACAACTTGTTGAATCCAGGGGCGTAACGATAGGGGTTGCAGGGGTTGCAATTGCAACCGGGCCCCATGGTCCAGGGGGCCCATGTGCCTCCCTTGTACACATGGATAGGAGGGATGGCGGGGGTGGCATTTAGAGGACCCAATCTCCTCCATTTTCCTCTATCCAGTTTACTTGTCTTCTGCTGTTCCCAGGGCCCCTGTGTGCTTCCCTGGTCCCCCTGGGGCCTGCTGCAGAACTTGTGAAAGGGCCCCACTGCAGTACCGTAATAAAGGGACCCACGATAGGAGTAAAGGGCCCCAGGATCAGTGAGAAGAGGGAAGGGCCCTGGTCAGGGGTCAGGGGGCCCTTCATAATTTCTTGCACCGGGGCCCTGAAGGTTCTAGTTACGCCTCTGGTTGAATCTATGCCTCGAAGAATGAAGGCAGAAGGGGGTCCAACCCAGTACTAGCAAGGTGTACCTAATAAAGTGGCCAGTGAGTGTAGATTAGCCTATTCACTTCAATGGGCTGCCCTATGCGAGTTTGTTGCCCAAAAGAAGTTTCTATTCCTTGTTGGGCAACAAACTTCATGCGATTCTTAAAGGCGCATTTTGCCACGATTGCAGCGTGATTCTGTCACACAACAATCGCAGGTAAATCGCACCACATTTGGGGTGCCGTTTGTAAGTAATGGCACCTAAAACACACCTTGCTTGCTTTGCAATGACCGCCATGCTATTTGCAACTGCGGGCAGATTTGCGGCAATTCCACCCTTGATTCCAAATTGCCAAGTGTAAATGGGACCTAAAATGGAATTAAACTCTCAAATAACTATTTCTTGTTTTGTCCCTCCCCTTCCCTCTTAAGCAAATGCTAATAACATTTATTGTGATTTTCACCATTTAGTGTCTTTTTGTGCTGCAAGGCAGCATTTCCTGGTGTCCAGCTTAGACTAAGTGGGTTTCCACGCATGCGCACAAATGCCACTGGGCGCTTTATTGCCCATCTACCAGACGCTGGTAGCATTTGTGGGCATGGGCAGGAATTCACCATGCATGCGCCGCAAGTCTCTTCCAGCTCTCAAATGCCTGGGGGAGACCAGCAGAGCATTTCCGCATGTGCGGGTTGTTCAAAAATTGGTGGCACAGAGGAGTGGGGGGGGGGGGGGGGGGTAATCCAGGATCAGGTAAGTTCTTTTTTAATGCACATGACATGCATTGCAGTAACGTGCATGACTGAATTGCGCTCTATTGCAAAGCTGCATTTCAGCTTGAAAGCGATATTAAACCCAAAACTAAAAATATAATATATTGCATTGCATTAGATGTGGTGGCTGCATTCCTTTTCTTTTCTTTTGCTTTTTCACCTCGTGATTTGGGAAATAACACAATTCTTGCATCGATGAGACATAACTCTGGATGAATGAGTACAGGAGGCACAGCAGACAGCAGCATTGTCATTTGCTGGAGATCTTGTGGTTTTGAAAAACAACAGACTTGCTGGCTGGATCACCAGATGAAAACAGAAGTAAGAAAGAAAGAAAGCCTAATAAAAGTAAACTAATGCAGACATCACATCTAAGAATTGGAAGCTGCAGTATACAGTGAGGGAAAAAGTATTCGATCCCCTGCTGATTTTGTACGTTTGCCCACTGACAAAGAAATGATCAGTCTATAATTTTAATGGTCGGTTTATTTTAACAGTGAGAGACAGAATAATAACAAAAATATCAAGAAAAAATGCATATCAAAAACGTTATAAATTGATTTGCATTTTGATGAGTGAAAAAAGTATTTGACTACCAATTAGCTAGATTCATGGCCCCCAGGTGTCTTCTATACCTGTAATGAGCTGAGATAAGGAGCACTCTTTTAAAAGGAGTGCTCCTAATCTCAGCTTGTTACCTGTATAAAGGACACCTGTCCACGGAAGCAATCAATCAATCAGATTCCAATCTCTCCACCATGGCCAAGACCAAAGAGCTGTCCAAGGATGTCAGGGAGAAGATTGTGGACTTACAAGGCTGGAATGGGCTACAACACCATCACCAAGCAGCTTGGTGAGAGGCTGGCAACAGTTGGTGCAATTATTCCAAATGGAAGAAACACAAAATAACTGTCAATCTCCCTCGGTCTGGGGTTCCATGGAAGATCTCACCTCCTGGAGTTTCAATGATCATGAGAACGGTGAGGAATCAGCCCAGAACTACACGGGAGAATCTTGTCAATGATCCCAAGGCAGCTGGGACCATAGCCACCAAGAATACAATTGGTAACACTACGTCATGAAGGACTGAAATCCTGCAGCGCCTAGAAGGTCCCCTGCTCAGGAAAGCACAGTACAGCCCGTCTGAAGTTTGCTAATGAACTTCTGAATGATTCAGAGGAGAACTGGGTGAAAGTGCTGTGGTCAGAGGAGACCAAAATCAAGCTCTTTGGCATCAACTCAACTCGCCGAGTTTGGAGGAGGAGGAATGCTGCCTATGACCCCAAGAACACCATCCCCACCGTCACACATGGAGGTGGAAACATTATGCTTTGGGGGTATTTTTCTGCTAAGGGGACAGAACAACTTCACCGCATCAAAGGGACAATGGATGAGGCCATGTACTGTAAAATCTTGGGTGAGAACCTCCTTCCCTTAGCCAAGGCATTGAAAATGGGTCATGGATGGGTATTCCAGCATGACAATGACCCAAAACACACGGCCAAGGCAACAGAGGAGTGGTTTAAAAAGAAGCACATTAAGGTCTTGGAGTGGCCTATCCAGTCTCCAGACCTTAATCCCATAGAAAATATGTGGAGGGAGCTGAAGGTTCGAGTTACCAAAGGTCAGCCAACTACAAGAAACGTCTGACTTCTGTGATTGCCAACAAGGGTTTCTCCACCAACTAGTAAGTCATGTTTTGTGAAGGGGTCAAATACTTACTCATTAAAATGCAAATCACTTTTTTGAAATGCGTTTTTCTGGATATTTTTGTTGTTATTCTGTGTCTCACTATTAAAATAAACCGACCATCAGGCTACTTTCACATTGAAGCGGTCGCGGTAAAACCCCGCTAGTTTTAGCGGAGTTTTACCAGCGATAGGGCTCCACTATGCGGGCGGGAGTGCCGTGCTTTTAACCCCCCACAAGGGGTTAAAAGTGCCGGCGCTCAGCGCTACCGAGGCGGTGTGCAGCCGCTTCGGAAGCGCTTGCCATTCATTTCAATGGCAGGGGCGGTAGAGGAGCGGCATATTACCGCTCCCCTCACCGCCCCAAAGATGCTGCTTGCAGGACTTTTTGTAACGTCCTGCTAGCGCACCGCCCCAGTGTGAAAGCACTCAGGGCTTTCACATTGGGGTGGATTGGGGGGACTTTTGAGGCGCTTTACAGATGCTATTTTTAGCTAAATAGTGTATGTAAAACGCCTCGGTGTGAAAGCAGCCTTAAAGTGGTTGTAAAGTCTAAAAAAAAAAAAAAAAAAAAAAAAACCTGCAAGAGAAAGGCATAATGAGCTAGTATGTGTCGCATACTAGCGCATTATGAAATGCTTACCTTAGGCCGACGCTGTAGCAGCAGTCTCTGAGCACCGCTGTGACCGGCGACATGCTGTCTCCATCATCTTCCGGGATCCCGGGCTCCGACCAATCACAGCACGGACTCCAGCGCCGTGATTGACAGGAGCCGCGCTGACGTCACTACCGCGCATGCGCAAGGAAGCCGTCATTTACGGCCCAGTCGGGCTGTTTCTTCACTGCTCATGCGCTGATGACGTCGGCAGATACAGGGAATATCTCCTAAATGGTGCAAGTTTCCCGGGACCTACAGGTAAGCCTGAATATAGGCCTACCTGTAGATTAAAGTGATTTTCATGACTTGACAACCACTTTAAAATGATAGACTGATCATTCCTTTGTCAGTGGGCAAATGTGCAAAATCAGCAGGGGATCAAATACTTTTTTCCCTCACTGTAATACATTTTTGCTTTTGGGTTTAATAAACATTTTGGTGTAAGATGTACAATACTCTCACAAGGACCTCTGACTATGAGAATTGGTAAAACCAGAGGCAGACCTTTTTCAGCACGCTGGACAGTCCTCGGGATCTTTCCATTTCCCATACAAGTCTATCAGTAGCGCAGCCCCCCAGAGGTGGCGATATACTGGGGAGCGCAGCAGTGAGACGTCAGGCTGGATGCAGACGCGTTCTCCGCTCAGTGAAAGCCCCCATAGCCGCAGGTAGAAGAGTTAATTGAACGTTCGGCATGAAAACAATCTGAGCACTCCGAAGAAGCCAATTTTAGCTCTCGGAATAAAAAAATAAATAAAAAGGTGAAATCTAAAAAAGGTCTCTTTGAAGGAAACAGCCAGTGACCTAATTTACTCATCCACCTTGGAGTGCGTGCGCTGCCAGCGCCAAGTGAGTCAGCGGGAGCGCCAGAATCTTTTTTTCGGGGGCATCGATTAAACCTATTACGGCACAGAGAGGTTGTTTTATAACGGCGCCGCTACCTTTTATTCTGTGCAAACAAAGGCGGGCGCTGCGCCTATGAAGGGACCGTTGGTCTATGGGGGGGATGGGGTGGGCTTAGCGAGTGATGAGCTCACAGCGCATAACGTTAAGGAAGACGCGGCAAACACAGTGCAGCCTTCAAAATGGACCTTACAGTCGCAGCGTCCTGCATGGATACATTTCTAACACAACAACATTCAGCAACCATATCGTTATTATACAAAAAAAGCTCCAACTTTAATGATAAAAAGCCATCCTTGAGTAACTTTGCCTAGGCTGAGATGATGTCATCAGTCTGCTGCAGGCAGGAGGAAGCATTTCCTCAGTCTCCTCTCCCCTAGTGATCGGTCTGCTGCAGGCTGGAGGAAGCATTCCCTCAGTCTCCTCTCCCCTAGTGATCAGTCTACTGCAGGCTGGAGGAAGCATTTCCTCGGGCTCCCCACCCCCAGGAACAGACAGTATAACTTTTCAGACAAGCTCTGCACCGTTTATCATTAAAAATCCATCTTTGACCTCCAATCAGCGGCTTTGCCTAGGCTGAAATGATGTCATCATTCTGCTGCGGGCACAAGGAAACATTTTCTCAGTCTCTGCTCCCCTAGTGATCGGTCTGCTGCAGAGGGGAGGAAGCATTTCCTCAGTCTCCCCAACCCCAGATATCAGTCTGCTGCCAGAAGGGGGAAGAATTTGTTCAGTCTCACCTCCCCCAGAGATCGGTCTGCTGCAGGCAGGAGGAAGCATTTCCTCAGTCTCCTCTCCCCCCAGTGATTAGTCTGCTGCAGTCAGGGGGAATGCATTTCCTCCATCTCCTCTCCCCCAGTCCCCCTGACTGCCTGCTGCAGTCAAGGGAAAGCATTTCCTCGGTCTCTTCTCCCAGTAATTAGCCTGCTGCAGTCAGGGGGAAGCATTTCCTCAGTCTCCTCTCCCCCCAGTGATCAGTCTGCTGCAGTCAGAGGGAAGCGTTTCCACAGTCTCCCCTCTCCCAGTGATCAGTCTGCTGCAGTCAGAGGGAAGCGTTTCCACAGTCTCCCCTCTCCCAGTGATCAGTCTGCTGCAGTCAAGGGGAAGCATTTCTTCAGTCTCCTTTCCTGGTAATTAGTCTGCTGCAGTCAGGGGGAAGCATTTCCTCAGTCTCCCCTCCCCCAGTGATTAGTCTGCTGCAGTCAGAGGGAAGCATTTCCTCAGTCTCCCCTCCCCCCCAGTGATTAGTCTGCTGCAGGCAGGGGGATGCATTTCCTCAGTCTCCCCCTCGCCCAGTGATCAGACTGCTACATTGTAACTTTGTAGCACAAGTCACATGGTGAGAGTTTGCAGCAGGGGACTGATCTGTGTCAGACATTTACAATCGAAACCAAGAAGCACAAGCACCAGGACTTATACGACTGTGAGCCGGCATCTCAATCCAGAAAGAAGATGGGGATCCTGGGCGGCTGCTTGAACAAAGATGGCGTCGCCCTTCTGTAGAGAAAAGCAGATGAAGCCATTGTCAGGGGAAGCACTGTGATTTCTGTGACAAGTAGGCATCCCAAGGGGGAGGCTATGAAAATGCGCCTTCAAATAACATTATCTACTCTTTCCTGAACTAAGGTGACCAGATTTTTCAAGTGAAATCCGGGGACATATTTTTCTTTTTTTTCTAGTAATGGTGGCAGTCAGTGACTTATAGTGGGACTGCAATATTGTGGCGGACAAATCGGACACTAACTGACACTTTTGATACTTTGTGGGAACCAGTGACACTAATACAGTGATCAGTGCTAAAAATATGCACTGTCACTGTACTAATGACACTGGCTGGGAAGGGGTTAACAACTAGGGCAATCAAAAGGGTTAAATGTGTGCCTAAGCAGTGTTTTCTCACTGTGGGGGAGGTGCTTTTACTAAGGGAAGGCATAGATCCCTGTCCCTGGTTTGCAGGAACACAGGATCAATGTCTTCCATACTGACAGGATGGCGATCTGCCTTGTTTACATAGGCAGACCGCCATTCTGCCCATGTACAGAACGATCAGTGGGTACCGGCGGACAGTGAGTCCGCCAGACCCACTGATCGGCTCCGATACCCAGAAATGCAGGATCATGTATATATATATATATATATATATATATATATATATATATACATGATCCTGCGCAGCAAAAAAGGGGCACAGAAAATTAAAAAAATATCCCCCCCTAAGCTAGTAGCAGTGGCAGAGGAGGGGATGTGTAATTCTAAATTTTTTTTTTATACTGCACTGACAGTATTTGAAATGGCTTGGGCCCCTGTTCATATCCAATCCGGGGACAAAACTGGGGACAGACTTGGTCCGGGGACAGTGTCTTCAGTCCGGGGACTGTCCCCGGAAACCGGGGACATCTGGTCACCCTATCCTGAACTCCACATCTTGTATATATCTGGAGGTGGCAGGGAGCAGGTCATGTGACCTAATGAAAGAGCTCCCTGTCTTCCAGCTGCTGCAGCATGGCAGTAATCACTAGAGAGTGGGCAAGTTTATTATATTTCTTAGATATTAGAAAACCTTACCTATAAAATTCCATTTTCTCTTAAAAAAAAAAAAAAAAAAAAAATTGCATTATGCATGATGTCGTAACTAATTCCGTTGGCGCCTGAGCTTCCTCCGATAACGCTCGTGCTATTATAAGACGTGGAAGGTGTTGAGCGTATGACTCACATCTGCTGAGAATGCCACATGTTTTGTTAAAGAAGCACTCCGATCTAATTAGGATGCAGGCTGATATTTTTCAAATAAGTATTACAGTTGAAATTGGGATAACGATTAACATCTTTTCCTTGCAACGGAATACAATTAATCCAGAAAATCCAGTGCCTAACACCCATTCTATGTGTCTGCCCGCAATGTCCTGCTGGATTATGGAAGACAGGAACCTGCACCAAAACTTGCCTGTGCAGTTCTTGGCTGCATTCACAAATCTCTGACACAGATCAGCCCCCTGCTGCAGCCATTCACCTTATGACTTGCTACAAAGCTACAACATACAGTCTGATCACTGGGGGAGGGGAGACTGGGGACATGCTCCCCCCTGCCTGCAGCAGACTGATCATTGGGGGAGGGGAGACTGAGAACATGCTTCCTCCTGTCTGCAGCAGACTGATCACTGGGAGAGGGGAGACTGTGGAAATGCTTCCCCCTGACTGCAGCAGACTGATCATTGGGGAGGGGAGACTGTGGACATGCTTACTCCTGCCTGCAGCCGACTGATATCAGCATCTCAGCCTAGGCAAGGTCACTGATTGGAGCTCAAGGATAGTTTTTAAAGGATCAATGAAGATCACCAAGAAAGGGCCACTATGCAGCAATACTAAGCAGCTTGAATAGGCAATCAGGTAATATGGCTGTCGTCAGAGGCGTTGCTAGGGGGTGGCTATTGGGGCTATAGCCCCGAGTCTGGGGCCCATAGCCCCGGGTCTCTTACAGGGTGGATGCAGTTCTGCAATTAGCAGGTATGTCCCGGTCTGGAATGCAGACTGTGTATATATATATATATACACACACATACATATACATGTATATTTATTACTATTATTATTTATTTTATTACATGTATGCCCGCTCAAGCGTAGGTCTTTCTTTACTTCGCTGCTATGGGCTCTAGCCCCAGATCTTTTGTAGACCTAGCAACGCCCCTGGCTGTCGTAATCTTTGCGTTACATGACAAGCAATGTACCAGGTAGATATATAATCCTGTAGATTGATATTATGCAGCCAGCCAGCAGGTGGGGCTGTGCTCTCCTTTTAACAATTGAAACGTATCATCTCACCTGTGCTGAAAGAAGCTCGCTCTTAATGAAATGTAAGGCTTGCTTGCAATGAGGGTGTCAATGCTGCCCATTTGGAAGGCGGTCTGCGGTAAATCGCTTTTCAGGGGTGTTTAACATGCGGCTTGAATTGATGTGCCGCCTGTTTTAATCCTTGAAAGGTCGCAGCACTGTGCCTCAACCATGCACATAATTCACTTGAATGGGTTGTGTTTGGTGGAGGGGCTGCATGTCAACTTGTGGTATAATTGTTGCCACATCAGTTTAAGGGGGTGGTATAAACACAAATCAACCACCTGTTTTTACCACCCTGCCAGCTGCAAGTGTAAATGATGCCTTAGACTCCATTCACATCTGAGCATTCCGTGGACATTTAGAGGAGGTGGGAAAGGTACCCCCCCCCCCCCCCCGCACAGCTTCCCAGTTGTTTCCGGGCTTACCGGAGCTGTGGGTAATGCCCAGAAGCGATCCGATGCGGCCGTTTGCTGGGCAGGAAGTCAAGTGAGGGCAAGTTGGCCCCCACTAAGGTCTAGGCCCTTGGAGGACCGGAGCGACGGCTGACATCACTTCCAGTTCTCGGGCATAAACAAATGATTTTTTTGCTTTGGTAAATTAGAGAGCTGGGATCTTTTTGACCTTATTTCTTTTTTTTTGTGTTTTGTTTCATAAGTTTTATTGAATGAAAAATGATATGACAAGGGATGTTTGCATTCCTTGTAATAGGAATAAAAGTGCTAACAATGAATAAAAAAAGGACAGTGTAAAAATAAAAAGTAAAATAAATAAGAAAAAAAATGTAACGCGCCCCATCCTCCCGTGCAGAAGCAAACGCATATGTAAATCGCTCCCGCAAATGGTGTTTAAAACACACATGTGAGGTCCAAGGCCCAAGGCCTCCTCTGTAACTAAACAGGTAACCTGTAAACACTTTTAAAGCGTCAATTATGTGACCTATGTGACAAAGTTTGTCGCCATTCCACGAGCGTGCGCAATTTTAAAGCATGACATGATAGGTGTCTATTTACGCAGCGTAACATCATCTTTCACATTATACAAACAAATTGGGGGAACTATTGTGTTTTTTTTTGTTTTTTTGTTTTTTTTTATTTATTTATTTATTGTATTTTTCCCCAAAAATTGCATTTGAAAAACCGCTGCGCAAATATAGTGTGAGATAAAATATTGCAACAACCACCATTTCTTCTTTAGGGTCTCTGCTAAAAAAAAAAAAAAAAAATATTGGAGGTTCTACGTAATTTTCTAGCAATTTTCGCATTTGTCACTCGAAGGGCAACCTTTGCGTGCAGCGCGAAAATGAGCAAAAGAGCACGCTTGCTCGACGCTAGGTCTGAACCTTGTCATAGGCTCCATTCATATCGGAGCATTCCATGCAGAAGTGCATGTTTTCCCACGCGTTCTCCAAATGCACGAAAAACATGTGTTGCATTTTTATTGGCTCCCTAAATACAGCAAGGAGATGCGTGTTTTTGCGTGTGTCAAAATGCATGAGTAATGCACCAAAGCACCATGGAGCTCACCACTCTAAAAGCTACAAGAACTAATTTGATGTATTTGTCGTGCATAGGGCAGCCTATTTAAACGCACAGAAAAATGCGCCTTCACGTAAAGCTCAGAGTTGAACCCAGCCTTAGATTCATCAGGCAGTGACTTCTCTCTTATTAAACAGCTCAGTGGGAGGTTTCAATCAGACAAACAGAGCCTCAAAGCAAAGATACTTCCGCAATGCTGGCCTTTTTAGTTATCCCACACTGCTCTGAGAATCCTTTATTTGTAAAACAATAATTGCACACTGTATGTATAGTACAAAAACAGTTATAAGGAAACATATAGAGTAACATCTAAAATAAAGATCATCCAAACCCTGTCGATTCGGAGGCCCTCTGATGTACTGCGAGCAGGGATGGGGGATTTGCTTTGCGCTTTTTGCGTTCTGTGGGTTTATGTTTTTCTTTATTTCTTTGAGAAGTTTCCCTGGAGATTCCGCCTTTGTCTGGGAACAAAGACTTCTTTCGGCTTGGAGAGGAATGATTAATGGGGTGATATCCAGGCGAGTGATAGCGCATGATACGCCGCTGATGATGCAGTGTCAGGCGTACTTTTTGACGTTGTGTTTGATGTTTGGCGTGTTTTCTTTATTATCTCTAGTGAATTGAATCTCCTGATACGGCCATTGTGGCAATCTCCCGGTGAGCTCTGCGTGGTGTAGAAAGGAAACTGTGACAACGCCAGGAAATCCTCTTCCGGGGGTCTCTGCTTTGCTGAGGGATGGATCCAGATCAGTTTCCAACACAAGCGGCTCAGACATATATTCTGCCTATTAGGGCCCATTCACACCCTGGCATCCTGGTGCACATGCGTGTTAATGCTCATTTTTCTCACATTCATGTGCATTGCGTTAAGACAGCCTATTCAAAAGAATGGGTTGCCAGTGCACTAAATCATGCAAAAAAATGGACGTCACCCTTATTCGGCAACAGAGCACGCCGCTGCGTTACCATGCGTTGTGGTGCACTGCATTGCAGATGCGTTGGTGCTGTGTTGCCTTAACCCCTTGGCGGTGGCTCCTCCTGTCCCTTTAAGGGGTTTTAGATGCCAGGAGGCGGGGCTGGGTTTATGATCATGTGACCGCCATGATTGCCTGTCATGGCGGTCACATGATCTGAAAGCTCCCGATTGCAAGTCGTCGGTAAATGTGCAGGGAAAACGCTCTCGGCCTAGCTGTGTTTGCAATGTGGTATGCAAATATGCGTCCACTCGGCGCCAAGGCCCACCCACTGAAAGGCCACATATTTGCGTGCCGTCGGCGCCAAGAGGTTAAAGTGGTTGTAAACCCTTCCATATACCCAGTGAAGTGACTGGCCTCAGGTGATGCATAGAGGTAAAACAGATCCTCCTACATAAGTTGTACCTGTTTATCTTTAGTGATCTTCTCTCTACATTTGTTCTAAGTCCAGAATTTATAAAGCTTGTCTGAGCTGTCAGAAAACAGGGGGTGGAGAGCTGAAATTACACACTGCAGTGCTCAGTGAGGGAAGCTCTAAGAGATTGGAGGGAAGGGATACACCCTCCTTCGCACAACACACAGGAATAGAGCCGAGGCTGTCAATCACAGGCTGTGTGTTGGAGATGCCTCCCATCACCTTTTTTCTCTTGGTGTCCAGAAAACAGGTCAGAAGTGATTCATGATAGCAGAGGAATGAAGCAGCAGACAGAAATGATACTTAGTGCTCTGGATTGAGACAAGTACACACTAAAGAGGGATATATTTTGTTCATATTTCATATCTGAGGTTTACAACCATTTACATGCATTGGCATGCCATGCAAACTGTAATGTGTGCATGTTATATGGCACCCCAATGCCCTAAGGCAGGAGTCTCCAAACTTTCTAAACAAAAGGCCAGTTTACTGTCCTTCAAACTTTACGAGGGCCGAACAGTGGTCAGTGGAAGTCAAAAAGGTCCCAACATCAGTGGGAGAAAATAATGCCCTGTTCAGTGGGAGTAATTGTGCTCCATCATTGGTGTCATTGGGCCCCATTGTTGGTGCCATTAAGAGAAATCATGTTCTATTGTTGGTGTCTTTGAAAGGAATTGTGCCCTGTAGTATGTCTGCAGTCTCTGACCATCTCCTGTAGTATGTCTGCAGTCTCTGACCATCTCCTGTATTAAGATGTTCAGGGCCGGCTCTACCACTAGACAGAGTAGGCGGCCGCCTAGGGTGCACTTATGCCCAGGGCGCCAAGCCCCTGTCCATATACTACCCCAGCTTGTCCATATACTACCCCAGCCTGTCCATATACTACCCCAGCCTGACCATATACCTGCGGACCATGGCTGGAATGAGGAAGTGAGCCGATGCTGCCATTATTTGACTTTAGGCTGGGTCCAGAGGCACAGGTGCAGGCCTGTGGACCACGGCTTAAAAAAATATGAAGAGAGGCGCTGCAAAAATTTCCACCTCTGCCACCTCCAACGTATACATGGACAGGGCAAAGGGGTGGAGTCAGGGGTGGAGCCAAAGGGGCGGCAAAATTATGTTTTGCCTAGGGTGCCAAAAATCCTTGCACCAGCCCTGAAGATGTTAGTCTTTGTCTGTATCCTATTGTGTGTCTGTAGTCACTGATGCTGAATATTAACTGTATTTTATGTGTGGCCCTTTGATGATGTCCGGGGCCCCCCATGTTGAAAAATTTGACCGCCCATGCTAGAGAGTATCGCTCAAGTGACAGTTCTAAGTCTGTTGACATCACATCCAAAATGGCGTCACCCCGTAGCAGTTTGGGGGCCTTTGGATGCCTTCACAAGGGAGGCTTTTACATAATAAAATATAAAAATACAATTTATATAAATATATATTAATGATCTGATGACTGATCATTGAGTATACAGCAACCATCAGCACCCAGCTTCTGCTGCACTCATCACGGCCTGCTAACCAGCGACGGCGCCACAACCGTTGAGCTTGG
This sequence comes from Glandirana rugosa, assembly GCA_018402905.1. NCBI lineage: Eukaryota > Metazoa > Chordata > Amphibia > Anura > Ranidae > Glandirana > Glandirana rugosa. The sequence goes on from BLSH010521619.1 coordinate 814,262, forward strand.
GTGGCAAGTTTGATGGTTAAATTAGAACAAGGCCTTTGTGATTCAACCGCTTGTGCAAACAGCCGCGAGCGCAAACTCTCCAAGCTGCTTAGACGTAGCTGTGACATAACGCATCCCTCCGCTGAGCTGCCGCAACATCTGCTGCCCCGGCACCTGAGACCACATACCTGTCATAGAGCGAATCTACCATAGAAATCCTCATATCCCTGGCTCAGTGCCAGAGCTCCAATCTGTGTAGTAGCGGGGATCCCCCTTATCAAAGTACTGCTAAAGGGGGGCTGAGCCAGGGACGGGTCACTTTACTGCAGAAAATTCAGGGAGCCCATTATTTATTCTTGTCTTTATTTTAATGTGATTTTTACAGTTTGCTGTTCCATGTTTCCTCAATTGTATTCTATTACATATTTATAGATTATTCCTCTACTGACCATCTGTCTTTCGTGGAAACAACTCACCTTTCTTGCTGAACAACTGCTAAGATAACATTTCTGCCGTGCTGGTAGCCCATTGTCCAATGATAGATAGATAGATAGATAGATAGATAGATAGATAGATAGATAGATAGCTATCTACAGTGCATCCGGAAAGTGTTCACAGTGCTTCACTTTTTCCTCATTTTGTTATGTTACAGCCTTATTCCAAAATAGATTAAATTCATTATTTTCCTCAAAATTCTATAAACAATACCCCATAATGGCAATGTGAAATAAGTTTGTTTGAAATCTTTAAATTAAAAATAAAAAAGGAAAAAAAATTCAATTTACATAAGTATTCACAGCCTTTATTGAAGCACCTTTGGCACCAATTACAGCCTCAAGTGTTTTTGAGTTATGATGCTACAAGCTCGGCACACCTATTTTTGGGCAGTTTCTCCCGTTCTTCTTTGCAGGACCTCTCAAGCTCTATCGGGTTGGATGGGGAGTGTCGGTGCACAACCATTTTCAGATCTCTCCAGAGATGTTCAATCGGGTTCAAGTCTGGGCTCTGGCTGGCTGGCTCCCTGGTGTTGGTGGGTCACCGTGGATGACTGGCTGGTACCCTGGCCTTGCTATGGGTGGATAACCGTGTGTGGCTGGCTGGCACCCTGGCCCTGCTGTGGGTGGATCACCATGGGTTGTTTATTGGCACCCTGGCCCTTCTGTGGGTGGGTCACCGGCGTGGGTGGCTGGCTGGCTGGCTGGCACCCTGGCCCTGCTGTGGCTGGCTGGAGAGTCCTCTCCTCTTCTACCGTTCCAGGCACTATTTGCTGAGGTGAGGTCTGTGTCCCCTCCATGCAGCCTTGCCAGTGTCCCCTCAATGCATCCTCTCCAGTGTACGCTCCATGCAGCCTGATCAGTGTCCCCTCTATGCAGCCTCGCCAGTGTCCCCTCCGTGCAGCCTCGCCAGTGTCCCCGCCATGCAGCCTTGCCGGTGTCCCCTCAATGCAGCCTCGTCAATGTCCCCTCCATGCAGCTTTGTCAGTGTCCCCTCCGTGCAGCCTCACCAGTGTCCCCTCTGTGCAGTCTCACCAGTGTCCCCTCCATGCAGCCTCACCAGTGTCCCTTCAATGCAACCTCACCAGTGTCCCCTCAGGGCAGCCTCACCAGTGTCCCCTCAATTCAACCTCACCAGTGTCC
>BLSH010521619.1:830635-847472 GCA_018402905.1 Glandirana rugosa
GACTTCACGACGACTTATCTCAACTCGCTTGTGGACCTTCAAGCCCAAGACGACCAGGCAGGCTTGAAGCATACTTTTCAGACACAGTTTGAAGATGATCCACATTCACCTCCATTTTTGCTTTTTTTAAGTTTTTATTTTTTTAAAAATATTTACAGTTATTTCCCTGTCCCCATTTTTTAGTAGGGCACTTGCCCTACCCTTACCCCCATTTTACTTCCTTTTGCAGCCCTCTGGGGCTTTCCAGGACTTTCCTACAGCCATTTTTGTGCCTAAAAGTTCGGGTCCCCATTGATTTCAATGGGGTTCGTTGTCCGTGCGATCGTTCGGGTTCCGTCCGGACCCGGACCCGGACTTTGTCCCGAAGTTCGGACGGACCAGCAGAACCCGAACTTCCAGGTGTTCGCTCAACTCTATTCAGCAGCACTTCAGGTCAATTTGTACACAAGCGACAAGACTTTTGTCAGGGACTGTATATGTATTTATATTAGGGATGCACTGATACTTTTCTTTTAGTACTCACCGTTACCAATTACACACCTTTAGGTGCCCCAATGGGAGTAGTAATGCGGTGCGCGTAGCATTGTATTAACATTGAGTTGGGGATTAGAGGGACAACATTAACCACTTCAGCCCCGGAAGGATATCCCAGGTTAGGACCAGAGCACTTTTTGCGTCGTTTTAACTGACAATTGCGCGGTCGTACAACGTTGTACCCAAACGAAATTTGTGTCCTTTTTTTCCCACAAATAGAGCTTTCTTTTGGTGGTATTTGATCATCTCTGCGTCATTTCTGATCACCGCTATAAACAAAAGAAGAGCGACAATTTTGCAAAAAAAAAAAAACAAATTCCTTACTTTTTGCTAAAATACAAATCCAAAAAAAAATATAAAAAAACATTTTTTTCACCGGTTTTGGGCGATTTATATTCTTCCTCATATTTGTGATAAAAAAAATCGCAATCGGCGTTTATTGATTGGTTTGCGCAAAAGTGGCCACGTTTACGGATGATGAGAATTCATTTCTGGGGTTTTTATTTTTTTTTTATTTTTTACTAGTAATGGCGGCGATCTGCGATTTTTAGCTGTACTGGGACCATTTTGACACTTTTTTGGGACCATTGGCATTTATACAGCGATCAGTTCTATAAAAATGCACTGATTACTGTGTAAATGCCATTGGCAGCGAAGGGGTTAACCTGGGGGGGGGGCTCTAAGGGTTAACTGTGTTCCCTGGGCGTGTTCTAACTGGGACAGTGTTTGACTGGCAGGGGAAGGGGAGTGATCACAACTTCCATGTAGAGGAAGGCTGTGATCACAGCCCTTCCCCCCCTCACAGAACGGAGATCCGTGTTTACTTACACGGACCTCTGTTCTTTCACTGTGGGGGGAGGGGGCATTGCGGGTAGCCGGCGGAGATCGAGTCCGCCGCTCCCCGGCCCCCCCCTGAACACAGTGAGCGCGCGAGTGCGCCTCCGGCGGGGCGCGCGCGCTCACAGTGCATGATATCGCATAAGACGGCGGTTTGCAATATCGAGCCACCTTGTCGCCGTCAACCTGCGGTTGGCGGTCGGCAAGTGGTTAAGATAAGAACCTTGAATGGACTCAAAAACAGGAAATTGTTTCATACTTACCGTAACTTTCTTTTCCTGTTGTTTATCCATGGCAGCATACCTGTGACAAGCTCCGCCTTGGCTCCTCCCTCAGGACTAGTGAATATACAGTCAGGTCCATAAATATTGGGACATCAACACAATTTTAATCTTTTTGGCTCTATACACCACCACAATGGATTTGAAATGAAACAAACAAGATGTGCTTTAACTGCAGACTTTCGGCTTTAATTTGAGGGGATTTACACCCAAATCAGGTGAACGGTGTAGGAATTACAACAGTTTGTATATGTGCCTCCCACTTTTTAAGGGACCAAAAGTAATGGGACAGATTAACAATCATAAATCAAACTTTCACTTTTTAATACTTGGTTGCAAATCCTTTGCAGTCAATTACAGCCTGAAGTCTGGAACGCAGAGACATCACCAGACGCTGGGTTTCATCCCTGGTGATGCTCTGTCAGGCCTCTACTGCAACTGTCTTCAGTTCCTGCTTGTTCTTTGAGCATTTTCACTTCAGTTTTGTCTTCAGCAAGTGAAATGCATGCTCAATCGGATTCAGGTCAGGCGATTGACTTGGCCATTGCATAACATTCCACTTCTTTCCCTTAAAAAACTCTTTGGTTGCTTTTGCAGTATGCTTCAGGTCATTGTCCATCTGCACTGTGAAGCGCCGTCCAATGAGTTCTGAAGCATTTGGCTGAATATGAGCAGATAATATTGCCCGAAACACTTCAGAATTCATCCTGCTGCTTTTGTCAGCAGTCACATCATCAATAAATACAAGAGAACCAGTTCCATTGGCAGCCATACATGCCCACGCCATGACACTACCACTACCATGCTTCACTGATGAGGTGGTAGGCTTTGGATCATGAGCAGTTCCTTTCCTTCTCCATACTCTTCTCTTCCCATCACTCTGGTACAAGTTGACCTTGGACTCATCTGTCCATAGGATGTTGTTCCAGAACTGTGAAGGCTTTTTTAGATGTTGTTTGGCAAACTCTAATCTGGCCTTCCGGTTTTTGAGGCTCACCAATGGTTTAACATCTTGTGGTGAACCCTCTGTATTCCGGATGTTCCAAATGTTCCAAACAGTTCATTTGGCCACACCTAATGTTTTTGCTATCTCTCTGATGGGTTTGTTTTGTTTTTTCAGCCTAATGATGGCTTGCTTCAATGATAGTGACAGCTCTTTGGATCTCATATTGAGAGTTGACGGCAACAGAATCCAAATGCAAATAGCACACTTGAAATGAACTCTGGACCTTTTATCTGCTCCTTGTTAATGGGATAATGAGGGAATAACACACACCTGGCCATGGAACAGCTGAGCAGCCAATTGTCCCATTACTTTTGGTCTCTTAAAAAGTGGGAGGCACATATACAAACTGTTGTAATTCCTACACCGTTCACCTGATTTGGATGTAAATACCCTCAAATTAAAGCTAAAAGTGTGCAGTTAAAGCACATCTTGTTTGTTTCATTTCAAATCCATTGTGGTGGTGTATAGAGCCAAAAAGATTAGAATTGTGTCGATGTCCCAATATTTATGGACCTGACTGTATAAAAGTAAAGGGCTAGTGCCCTCCCAGCATTCTACGTAATATAGCATACCGAGGGTGGGATTGTATGCTGCCATGGATAGGCACCAGGAAAAGAAAATTATGGTAAGTATGATACAATTTTCTCTTTTCTTGGTGCCTCCATGGCAGCATACCTGTGAAAAAATAAATAGCTGAAATGGGTGCGATGAGACATAGAAAAAGATTTATTTGAGAAAAGGATTCAACATAGAAAAATGCTGTCCTGGTTAGCCTGTGTGCCATGGTTGGGGCTTTGATATGTTGCCTTGATGTCCACTTGGACTTCTTTTGGCATACATGGCTGAAATACATAAACGTACCAGCAAAAGTGCTCCCTTTTTTTTTTTTTTTTTCTTACCTGGACGATGGTCCTTACTATAAATGTTGGAGATGGTCTTGGTCGGGTGGCGGACAGAAAAAAGCAGCTATAAGAAATAAGGATGTTAGTGATAGTTATATCAACGGGAGCAGGGAAGTGGTATTCCTAAGTAAAAGAAAGAAATGACATTTAGCGTGAATAGGACAGGGTTCCTTCCAGGCGCTTCCAGAAAGGGATGCCCCTATTGAAGATGGCCACTAAGGCCTCAGGTCAGACCGCGTGGTCTTAGCTAGTATGCATCGCATATTAGCTCATTATGAAATACTTACCTTAGAACGACGCTTTTGCAGCGGTCCCCGAGCACCGATGTGACCGACGACATATTGTTTGTGCCTTCTTCTGGGATCGTGGGCTCTGGCCAATCACAGCGCGGACTCCAGCACTGTGATTGGCCGGAGCCGCACTGATGTCATTCCTGCGCATGCGCACGGGAGCCATCATTTATGGCACACTTCGTGAAGTAAGTCCCAGTGGGGCTGTTTCTTCACTGCGCATGTGTCTATGACGTTGGCACATGCAAGTACACTGCATATCTCCTGAACCGTGCAGGTTTGGGAAATATGCAGGGCACCTACAGGTAAGCCTTATTATAGGCTTACCTGTAGGTTAAAGTGGTTGTCAAGAGTTGACATCCACTTTAAGGTTCAGGTTGGTGTTACCATTAGGCGGTCGACTTTAAGATAAAAGTGATCCCTGCGGCGGATTCACCACAGGATCACTTTTATAGGCAGCGGTTGTGTCTGAGCTTACCGGACCCATTGGCTAGCCTGGAACTGATCTGTTGTGGCCGATGGCTGGGCAGGAAGCCTAGTGAGGGCAAGATAACCCCCATTAGGCTCTAAGTCCTTGGAGGACCGGTGCAATGTCTTCCTGTTCTCAGGCAGACAGAAAGGATTTTTTTTTTTGCTTTTAAAGGTAAATGAGAGATCTGGAGAAGACCTCTCATACTTATTTCTATTACAAGGGGTGTTTCCCTTCCTTGTAATAGGAATAAAAGTGATTAAAAGAAAATGAAATGGACAGTGTAAAAATAAAAAGTAAAATACGGTAAATAATAAAAAAAATAAAAAAATGAAAGCGCCTAATCCCTCCGAGCTCGCGCACAGAAGTGAACACATGTAAGTTGCGCCAGCAAATGTAAACAGTGTTCAAACCACACAATCATTAGAGCGAGGGAAATAATTCTAGCTCAAGACCTCCTCTGTAACTGGTAACCTGTAAACATTTTCAAAACATCGCCTATGGACATTTTTAAGTACTGTAGTTTGTCACCATTCCACGAGCGTGCACAATTTTAAAGCGTGACATGTTAGGTATCTATTTACTCGGCGCAACATCATCTTTCACATTATACAAAAAAAATTGGGCTAACTTTACTGTTTTTTTTTTTTTAAATTTATTAAAATGTATTTTTTCCAAAAAATGTGTGTTGGAAAGACCGCTGCGCAAATTCAGTGTGACATAAAATATTGAAACAACCGCCATTTTATTCTCTAGGGTCTCTGCTAAAAAAATATATATATTGTTTAGGGGTTCTACGTAATTTTCTAGCAAAAAATACAGATTTTTAATTGTAAACAACAACTGTCAGAAAAGACCTGGTCTTAAAAGAGAAGTATGGGTTTCTTTTTTCCGCCATCATACTTACCTAGGTGGATGCAGCATCTGTCCCCCAGCGCCTCGTCACTGAAAACTGAGCGATCGAACACTGACGATCACTCTGTTTTCAGAGCTCCGTGAGCAGAGAGCTGCAGACTATCAGTCGCAGCTCTCTGTTCATCTCCCTCCACGCTCATTGGAGCTCTGGGCTGTGGAGGGGTGGAGTGGGCCGTCTCAGGCTCTCAGCGGCTTGCTGAGAGACTGAGCCGGGTGTCAGTCGAGGCACCTGGCCGATCCCGACTCCCATTGTGGTTATGATGCGGTGCCTGGGCGGACATTGGCGACGACAGCAGAGAACGGACTTACGCCCGCTCTCTGCTGAAAACGGGTCACAGGAGTGCAAAACTAATTGTACTCCTGTGATCCATAGGAGAAACCCTGCCAAACAAGCTTTGGCTGGACTTTGCCTTTAAAGTGGTTGCAGATAATGATTTTAAAGTCTCTTTTTCTTTTTTTTAGTTAAAAATAACAAACATGTTATACTTACCTGCTCTGTGTAATGGTTTTGCAAAGAGCAGCCCGGATCCTCCTCTTCTTGGGTCCTTCGCTGGCTCTCCATGCCCCTACCTACTGCAGAGTGCCCCCATAGAAAGCAGCTTGCTATGGGTGCACCTGAGCCGAGCCGCAGCTCCCTGTGTCCTCCCCCCTCTCTTCTTATTGGTTGACTGACTTTGATTGACAGCAGCGGTGCGGTGCTGCTGTCTCAGCCAATGAGGAGGGGAGTCCCGGACAGTCGAGACACTCCTGCAACATTGCTGGATAGAGAGGGGGCTCAGGTAAGTTTTAGGGGGGCTGCTGCACACAGAAGGTTTTTTTATGCACAGAATGCATTAAGATAAAAAAACCTTCTGCCTTTACAATCACTTTAAGGTAAAAAAAAACCTTTAGGCCGGATTCACATATGTGTGGCCTGGGGTTTGTGCCTGGGGTCCGGTGCATCCCTGTTCACCAGTTCAAGTGCGATTCAGGTCCGAATTTTTGCCTGAATTTGCATCTGAACCGGACCCAAACACATAGAGGATCTAATTTGCACGAATGTGAACCCAGCCTTAGCCTTTATAACCACTAGGTAAGGGTTAGTATTAGGATTAGCAATAAGGTGAGGGCGAGTGTTTAGATTTCTGTTATGGTGTAGGTTAGTTTTAGGGGGGTCCATTAAGGGGAGAATTGGTGTTAATGTCATTATTAACCCCTTCCTTACCGGGCACTTAATCCCCCTCCTGCCCAGACCAATTTTTGTCTTTCAGCGCTGTCGCATTTTGAATGACAATTGCGCGGTCGTGCGACGTTGTACCCAAATAAAATTTGCGTCCTTTTTTTCCCACAAATAGAGCTTTCTTTTGGTGGTATTTGATCCCCTCTGCATCATTTCTGATCGCCGCTATAAACAAAAAATGAGCGACAATTTTGCAAAAAAAGAACAATATTTTTTACTTTTTGCTAAAGTACAAATCCATTTAAAAAAATTATTCATCGGTTTTGGCCGACATATATTCTTCTACATATTTTTGGTAAAAAAAAAAATCGCAATCGGCATATATTGATTGGTTTGCGCAAAAGTTATCGCGTCTACAAACTGGGAATTGATTTATGGCGTTTTTATTATTATTATTTTTTTTACTAGTAATGGCGGCGATCTGTGATTTTTATCGGGACTGCGATATTGCAGCAGAAATGACGGACATTTTTTACACATTTTTGGGACCAATGACATTTATACAGCGATCAGAAATTTAAATGTCCACTGATTACTGTATAAATGTCATTGGCAGTGAAGGGGTTAACCAGCAGGGGGCAGTGAAGGGGTTAAATATGTTCCCTGGGTGTGTTCTAACTGTGGGGGGGCGGGGCTGGTCGGGACATAACAGATCTAACTGATCCCAGTGACAGGAATCAGCAGATCTGTTATGTCCCCTGTCACAGAACGGGGAACCGCCGTGTTTACAACGGCGGTTCCCCGTACTGAGGCTCCTGAAGGAGATCGGCGGGTCCGGGCGGACATCGAGTCCGCCCGAGCCACGGGCACGCTCGCGCAGCTGCTGCCACTAGGGGGCACGTGAGGAGCGTGCACAGGGGATGACGTCCATGGACGTCGTCCCGGCATTCCAGATCCGCGCTGGAGCCGTACTAAGGCAATAGCGCGGATCTGGAGTGGTTAAGGTTTAGGTTAGTGTTAAGCCTTAGCGTCTGATTTTTGTCAGAAGCGCGTGTCCATGATTTTGTAGAGCATATTGACTATCGGAAATTTAGAGAGTATAAAGAGGAAGTTAATTTTTGATGCGTCACCCTTTGGGCCACTTCCGCTAATTTCGCTATTAAAAAGACATTAAAAAGAAGATAATGTGTGCTGCATTTCGTCATTTCAATTGCCGCGTCATGAATGTTAATTCTGAATTATGAAAAAATGACTAGTCTGCACATCCAGCTTTTGTCTGACGAAAAATCAAAATCGGCTGTCGAAAGGAGTATACTAAAGGCCCATACACGGTCCGATTATCGGTCAACAACGGTCGTCCAACAGCCTGTTGGCTGAAAATGCGATCGCGTGTAAGCACGATTCTACAGCTGATTTCCAATCGTCGTCCAACAGAAGTTGGACGACGAGACTAGAAAACTTGTGTTGGCCAACAGGGAGTTGACCGATTGTTGGCTCGTGTGTACAGAAGTTGACCAAGCAAAAGTTGGAAGTGCAAACATGCATGCTCGCAATCCGGGAAGTTTTCGGTCGTGTAACCTGTGTTCTTAATTCACAAATCCCATTCACCTGAACCTCCTCTTTATACGCTCGGAACACGTCACTGCGTTCGGCTTTGTTGGCCGATCACTTGATTCACATTAGTACACTAGACCAAACCGCCGTCGCCCTATTTGGACAAAAGTTGGACGTTCGGTTGACCAACCATTGGCTCATGTGTATGAGGCTTAACGGTAAGAATTTCAGACGACAGGCTGTCGAACTAAAATTCCCGTCCGAAATTCGCATCGTGTGTACGGGCCTTTAGGGTTACTGTTAAGGTGAGAATTAGTGTCAAGCCTCGTATACACGATGCGATTGTTGTACGACCACACATCCAACTTTTTTCAAAATCGGCTGTCCGTGATTTTGTCTAGCATACGGACGGTAGTCAATTTATCGTTCGACAAAGCCGAACGTAGTGATGTGTTACAAGCGTATAAAGAGGACGTTCAGGTGAATGTGAATTGTGAACTACGGACGCAGGTTTACACTTCCTGGCTTCCGAGCATGCATGTTTACACTTCCAACTTTTGTTGGGCCAACTTCTGTACACACGAGCCGAAAACTGGCCAACATCTTGTCGGCAGACAAAAGTTTTCTAGTGTTCTCATACAACTTCTGTTGGATGATAATTGAAAACAGGTTGTCGAATGGAGCGTACTGACGGTCGGATTATCAGGTGACAGGCTGTCGTACGACCGTTGTTGGCCGATAATTGTACTGTGTGTACTTTAAGCCTCGTACACACGGGACGACGATCGTACGTACGATCGTCGCAAATCGTATGTTGCATAATGTAACTTGCATACTGACTGCACTACACGATCGTACGACCGCAGAAAGAACGTTCAGGTGCATGTAATTAGCATCCGGCCGTTCCTGACTTCGGAGCATGCGTGTTTTGCACAATACAACTTGTTGTACCAACTGCTCTGTACACACGTTACAACGGTCGTATGAGTGCTTGTTGGTACGACCAAGTTTTCTAGTCTGCTCATACAACTCTGTTCGACTGTTCTAATCGCGCATACGAACAATCGATATTGCATACAACGGTCGTTAGTACGACCTGTTGTATACGACCGTCGTCCTGTGTGTACGAGGCTTTGGTGTTACTGCTGTTAAATGAAGGGATAAAAGCACTAGATGATGCTGGATGTCCTCCAGCCAGGAAATGAGGGGGGGCTCTATCTGACTTGCTGCAGCTTCCAATGTGAGAAGCTCACAGTGTGCAGTAAAATCAGAGTAAACCGTTTCAGTGCAGGAGAGGAGCCGCTACAACTGTGCAAGACTGAAGAGAAGGCCGGAGTTCCACTTTAATGATGATTTATTGGACAGCTATAGAGTGTTTAGTACATGCAGTATATGTGGAGGTGCACTGGTTGCAGGTCAGTAAGTTGTGTCTGAGCACCTGCAGCTGTCACACGGAGGGAATTCCTCTGCTTGACCCAGTTCCCCTCCTAATCCATTAAAGCCTGTTGTGTTCACCTGTCCGCCCTCTCTGATCACCTTGATGCGCAGTCAGTGCTGTCGTCTCCCTTTTCAGACTCTCAGATGTGACAGAGCCTACGGGGGACTCGCTTTGTGCTGCCGCCCACCTACCATGTGTGTGCAGCGCTGGGCTCCAGTGATTCATCACCTGTGTGATCGCAGTGGCTCTATGGGAGGGGGAGGCGCAGTGACACCCATTAAAATCCAGACAGATCATTGTGCCAATAGAAAGAGAGCGGTGCTTTGCACACTAAAAAGGAGAATATGGGGAGGGACGAGACAGGAAAAGTGATCAGACATTACCGGAGTCTGAGATTTCTTGTAAGGAATGATAATTCTCATGCAATGAGAAGATAGGACATTCTGCTTCTATGGGGTCTGGAGGACATAGTAGCCATTGCACACAATGTAATTCCATCACTTCACTCAGCAGTTCTAGTTTCACTTGAAACATTGAATCTTTACTCCTCGTTCACACCGATCACGGCTTTTAAATCATATGATTTGAAAGCTTCGAGTCCGGGGGCGATTTGAGAGACATCTGTGCGGGTTCATGCACACGTATATTGAAATCGCCCACAAAGTCGCCAAACGTAGTGCAGCAACTCCTTTTGGAAATCGGTGTGGTGCCACAAAGTCGGCATCGCACTGATTGGGACGCTCCTATTTCCGGCAATAGGCTCCGATTTGACATGTGATTTGACCTGTGAAATTGCGCTGATGTGAACGGGGGCTCAATGTATCAGCAATCAGGGAAATAGTGAACTCACATAACTAATGGTTAAAGCAGAACTCCAGCCAGACATCCTATATTGTCTATAGGTTTCAGGTAGTTACTTTAGGATCAAAGTTAGTGTTGGGGTTACCATTAAGGTGAAGATTGGTGTTAGAATTACTAATAAGGGGAGGGTTAGGGTTACCAGCCTGGTTAGTGTTAGAGTTCCTGGGAAGGTGAGGATTGGTATTAGAATTATGGTTAAGATGGGTGTTAGTGTTAGGATTACTATTAAGCTGAAGGTTAGTATTACGGTTACTGTTAAGGCTCAGGTTAGTGTTATCATTACAGTAAGAATTAGTGTTAGGGTTACCATTAACATTTGGGTTAGTGTTAGGGGTACCATAAAAATGAGAATTGGTGTTAGGGTTACCATTAAGGTTCCGGCTAAGGTTAAGTTGAAGGTTAGTCATACCGTTACTGTTAAGGTTATGGTTAGTGTTGATGCTGCTGTCAAAGTGAGCTTTAGTGTTAGATTCGATTACTGGTAAGGTAAAGGTTAACGTAAGGATTATTGGTAAGGTGAAGGTTAGTGTTAGAATTACTGGTAAGGTGAAGGTTAGTGTTAGAATTACTGGTAAGGTGAAGGTTAGTGTTAGGATTACTGGTAAGGTGAAGGTTAGTGTTAGAATTACTGGTAAGGTGAAGGTTAGTGTTAGAATTACTGGTAAATTGAAGGTTAGTGTTAGGATTTCTGGTAAGATAGGTTTAGTGCTAGGATTACTGGTAAGGTGAAGGTTAGTGTTAGGATTACTGGTAAGGTGAAGGTTAGTGTTAGAATTACTGGTAAGGTGAAGGTTAGTGTTAGGATTACTGGTAAGGTGAAGGTTAGTGTTAGGATTACTGGTAAGGTGAAGGTTAGTGTTAGAATTACTAATAAGGTGAAGGTTAGTGTTAGAATTACTGGTAAGGTGAAGGTTAGTGTTAGAATTACTGGTAAGGTGAAGGTTAGTGTTAGAATTACTGGTAAGGTGAAGGTTAGTGTTAGGATTACTGGTAAGGTGAAGGTTAGTGTTAGGATTACTGGTAAGGTGAAGGTTAGTGTTAGAATTACTGGTAAGGGGAAGGCTAGTGTTAGGATTACTGGTAAGGTGAAGGTTAGTGTTAGAATTGTGCAGTGGCGGCCCGTCCATTAGGGGTGCGGGGGTGCTGGCGCCCCTAATCCATGCATTTGGCCCCTAATCTATATGCAGGGTACCGGATGCATACATTTCAATATGGGTTTTTTACGTGATTAGAGCCGAAGGCTCTAATTGGCTTAGAGCAGAACCCACCCATTTGTGTGACATTAGCGAATTAATATTCAATCAGGAAGCCGGTCCTGAGAAGATGGATCGCGCGTGGGGGGGGGGTGTTAGTGTGAGAGGGTTGCGGCCTATCGAGCACCTGAGTGTGTAGTGAGACACCACCAGCCGCCACTATTTGTAAGGTGAAGGTTAGTGTTAGGATAGGGTTCAACCGATACCGATACTGGTATCGGTGCCGATGCCGAGCATTTGCATGATTACTTGTGCTTGTGCAAATGCTCCAATGCTTGACACAATACTTGGGCAGTCTCACAGATGATTGGTGCGGCGATGGGGGTAGTTACAAGCACCAACCTCCCTTTATAGCTTTATAGCCGGCTGTCAGAGAGAGCGGTGCTTGTAACTGCCCCCCACCGCCGCCCATCTGGCTATCTCCTTTTACATAATAAAATAAAAATACAATTTATAGAAGTATATATCAATGATCTGATGACTGATCAGTGAGTATACAGCAACCATCAGCACCCAGCTTCTGCTGCACTCATCACGGCCTGCTAACCAGCAACGGCGCCACAACCGTTGAGCTTGGTTGGTAAGTTTAACGGTTAAATTAGAACAAGGCCTTTGTGATTCAACCGCTTGTGCAAACATCCGCAAGCGCAAACTCTCCAAGCTGCTTAGACGTAGCTTTGACATAACGCATCCCTCCGCTGAGCTGCCGCAACATCTGCTGCCCCGGCACCTGAGACCACATACCTGTCATAGAGAGAATCTACCATAGAAATCCTCATATCCCTGGCTCAGTGCCAGAGCTCCATACTGTGTAGTAGCGGGGATCCTCCTTATCAAAGTCCTGCTAAAGGGGGGCTGAGCCGGGGACGGGTCACTTTACTGGAGAAAATTCAAGGAGCTCATTATTTATTCTTGTCTTTATTTTTACAGTTTGCTGTTCCATGTTTCCTCAATTGTATTGTATTACATATTTATAGATTATTCCTCTACTGACCATCTGTCTTTCGTGGAAGCAACTCACCTTCCTTGTTGAACAACTGCCAATACCGAGCATTTGCTTGAGTACTTGTACTCGTGCAAATGCTCCAATGCTTGTCCCTATACTTGGGCAGCCTCACAGATGATTGGTGCGGCGGTGAGGGCAGTTACAAGCACCAATCTCCCTTTATAGATTTTCTGACAGCCGCTTCTCCTTCTCTCCAGTGGCGGCTGGTGAAATTTTAGGATGGGGGGGTGCCAGACCACGCCCTTCCTATTTTACCCCTCCCACTTTGCATAAGCCCCACCCCTAGTGTCAGGAGTATACAGCCCAGCATCACTAGATAAGGTATACAGCATCGCCAGATAGAAGTATATACAGCATCACCAGATAGAAGTATATACAGCATCACCAGATAGGGGTATATACAGCATCACCAGAGAAGTATATACAGCATCACCAGATAGGGGTATATACACCATCACCAGATAGGGGTATATACACCATCACCAGATAGGGGTATATACAGCATCACTAGATAGGGGTATATACAGCATCACCAGAGAAGTATATACAGCATCACCAGATAGGGGTATATACACCATCACCAGATAGGGGTATGTACAGCATCACCAGATAGGGGTATATACAGCATCACTAGATAGGGGTATATACAGCATCACCAGAGAAGTATATACACCATCACCAGATAGGGGTATATACAGCATCACTAGATAGGGGTATATGCAGCATCACCAGAGAAGTATATACACCATCACCAGATAGGGGTATATACACCATCACCAGATAGGGGTATGTACAGCATCACCAGATAGGGGTATATACACCATCACCAGATAGGGGTATATACACCATCACCAGATAGGGGTATATACAGCATCGCCAGATAGAAGTATATACAGCATCACCAGATAGGGGTATATACAGCATCACCAGAGGAGTATATACAGCATCACCAGAGGAGTATATACAGCATCACCAGAGAAGTATATACAGCATCACCAGAGAAGTATATACAGCATCACCAGATAGGGGTATATACACCATCACCAGATAGGGGTATATACACCATCACCAGATAGGGGTATATACAGCATCACTAGATAGGGGTATATACAGCATCACCAGAGAAGTATATACAGCATCACCAGATAGGGGTATATACACCATCACCAGATAGGGGTATGTACAGCATCACCAGATAGGGGTATATACAGCATCACTAGATAGGGGTATATACAGCATCACCAGAGAAGTATATACACCATCACCAGATAGGGGTATATACAGCATCACTAGATAGGGGTATATGCAGCATCACCAGAGAAGTATATACACCATCACCAGATAGGGGTATATACACCATCACCAGATAGGGGTATGTACAGCATCACCAGATAGGGGTATATACACCATCACCAGATAGGGGTATATACACCATCACCAGATAGGGGTATATACAGCATCGCCAGATAGAAGTATATACAGCATCACCAGATAGGGGTATATACAGCATCACCAGAGGAGTATATACAGCATCACCAGAGGAGTATATACAGCATCACCAGAGAAGTATATACAGCATCACCAGAGAAGTATATACAGCATCACCAGATAGGGGTATATACACCATCACCAGATAGGGGTATATACACCATCACCAGATAGGGGTATATACAGCATCACCAGATAGGGGTATATACACCATCACCAGATAGGGGTATATACACCATCACCAGATAGAAGTATATACAGCATCACCAGATAGGGGTATATACACCATCACCAGAGAAGTATACAGAGCATTACCAGAGAAGTATACACAGCATTACCAGAGGAATGTATACAACATCACCAGCAGTGGCGGCTGGTGTATGAGGGGCGCTTGGGGCCACCTCGCCTCCATCTAAAAAGAAAAAAAAAATCAGCCGGCCCCCCTACAGGTGACGCCAGTACATTGACTTTCTTCTTTTTTTTTTTTTTTCTATCTTAGGGGCTCCTTGGCTGTCACCTGACAGTGTATGAGGGGCGCTTTAGGAATAATGTTAGCATGAAGGTTAGCATAAGGGTTAGTATTGGGGTGCAATGGAGGATTACAATTAAGGTAAGGGTTAGGATCATCATTAATTTGTAGGTATGTGTTAGGGCTGCCATTAAGGTAAGTTAGGGAGGATTATAACCTCTGTCAGTTTTTGTTTTGTCATCTGTGTCCCACTGGGGAGAGAGATTTCCCTTCACTTTCCATCCCATTGCCACAACAGGAAGCAAGTAGAAATCCTGGCAAATTAAGGAGATCTCTTGGAGCTCCCAGGTCCCATTGGAAGAAGTATAATTATTAATGTTCTATTATCAACAGTAGGGACATTTTAATTTGCACCCCCATTCTTTTTTGGGCAATATTTTGCACGTCTCCGCCTAGTTGTTTTGACAGGCGGAGTCTGGTAATTAGATTGATGGTGATTGGAGGTTCCTTGAATCACATGACTTGATGGTCAGTATATCTGTGGGTTCTGTTCGTCACTTCCGCATCCGCTGATGAAGTTCCGGTGTTTGTAACGCAACGCGTACGGAAACAGGAAGTGACGTCACCCGCGACCATTGCTGTCTCCAGGGCAATTCACTCTATGAGTTGTACCATGTGATTTAACAAGCTGGAAGCCTTGCACTACAGTGCTATGTTTGTCAGTACATCAGGATACTTTTATTAAAGCAGATTATTTTATTTTACGGAGAGCACTAGATATATTTCTTTCTTTTATATGATGCCAATGGAACTCATGGAATGATCCTGTACACATGATTGCATTCTCTGGAAGTTTTTTGGTGACACCCCTCTATTGGCTCTCACTGGTCCATGATTGGGACAACATGCTTGTATATGATAAGAGCCTGATCATTGAGGTGAGCTGCTAGCATATATGGTGGCGGTGGATTGACACTGAAGCACTTTTATCATCTATTCATTTCATCGGCACGTAGACACTGGGTGTCTCTTATTCAGGACTTTCTCATTATCAGCGCTGCACTCTTTCTATTTGGACGATTATTTGGCCAGATGGAAGGGGTGATTGTTCTTGAAGTAAATGTCAATGTTAACTGGGTGACCTGAGTTTGCTCTGTGCAGTGAATATCATAAACAATTGTTCTTTTTTTTAAATCCTTGTTTTCACCTTTTTGTCATCATTTGTTACATCTCAGTGCTGTTGATCTCTTGCAGCTTCTCTGCAGTCACTTCCTGTTTGCATGCTGCAGGTTTGCATGCATGGTATTTTTCTGGGCAGGTTTGATAATGTCAACAAGACGCCATGTCTGTGTAATGTAGTCTACATGGAAAGCCCATTGGGCGACAACACAGGAACACAATTAAGAGGCAGGGATAGAGAGTTGTCACCCTTTAGGCCTCATTTACACTGCTGCTGGTAAACGGACGTTTTGAGGCATTTGGGCGTTTTTTTCAGCTGCCCCTGAACTCTCCTCTATGTTATCTTATCAGTACATGTGCACAGGGTCGTTTAAGGTCGTTTTCAGGCAGTTGAGTTTAAAGGCTTTTTTTGGAACGCAAAAAAATGGGTTCAGATGCCAGTTCAGAGGCATTTGAAACGCCAAACAGCTTGTAAATGCACCTAAACGCGGTAACTTGCATCTAGGACCGTTTCGTTTACAGGCGTTTCCATTTTTAAAAAAATTATTTAACCACTTCAATAGAACACTTTACTACCAGACCAATTTTCAGTTTTCAGTGCTGTTGCGCTTTGAATGACAATTGCGCGGTCGTGCGACGCTGCACCCAAACAGATTTTTTTATCATTTTGTTCCCACAAATAGAGCTTTCTTTTGGTGGTATTTGATCACCCCTGCGGTTTATATTTTTTGCGCTGCAAATAAAAAAAGACCGAAAATTTTGAAAAAAAAAAAAAATTCTCTTTTTGTCACAAAACTTTGTAAATAAGTAAATTTTCTCCATCACTGGTGGGCACTGATGAGGCTACACTGACGGGCACTGATGTGGCAGTACTGATTGGCACTGATGAGGCGGCACTGATGAGGTGGCACTGATGATGAGGCACTTATATGCAGCGATGATGAGCACTGTCAGGCGGCACTGATAAGCAGCACTGACGGGTACTGAGAGGTGGCACTGATATACAGCACTGATGGGCACTGATATGCAGCACTGACGGACACTGCTAAGCGGCACTGATGGGCACTCAAAGACAGCACTGATTGGCACTCATAGGCGGCACTGGGCACTGATAGGTGGCACTGATGGGCACTGATAGGTGGGCACTGGTAGGTGGCAATGGTGGGCACTGATATGTGGCACTGGTATGCATTGAT
>BLSH010521619.1:847704-862498 GCA_018402905.1 Glandirana rugosa
AAGGAGAAATTCTACAGTAATTTCATTGACATTTGGGTTTGTGATTTTAGAACATATTAGAAATTGTACAATAATAGTAAAGTTTACAGTAAGTTTATTAGGGACCACTAGGACCGACAGTACTTCTAATAAACGAAAATAAATCCGTGCATTACGATTCCGAGGTAAATGTACCCTTAGATAAAGTTGGAGGGGACTGACTAAAAAAAAACTGTCGATCTTCGACCGTAGATTTTGCCGGCAAAACGGCGCAAAACGTACGGCACAAATCGGCGCAAGCGCAGACTGGTCACATGGTAAAGTGCTTCGGATCGAAGCGCTTTACTGAGATCGGTATTGCGGGGGGTCAGACTGACCTCCCACACCACCGATCGCCGCGATGCGCGCCCCCCCCCCGGGCGCGTGGCGGCTTGTTATCCTGAGGACGTCATATGACGTCCAGTCAGGATAACTAAGCCACTTCCCCGCTTCTAGACGCGAACGCGGCTAAACACGGCATGCAAAACGCGGCAAAACGGCCGTTTTAGATGCCAGCTTCTAGCTGTCAAAAAAAAATCAGTCAGGGGAGGTTGAAATAGATTCCCATGTAAATGGAGCCTTAGCATTACGTGCCTAAATAAAAGCAAATAATCTTCATGACAGCCAGGATCACCAGGGATTATTTGAATGACATTTGAAATGATAATAACATGTTAAAGATTATACAAGATTTTAGTGTTTGGGTTTACAGTTACTTTAATGACATCTTAAAGAGGAAGATGGGGTTTACTTCTTCTGTATTCCACTTACCTGCAAATGAAGCCTGTGACATCCAGCGCTGTCCCCTGTGCTGGCCGCGTCCATCTTCTGCCCCCTTCCTTCCGGGGCCACGATCTCTGGCTCTGTGATTGGCCGAAGTCGCGTGACGTCACTCCCGCACATGTGCGTGGAAGCCACCAGTCACGGCACGATCTCAGTGAAGAAACGGCACGGAGGCCGTTTCTTCACTGCGCATGCGTCGAAATGATGTTGGCACATCTAGGAAACTGTATATCTCCTGAACCGTGCAGGTGCAGGCCTTATTATAGGCTTACCTGTAGGTGAAAATGGTTGTCACGAGTTGACAACCACTTTAAATGAATGCATAAAGGTGTTACGTGATATATATACAAATACACTGTGCGTTATGTGTGTTAGTGTATAGAAATAGAGTATATACAGTATATCATCATAGATGAGTACTGCATGACATTTTATTTACAATAAATATATACAGGACCACTGATAGGGGGGTACAGGCAGCCCTCACTTACTGGGCTGGGCTCCATCAGGTTAGCAGAAGGGTTCGGCAACTCACAGTCCACCACCAGAATTCCCCGCACTCATATCAGGGGGCACGGCTCGGCAGAACTTCAGAGGATCAGCTGTGAGCCATGCAGAGGGTGCTCTAACAATTCCTACAGAAAGGGCCCCAGGGGCCAGTGGGTGCACCCTCTCCTGGTGAAGTTTAACTCAAATTCCTAGAGAAGAGGAAGAGCCCAAATATGAGCAGCGGCGGGCACAGTGTCAAAACAAAAATAGATAAAAAGTCCACTGTTCCTCAACCAGAAGATAATATCTGTAGCAGCGATTCCTCACATTCCTTTGTGACAGCTAATGTACAGGTGCTGGTCATATAATTAGAATATCATCAAAAAGTTGATTTATTTCACTAATTCCATTCAAAAAGTGAAACTTGTATATTCTATTCATTCACTCCATGCCACGCCGCATTGCTGCAGTAATTCAGGCAAAAGGAGCCCCAACTAAGTATTGAGCGCTGTACATGCTTATACTTTTCATGCTCATACTTTCCATGCTTATACTTTTCATGCTCATACTTTTCATGCTCATACTTTCCATGCTCATACTTTCCATGCTCATACTTTTCATGTTCATACTTTCCATGCTCATACTTTTCATGCTCATACTTTTCATGCTCATACTTTCCATGCTCATACTTTCCATGCTCATACTTTTCATGCTCATACTTTTCATGCTCATTCTTTTCATGCTTATACTTTTCATGCTCATACTTTCCATGCTCATACTTTTCATGCTCATACTTTTCATGCTCATACTTTTCATGTTCATACTTTTCATGCTCATACTTTTCATGCTCATACTTTCCATGCTCATACTTTTCATGCTCATACTTTTCATGTTCATACTTTTCAGTTGGCCAAGATTTCTAAAAATGCTTTCTTTGTATTGGTCTTAAGCAATATCCTAATTTTCTGAGATACTGAATTTGGGATTTTCCTTATTCGTCAGTTATAATCATCAAAATTAAAAGAAATAAACATTTGAAATATATCAGTCTGTGTGTAATGAATGAATATAATATACAAGTTTCACTTTTTGAATGGAATTAGTGAAATAAATCAACTTTTTGATGATATTCTAATTATATGACCAGCACCTGTATGCGAGGTCCATCCAATGAAACAGAAATACCCAGAGGAGACGGTGATGGAAAGTCAGGACAGGAGTGAAAAACAGTCCTCCGGTGATGTACGTGTCCCATACACCTCAAACTGCACCACGTGAAACACTCCCTAAGGCTAGGTTCACACTGCTGCGAACTGTACTGCGAATAGATTGCCTTGCGATAGATTAAATTCGCAAGTCATCTCCAATAACATAGTGTAGTTCACATTGATGCGTTGCAAATCTGATCCGTGAAGAAAAAGGGTCCTGTGCGAGTTTGATCCGTGTGCGATGCTGTGCGTTGCGAATTCAGCTCCATAGACTACAATAGAACACAGATTGAAAACGCAATCTCCTATTCACATCACTGCGATAGCTTCTCCCTCCAAATCCAGCTACAGCTTTGCAGTAGATTCGCACCAACACATGTAGAAATCGCACTTGTGTCTGTACTGAAAAAACTTGCATCACAATCTTGTTCAATTCGCAGAAAATTTGCACCGCAGCAGTGTGAACCTAGTGTAAGGGCCTGCACTTACTAGATCTGATATAATCACACGCATTGGGTTATAACCAACAATGTTCCTCACAGTCCCGTCTTACATCAGATAGACTTCCGGGTGGGCATGCAAAAAAAAAAAACGCTAGACATAGCGTAATTCTGTCTATGTTTATTAAATGCCCCCACTCAATAGCACAATAAATCAATTCACATAAAAACAGACTCTGAGAGTACGTCACATCACCCTTCCATGGATAGCTTAGATGTCCGTCCCTCTTACAGACCGCCAGCCTTGCTTCCTGGTGGTGGAGCGCACCCGTCACTTCCGGTAGCCGCTAGGTCACGCCCTGATTCGTTTCGTCATGACGACTTCGACTGAGGGCATGATCTAGCGGTACGGCTCACCAGTTAAAATAGGGGAGCTCAGAGAGCAGAGACCTACCACTCGCAACTCCGCTCAACATCATTGGTTGTGCACGTCAGCGGATTATGCAAGGTAAACAAAGGAGTCCGCACTCAGGGATGACCACCGCGCATTCCCAGGCATCCACCGATCGTTAATCGATCTCCTGGTGATCAAAGCACAAAGTGCATTCCCATATAGGCAGTGATCAGTCCCAGTCTCTCCCTTTCAGTAACCAAATTCACACCAACCCAAATACAGGTATAGTGATCTATTAAAAAATATATCAAATCAAAACAACACTGCTATATATATTACAGTATTATAAAAACATATGTAAACATTCACATACATTCATGAACCAACTCCACATAATTTACATAATAAAATATACAGATGTTAAATCACTGTACCATAAATGAATGACACATTTACATTTAAAGAGCCAGGCTGGTTCACCTTATTACTAAGTGTCACAGTAAATTTAGAAAAATATAAAAGAATATAAAAGAAACTGGATAATGAATCTCAATAGGGAATTGGTCATGCTAGACCCAAGGTGCATGACACCCATACTTCAATACACTAAGGGTTATGCATGCCATAAGTTACACATCACTAATAAAACAATTGATCTCAAGCTCGATGGTTAACCCCTTAGGGGCCAGAGAGTCAGTGAGATAGATCCATGGAGTCTCACGTTTGGACAGTTCCCTAACTAAATTAGAGCCTCTCCATGTAGGTTTAAGCCTACCGATTCCCCAAAATTTCAGACCTGAAGGGTCTTGTTGATGGTAAAGTTTAAAATGAAGGGACACGTTGTGATCTTTAAACCCCAATTTAATATTGGTTATATGTTCTGATAGCCTAACTTTAAGTGGCCGCTTAGTAATCCCAATATACAACAGCCCACATGGGCATTCCAAGGCGTACACAGCATGCATCATATTGCATGTGATGAATTCTTCAATCTTAAATTCTTTATCATTTGCAGAGGATCGGAAACAATCTAGTCCCCTTTTAACTTTGCAAGCCTCCCTACAAGGTTTGCATCTACGACATGCAAAAAATTGGAGGATGTATTGGTGCAAAGTAATAGGTAATGGGGAATCTAGGGGTGCAAAATTGATGGTAATGGCAGATGCAGGGGATGCAGTTTGTGGGGTAATGGGGGACACAGGGGTGCAGAATGGTGGGCAATGTGGGTGTGGGATGCAGGGGGTGCAAAATGTAGGACTAAGGGGGGTGTAGGAGGTGCAGAATGTGGAGTAATGTGGGATGCAGGGGTGCAGAATGTGGGGTAATGTGAGATGCAGAATATAGGGCAATGGATGATGCAGGGGTGCAGACTGTGGGGTAATGTGGGATGCAGGGGGTGAAAAATATTGGGCAAAGGGGGATGCAGGGGGTGCCGAATGTGGGGTAGTGTGGTGTGTAGAAAGTGGGGTAGCGTGGGATCCAAGGGATAAAGAATGTGGGGTAACAGAGGTGCTGGAGGTGGAGAATGTGGAGTAATGGGTGATCCAAGGGATGCAGAATGTGAGGTAATGGTGGATGCAAGGGTGCAAAATGTGGGGTAATGTGTGATAAAAAGGGGTGCAGAATGGAGTGATGCAGTAGGTAAAGGGTGCAGAATGTGGGGTAATGCGGGAGGCAGGGGGTGCAGATTGTGGAATAATAGGGGGATGTAGTGGTGCAGAATGAGGAGTATTGGGGAATATAGGGGATACAGAGTGTGGAGTAATGGGGGATACAAGGGTATAGGGTAATGGGCAATACGGGGGTGCATAATGTAAAGTAATGGGGGATGCAGGGGGTGCAGAGTGTGGGCTATTAGGGGATGCAGAGTGTGGGTGCTGATAATTGGGGTGGAGTGATGCAGTGCAAGGAGACAGGATTGAGGTGTACCAGGGGGGTCCTGTCAGGTAGGCTGTACCCCCATGATTTCTTCTAGTGGCTTTATACATTGCTCAAAATAGGGAACACTTTGAAACACATCAGATCTCAATGGGGAAAATATCATGCTGGATATCTATACTGATATGGACTGGGTAATGTTTTAGGAATGAAAGGATGCCACATCGTTTGATGGAAATGAAAATGCTCAACCTACAAAGGGCTGAATTCAAAGACACCTCAAAAATCAAAGTGAAAAAATTATGCAGCAGACTGGTCCATTTTGCTGAAATTTCATTTCTCAAAATGGTAGTCAGTGGTTTGTATGGTCCCCACATGCTTGTATTCATGCCTGCAGGCATGTATTGGCCATTGGGACTACAGGAAGTGGGCCGGTTTTACTGGCGTACCAAGGAGGGTACGGGGGGCAGCAGTGTTCTGCCCTGGGGTGACACACATTGGGGGAGGGGGTGTCAGGCACTGCCCAGGGACCCCAGGTGCTTGTGGGGCCCCTGCACCTTCCCTGTCATCGCAGCTTTGTAAAAAGTTGATCGAATCAGCACAGAGCCCAGTGATGTGGGGGAGGCTGTCTGTAACTCCCCTGTCATCTCATCAAGTTAGGCTGTCCCTCAGGGATGTTCCCTGAGGCAGCCAGAGTTGGTGGGTGGGGTCGGGTGTGGCTGCCTCCTCCACTCCTCCTACAGACTCCTTCCCTCAGGCTGACCCCAGCCACCCCTCTAGAGAAAAAAATTTGTTTTTCTGACTGCTTGAATTTTTGGACAAAAAGTTTTTAACCACGCATACTTGCGCGGCAATCGTGATGCATCGTGATGCATTGCAGAATTGAGTCAAATTTAATCATCGACAGGATAATCGAAATCGAATCGAATTGTGAGACCGGTGAAGATGCGCACCCCTACTACCCTACTATATACCACCCTAACCTTTCTCTATATACCACCATAACCTGGCTCTATATCACCTAACTTGGTACTATATACCACCCTAAACTGGCTCTATATACCACCCTAATCTGGCTCTATATCACCCAACCTTGCTCTATATCACCTAACCTAGCACTATATACCACCCTAACCTGGTTCTATATACCACCCTAACCTGGCTCTATATACCACCCTAACCTGGCTCTATATACCTCCCTGACCTGGCTCTATATACCTCCCTGACCTGGCTCTATATAACACCCTAACCTAGCGGCATCCTTTCGTTCCTAACACATTACCCAGACCATAGAAGTATAGATATACTGTATATATATATATTGTATATACTGTAAACACATTCACACACATTTGTTGTGCATTATTGCCGTGGCAGAGTTAGAGGCTTGGTATGAGTCATGCTGAGGACAGCCTGGTACCCTGTGCAGATGGCTCCTCTCTGCCACGGCACTCCATACAGCAGGCCCCGTCATGTGTGGCGTCTGTCCATAGCTGTTACTCATTATGAGTCACTTTCCAGCATCTCAGAGCGAGAGCCACTTCTGTGCACTAAACAATGCTTCTAAGCATCTCTTGTCTCCTCTGCAAAATATGGGTCCGGAGGCAAATCCAGCGACCAAACGCCATGTGTACCGTGCCACGTATTGTGGGATTGCAGCTTCTGTAAATGTGCAGTGCAAGCCCTTCATCCTAGGAAATATGCAATGGCACCGTCTGGGCCCAAAGTGGCATCATCCGAAAATAAAACATGTTACTCTAATAATTATAATGATAGTAAACATTTGGGGTTGGTAGGTCACCTGAGCACCACATTCCTCCAAATAATGAAGTCGATAACCTTGAAAGTGTAACTACCGGTAATAAATAAATATAGATGGCACTCTTCAGGAGCCAAGCAGATAAATGGATCTAATAAACTATCGTTTCAATATTTTTGTTTATATTAATATGTTTGTAAATCACATAAAACATGTGACAGGGTTAATTTTGCTGTATAGATTGCTATGCCAAATAATAATATAGAAATTATATGTAAAATAATACCAATGTTCTACAAAATGATACAAATGTTATGCAAAATAATACAAATGTTCTACAAAATGATACAATTCTACAAAATATTATAGAAGTGTTTTACATAATAATACAAATGTTAAGCAAAAATTTATTATAGAAAAACATAAACATTGTAGCACTATAACCAGGGGCGTTGCTAGGGGGTGGCTATTGGGGCTATAACCCCGAGTCTGGGGCCCATAGCCCCGAGTCTCTTACCGGGTGGGTGCAGTTCTGCAATTAGCAGGTATGTCTCTCTGGGGACCCTGATGTAATATATATATACATGCACACACACACATGTATATTATATACATGTGTATGCCCACTCAAGCATATGACTTTCTTTACTTTGCTGCTATGGGCTCTAGCCCCAGATCATTTGTAGACCTAGCAACGCCCCTGGCTATAACCATAAATTAAATTGTTCGATAAAAAATCGTCCCAAAGAAAGTTGAATATATAGAACCTGGGACCAACCCAGGAAAACAAATGAAGAAGTGTCTTTATGAAATCACCATAATTGGACCAAGTGCAAAAAAGTGAAAGTATGTGATAAACACATATTAATATTCAGTGCTTCATAGTGCTGCACCATAGACAAGTGTATCCACCACCTTGTATAGTTGAACACTCTTATCAAAGGTAAGCAGATAGCCAGCATGTGAAATTAACCCTTGTGGTTGGCAGTGGGTCAGCATGCTCCATGGGCACCAGCAATCAAAACGGTCATCAGGATAAGTTAAGATCCAAACCGCCAAACCATCCCTCATATGCAGGAAGCCAGCAATGGGCCATCCATATAAAATGAAAGTCCGCACATAGCTTAACTCCGTATAACAAGGAATTTATTTCTTTAACCGCTTGCCGACCGCTGGTCGGCAATTGACGGCGACAAAGTGGCTCTGTAACGCAAATCGCCGTCATACGCGCTCACTGTGTCCGGGGGGGTCCAGGGAGCGGGTGCGGCGGCTTCGATTGCCGCCGGCCACCCGCGATGCCCCCCCCCCCGGAGCGAATGAGCGGAGGTCCGTGTATGTAAACACGGACCTCCGCTCTGTGTGAGGGGGAAGGGCTGTGATCACAGCCTTCCTGTAAGTGAAGGCTGTGACCACTTCCTTTCCCCAGCCAGGGCAGTCCCCACACAGTAAGAACACGCCCAGGGAACACAGTTAACCCTTAGCGCGCCCCCTGCAGGTTAACCCCTTCACTGCCAATGGCATTTACACAGTAATCAGTGCATTTTTATAGCACTGATCGCTGTATAAATGCCAATGGTCCCAAAAAAGTGTCAAAACGTTCCGACATGTCCGCTAAATTATCGCAGTACCGCAAAAAATCGCAGATCGCCGCCATTACTAGTAAAAAATTAAAAAAAATGAAAAACCCCAAAAATGAATTCTCATCATCCGTAAACGCGACCACTTTTGCGCAAACCAATCAATAAACGCCGATTGCGATTTTTTTTATCGCAAATATGAGGAAGAATATAAATCGGCCAAAAACGGTGAAAAAAAATGTTTTTTTATATATTTTTTTTGCATTTGTATTTTAGCAAAAAGTAAGAAATTTGGGTTTTTTTGCAAAATTGTCGCTCTTCTTTTGTTTATAGCGGCGATCAGAAATGACGCAGAGGTGATCAAATACCACCAAAAGAAAGCTCTATTTGTGGGGAAAAAAAGGACGCAAATTTCGTTTGGGTACAACGCCGCACGACCGCGCAATTGTCAGTTAAAGCGACGCAGCGCCAAATCACATAAAGGGCTCCGGTCCTAAAGCTGGAAATCCTTCCGGGGCTGAAGTGGTTAAAAAATTGCACTTACATTTTCAAGCAGATAAAATGTAGCAGTAGGGAATTCCGGACATGAAATGGCGCAATGGAGAAGGTGTGGGGCTCATAGTCACCCGACGCGTTTCGTCTTAATAGACTTCCACATAGACCCCAGTCGGATTTTCCCTGCTCGATCAGCACTGTAGGCTATAGCTGGCAGCACTGATCAGTGTATTCTGATGGAGGGGAAGTCTTCCCGCTGTCAGAATACAATACCTCATCAGGGAGGATTCCCCCATCCACATCACGCGTGCGAATTTGGGAATCGAGTCATTCACTAATATATAGGCTTCTTTAGCGGGTTGTGGAAGAAGGTTCGTAGGGCTTCAGTTCCTTAATGGTTGGGTAACCCACAGGTCTTGGGGTCTTGTAGTGGGACATATACACTCACCGGCCACTTTATTAGGTACCCCTGTTCAATTGCTTGGTAACACAAATTGCTAATCAGCCAATCACATGGCAGCAGCTCAATGCATTTAGGCATCTAGACATGGTGAAGAGGACTTGCTGAAGTTCAAACCGAGCATCAGAATGGGGATGAAAAGTGATTTAATTGACTTTAAACATGGCCTGGTTGTTGGTGCCAGAAGGTCTGATTATTTCAAAACTGATGATCTTCTGGGATTTTCACACACAACCATCGTTCGGGTTTACAGAGATCGGTCCAAATAAGAGAAGATATCTAGTGAGTGGCAGTTGTGTGAAGGAAAATGCCTTGTTGATGTCAGAGGTCAGAGGAGAATAGGTAGACTGGTTCCAAATGATAGAAAGGCAACAGTAACTCAAATAACCACTCCTTACAACCAATGCAGAATACCATCTCTGAACGCACAACACATTGAATATTGTAGCAGATGGGCTACAGCAGCAGAAGACCACACCGGGTGCCACTACTGTCAGCTAAGAAAAGGAAACTGAGGCTATAATTCACACAAGATCACCAAAATTAGACAATAGAAAAATGTTGCCTGGTCTTAGGAGTCTCGATTTCAGCTGCGACATTTAGAGGGTGGGGTCAGAATGTGGTGTGAACACCATAAAAGCATGGATCCATCCTGCCTTGTATCACTGGTTAAGGCTGGTGGTGTAATGGCATAGGGGATATTTTCTTGGCACACTTTGGGCCCCTTAGTACCAATTGAGCATGGCTTAAACACCACACCCTACCTGAGTATTGTTGCTGACCATGCCCATCCCTTTATGACTGCAGTGTCCCCATCTTCTGATGGCTCCTTCCAGCAGGATAATGCCCCATGTCACAGAGCTCCAAACATCTCACCACTGGACAATGAGGTCACTGCACTCCAATGGCCTCCGCAGTCACCCCATCTCATCCAATAGAGCACCTTTGGGATGTGCAGCCACTGTGTGATGCCATCATTGTCACTATGGACTAAAATCTCTGAGGAATGTTTCCAACATCTTGGTAAATCTATGCCACAAAGAATGAAGGCAAAAGGGGGTCCAACTCAGTACTAGCAGGGTGTACCTAATAAAGTGGCCAATGAGTGTGTGTTACCTCTATTTGGAGTCAATGTACAGGGAAGGTTAGCGCAGTCTGCGTCTTTATGGTCATCATCACTAATAGGCTATGGCAGGCAAAGGATCGTCAAAACTGGACTGAAGATTGGAAACACATTGACTCATCTTACGCCTAGGTTCAGACCTTCAGACATGCGCAGAATTATGTACTTTTGCGTTTTCTCACCATGCAGAGAAACGTGTTGCCATTTGGCAGCCTTATGGCAGTGCCATTAATTTGTACCAAAACTGCATGGTGGCACACATTTTTTGGAAAGCGGTCTAGGACCTTTTTTCCGTGTTTCTCGCAGAAATTGTTTCAAGTATCTTGGATGGAGTGGGGGAATTTCCTGCCATTCCAAGGCTTCATAATAGAGATTTCCTCTCACTTCCTGTCCTGTTGACAATGTTTTGCCAAACAGAAAGTGAGGAAAAGTCTCCAACAGCAAAAAAAAAAAATAAATAAATAAATAGTGGAGGTTTATTCTGGTATCCCTGTTACGGATTTTCGCTCACTTCCTGCCTGATAAAATGCAACCAACGTGGCGGGCGCAGTCACCCCTAAGTGGTGGCAGAAATGTCCGCACAGTGACATGATGGAGGTCAGATGTCCTTCACGCTCTCTTCCTCTGAAGTGTGACACTGATAAGGAGGCAAGGCCTCAGCCCTCTTATCTGAGACACAAGACTCCTCTCCACTCACAATGACTACAACACACAGACTCAACAATTGTTCAATGTATTCATTAACCACTTCAGCCCCGGAAGGATTTCACACTTTAGGACCAGAGCACTTTTTGCGATTCGGCACTGCGTCGCTTTAACTGACGATTGCGTGGTCATGTGGCGTTGTACCCAAACTAAATTTGCGTCTTTTTTTCCCCACAAATAGAGCTTTCTTTTGGTGGTATTTGATCACCTCTGCTTCATTTCTGATCGCCGCTATAAACAAAAGAAGAGCGACAATTTTGCAAAAAAAAAAAAAAACAAATTTATTACTTTTTGCTAAAATACAAATCCAAAAAAAAAATATAAAAAAACTTTTTTTTCTATCAGTTTTGGCCGATTTATATTCTTCCTGATATTTTTAGTGGAAAAAAAAATGCAATCTGCGTTTATTGATTGGTTTGCGCAAAAGTTGCCATGTTTACGGATGATGAGAATTCATTTCTGTGGTTTTTATTTATTTATTTATTTATTTATTTACTAGTAATGGCGGCGATCTGCGATTTTTAGCGGTGCTGTGATATTGGGGCGGACATGTCGGACCATTTTGACACTTTTTTAGGACCATTGGCACTTATACAGCGATCAGTGCTATAAAAATGCACTGATTACTGTGTAAATGCCATTGGCAGTGAAGGGGTTAACCTGCAGGGGGCGCTCTAAGGGTTAACTGTGGTCCCTGGGCGTGTTCTAACTGTGTGTGGGCTGCCATTCCATATACAGGAATTCTATATACAGGAAGCCTGTGATCACCGCCTTTCCCCCTGTATGAGAAAGGAGATCCGTGTTTACATACACAGACCTCCATTCTCTGACTGCCGGGGGGCCATCGCGGGTAGCCGGCGGCGATCAAGTCTGCCCTACCCGCTCCCTGCCCCCCCCCCAGCACTAGTTATCGCAGCCGCCTTCATATGACAGCAGTTTGTGATAACGAGCCACTTTGTCGCCGCCAGACTGCGGTCGGCAAGTGGTTAAAGTGTAAACATTAGAGTGTAAGCTCCTCTGGTGCAGAGATTGATGTGACTAGCACAGTTTTCGCTGTACAGCACTATAGTTTATGTCAGTACTGTATATATTTATAATAATAGTATGTAATTGTGGGGGGGATTAGGGTGTTAGCTCCTCTGGTGCAGAGACTGATGGGACTGTATCAGTCTTCTGTGTACAGCACTGCGGTATATGTCAGAGCTACATAAATTTATATTATTAATAGTGTATAATTATGGGGGGGGGGTATTAGATTGTAAGCTCCCCTGGTGCGGTGCAGAGACTGATCTGACTGGCTTTGTGGAAAGAATTGGGGATGTTCCACGCAGATGGTTTTTATATATAGTATGATGAGAGTTGCTGCCTCCACTGAGACTCCATGGTTAGGGTCCGAGTGTAGTAGATAAAGGGTCACTTCACATCACATGCAGTCCAGTGCGTTTTTTTATGTATCAAAAATGCATGGAAAGTAGGTTATATGGTTTTCAATGGCATAGTTCACACCAGTGCAGTCAGTTTCAGTGCGTTCAAGTTCCAGAAAAAAAAAGTAGAACATGCTGCATTTTTTCTGCACTAAACTTTACTGGAAAGCACCGGAACGTACCAAAAACACATCAGAAAGCGTAAAAACGCACTGGAACGTACCAGAAACGCACTGGAAAGCGTAAAAATGCACCAGAATGTACCAGAAACGCACCGGAAAGCATAAAAAACGCGCTGGATCTGGCCATTAAGGTTAAGAAAAGAGAGGGGGGAAAAAGCACTGGACTGCATCAAAAATGTGCCTGCAGAAAATCACCTGGAACGCATCTGTACTGCGTTTTTATGGTGTGAACTGGTCCACAAAGAGGATAGTGGACGTGGCGCTGCTCGTATAATCTCAGGTATGGTTATATGCTATCACAATGTGTATAAAGTGTATCTTTCTCACAATCTGTGTTATCAAATAATAAGTGTAAAAACATATACCAACCAGTTACTTCATTCAAAACCCTTTGAGAATACATATGAAATCCTCCATAAATGAATTGATTAATGCTATAAAAAAGTGACAAGTGCAAAGACTATCATTTAAATATCAACATTTTGTAAATAACATGAAACCTTCTCAGAAAAAATAACTTGTGCTATAAAAAGTGACGCGCAAACCCATTGATATTTGAAATTCTATAAACAACACACTGACATACTAATAGTCCAGTAGAACTCTTATATTGGGTATGTGATTCATCCCAGTGAATTGGTCAGTTCAACCTTGTACTCAGTTCCTATGGTGAAACACAGCATTCCCATTCCAAGTAACTGGTGCTTTCTATCCCTGATTAGAAATATATTATAAGGATGCTCGTGCTGCAATCCGTGCTCCCCTATGGTAATACACTCACCGGAGAGAACTCCCCTCTAGGGGGTTCCACGCCTCCACAGACACCCTGCTGTATTAGAACACAGATCCTCGCTGGGAACCAATCCGCCCCTTCTAGAGGGGAGTTCTCTCCGGTGAGTGTATTACCATAGGGGAGCACGGATTGCAGCACCAGCATGGGGATCCGACTTGGAATCCTATGGGCACAAGTCGGATAGAAGTCGCCAGCACTATATAAATGTGTAATAATAGGGTATAATCGTGGGGGACATTAGAGTGTAAGCTCCTCTGATGCAGGGCTGATGTAACTGGCTCAGTGTTCTGTGTACAGCACTGTGGTATATGTCAGAGCTATATAAATGTATAATATTAATAATAGTGTGTATTTGTGGGGGGGGGGGGCATTAGAGTGTAAGCTCCTCGGATTCAGAGACGGGTGGCTGGCTCAGTGTTCTCTGTACAGCACTATGGTTTATGTCAATGTATAATAATAATAGTAAGGACTCTGTCACCTCTAAGTGATGACAGAAATGTCTGCAAAGTGACTTGATGGAGGTCAGACATTCTTCACGCTCTCTTCCTCTGAAGTGTGACACTGATACAGAGGCGAGGCAGCAGACCTCATATCTGAGACACAAGACGCAGCTCTTGACGCAACAACTACAACCACTTCTGCGAGGTCAGAGCTTTTCTTTTTATTTTTGGCTTGAATGTGTAAGGAGATGTGGGGGGACCTCATGCCATTCCTTTTTTTTTTGGATGGGGCCCCCCTTAAAATACACATCTCTTCTTTTGGGGGGCAGCAAAAAACACCACCCCCCCCCCCCGGCGGCGCGGCACTGACAGCAACCACCCCCCCCCGGTGGCGCGGCACAGCATGGGGTTCCCCCAGTCCATACCTAGCCCCATACTCATTCACATGGGGGTGGGCCAGGATCTGGGGGGGCCCTTGTTACAGGGGGCTTCCAGGTTCTGATAATCCCCTTGCCCACAGACGCCCATAAACACCAGGGCTGGGGGGATTAGGCCCTTGTCCCCATCAACATGGGGAGAAGGTGCTTTGGAGTAGGTTGCAGCACTCCCCCCCCCCCCCCCCCCCC
>BLSH010521619.1:899924-924215 GCA_018402905.1 Glandirana rugosa
GTGACGACGGTTTTCGGTTAGTCCTCACAATCAGGGGTCTCTCCGTTCCGAGAGGGTCTGTAACGACCTAGCTCTCCCCCGAGACCATTCATGTGTGACCTCCAATAAACGGAAGTAGGTATCTTACGGAATTCAATTTTTTTTTTGGAACACAGAAATGTTGGCGATGGTGAAATTATACCTCAACGGGGAGGGAGATAACATTAATTTACCTCAACGGGGGAGGGGGGTACCGGTAATTATACATCAACGGGGGAGGGTGTCCCGGTAATAATACTTCAACGGTGGAAGGGCTACATATTAATGGCCATGGGGGGAGGGGGCAACTCCATTTAATTACAATAGAGGGAGGGGCAACTCCATATTAAAGTGGTAGCGGTTGTAAAGACACAAGGTTTTTTTTTTAACTTAAGGCATTCTATGGATGAAGGCAAATAACCTCCAGTGTGTACTTACCAGAGCCCCCTCTCGATCCAGCAATGTCTGGGAGAGCCTTGCCTCTCTGGGGACTAACACTCCTGATTGGCTTTTGGCAGCAGTGAGAGCTATTGGCCCCTACTGCTGTCAATCACAGCCAATCAGCAGACAGAGGGGACAGGGCTGAGCCGCAGCTCTGTGTAAGAATGGACACACAGAGCAGCGGCTCAGCTCGGGCACTGCCATAGCAAGCTGCTTGCTGTGGGGGCACCTAGCAGGAGGGAGGGACCATGAGTGCCGACGTGGGACCTGAGAAGAATAGGATCTGGGCTGCTCTGTGCAAAACCATTCTGTGCTGCAGAATTCCCCCCAGCCAATGCTTATTCTTACCTGAGCCCAATCCGATCCAGCGATGTGCATGAGAGCAGCGGATCTCTCTGCTGTCTCCCTTCTACCAGGGCAGATTGTCAGTCAGCGAGGGGTGGGGCCGAGCCATCCGCTCTGTATCAATAGACGTACACAGGGTGGTTCGGGAGCGAAGCCACACGGGTGCCCCCATGGAAAGCAGCTTTCCGTGTGGGCGCTTGCCGAAGAGGAGCCTGAAGCACCGGTGGAGGACATCAGAAGACGAGGATCAGGGCTGCTCTGTGCAAAACCATTACACAGAGCAGGCAAGTATGACATGTTTATTTTAATCTAACAAAATGAAGCTTTAAAGTCACTTTATTGACCATGGGGGGGGGCTCCATATCTTTGGCCATGGTTATGGTTTGGTCTAACAAGCTCATGTAGGTGTGATGGACAGGTGTAAACAGATTTCAGCTACATATTGTATCTGAATGGGTATACAATGTATATCAGCCTGCTGAGATTACAGAATAAGCCATGTCCTGCAGATTTTCAATCAGTGTTAAAGCTGAACTCCGGGAATGAGACAAAATCCACCCTTGCAGTGCCCCCCTCACTGCAAGGGATAAATGATTGATTAGTCCAGGGGTGCAGGGATAAAGTGTATTGCTTACATAGTCAGGCTCCAGCACTGAGATCTCCAGGGATGGGGGTGTTCCTTTACCATCATCAAGCAGTGCAGGGCTATTAACCTTGCATTGTACATGAGCCGGCAACCACGGTCCAGAGCTGCTTAGAGAGGATGCTGCAGGGGACCAGGCGCA
The DNA here is from genome assembly GCA_018402905.1 of Glandirana rugosa. Classification (NCBI taxonomy): domain Eukaryota; kingdom Metazoa; phylum Chordata; class Amphibia; order Anura; family Ranidae; genus Glandirana; species Glandirana rugosa. The sequence goes on from BLSH010521619.1 coordinate 901,514, forward strand.
GCCAGGAATAAGGTAATACACCTTATCCCTGCACCCCTAGACTAAATGAGCATTCAACCCTTGCAGTCCAGATTACCCCACAGCAAGGGTAGGTTTTGTCTCATGCCCAGAATTCAGCTTTCAAGCAAGTTAAGAGAAATGATATAGCAAAAATAGCCTTAGGGCTACTAAGAAGGAGGTGGAGCCTACATATTTATGAGAAAACATGGAGACCCCAACATCAAAATAACTGTCTAGACTCTAGAGGATACAGCTAGAGTCATTTAATCTTGATTTGAAGTGACCAGGAAAAGTTGAACACAGAATGAACGAGGTGCATGCAGCCTAAATCTAAAGCAGCACTTTTTTTTCTAACTCCTTAACTCCCTCCTCTGCACTGAATGTCATCTCTTCCTGCAGTCTCTGCCACCTTCTGTACCCAGTAATACGGGTTATAGAGACGTCTTCTCTTTCTCTGTTAGTATTTACCGCTTTAACTCCCGCCATCCATTGAAGCAGCCACTGCATTGTTATATCCCCTCCTCCTTTCCTCCTGAAATGACAATGATTGGTCAGAGATTTTGTAAGGTGTAACTCCATCTGCAGCTTCAGATATTTATAAACGCTCAACATCGCCCCCTAGATGGCACTGTAAATGTCCTCATAGTTCTTCATCGTTGCCAGAGTCAAGACTCACTGATCGGAACTTTTCCAATGCATCTTTGTCATTATAATCAGTCAGATCTTTTAGGCTTTAATAGATTTAAAAAAGTTATTTTAACTTTTGTTGCAAAAAAGATTTCCTGTGTTGTTGAGAACGTGGCTGACAAGTCAGAAAGTCAACAATAAAAAATCTCTGCAACATGGACAGGACTGAGACAATATTTTGTATGCAAAAGGGTGTTTATTACTGTCTGTGTCCCCATTTTGAGACATTTTCCCTCACTTCCTGTCTGGGTAACAGAACAGGAAGTGAGGGGAAACCTCATTGGAGGCATAGACAACTTTCAAAATCAGCCTCTCCGAACCAAAACTAAAATAAAAGTTCTATCTTTGCTTCTTTACTAAACTTTGTGTATATACTGCATGTATATGTATACTGTGTATGTATGTATACTGTGTGTATATACTGCATGTATATGTATACTGTGTGTATATACTGCATGTATATGTATACTGTGTGTGTATGTATACTGTGTGTATATACTGCATGTATATGTATACTGTGTGTATATAATGCATGTGTATGTATACTGTGTGTATATAATGCATGTATATGTATACTGTGTGTATATACTGCATGTATATGTATACTGTGTATGTATGTATACTGTGTGTATATACTGCATGTATATGTATACTGTGTGTGTATGTATACTGTGTGTATATACTGCATGTATATGTATACTGTGTGTGTATGTATACTGTGTGTGTGTGTATATACTGCATGTATATGTATACTGTGTGTATATAATGCATGTGTATGTATACTGTGTGTATATACTGCATGTATATGTATACTGTGTGTATATACTGCATGTATATGTATACTGTGTGTATATAATGCATGTGTATGTATACTGTGTGTATATACTGCATGTATATGTATACTGTGTGTATATACTGCATGTACTGTATATTTATACTCTATGTATATATGACTTTGGGATTCTTTTTAAAATGTATGTCGAACCAAAAATTGTCTTTTTGCTTTGGATGGAGTCGGGAGGGATTAGAACCCCTACCTTGTTTTTATTGCTGTCTGGGTTCCATTTTAACAGATGGGATGAGAGTAGAACTCTACAACAGGGGCATTCATTTTAAAAAATATTTTTTTGTAGAGTAGGTGAAGGTTGGAACCCAAACTATTTCTATACCTAATGGTGCCAGACCAAAAATCTAAAAATGCAACATTTTTTAATTAGTGTTTTCTCATAATAAAGACAACAACCAATGTGTTTTGGCTCCTTAGACTCTCCCCCTTCATCAGGGCTTATTAATGTAACTGGACTCAATAAAATAAATTAAATTAGAAATCATTAGCTCTTAATAATAATTCAAAAAAATAATTATTAAAATAAATTTAATAAAATAAAGTACTTTTAGTACTTGTAAGCGTATAATAAAGAGCAGCATATTAGCAGGTTGCTATGGACATGGTATAAAACCTTTCTACTAATACTGCTCTTTTTCTCTTTTTTTTTATACAAATTACAAATACTAAAAGCATCTCACTCGGTCCTGTGAGAGCATTTATAATACAGAATACTTTATTAATCCCAAAGGGAAATTGTTGCGACACAGACACAAAGACAACACAAGATCACAACAATGAACAGAACAAGATACATAAACACAATAAAATTACCAATAACAGCCATTAGCACCAAATAAAACAAATTAAAACTACACTACAAATAAAGCCACCTATACAGTTAACCCCTTAAGGACTGTCTCATGCAGATATACTGCGGCAGGGCGGCTCTCCTGCGCGAAACCACGTACCTGTATGTGATTTGGCGCACAGGGCCTGGGGTGCGCACGCGCCCCGCTAGCGACGCACTCCCGCCGTGATTGGTCACAGTGGGAGCCAATCAGTCGGACCCACCGATCGTTCTGAGGAGGGGGAGAACGGCGGTCTGCCTATGTAAACAAGGCACACCGCCGTTCTGCCAGAGGGGAAAATAAAGATCTTGTGTTTCTGCTAAGCAGAAACATGGATCTCTGTTTTCCCCTAGTCAAAGCACATCCTCCACAGTTAGAAAGCACCCCCTAGGGACTCATGTAACCCGTTGATCGCCCCTATTAACCCCTTCCCTGCCAGTGTCATTTGTATAGTGACAGTGCAGTTTTTTGAACACTAATAACTGTATTGGTGTCACTGGTCCCCAAAAAGTGTCAGATTTGTCAGCTGCAATGTCACAGTCCAGCTAAAAATCGTTGCTCCCCGCCATTACTAGTTAAAAAATTAAATAAATAGAATTCCATAAACCTATCCCATAGTTTGTAGACAGTATAACTTTTGCGCAAACCAATCAATATATACTTATTGGGATTTTTTTAATACTAAAAATATGTAGCAGAATACATATTGGCCTAAATTAATGAATAAATTCGATTCTTTACATTTTTTTATTGGATTTGTTTTATAGTACAAAGTAAAATATATATATATTTTTTTCAAAATTGTCGGTCTATTTTGTTTATAGTGCAAAAAATAGGTGATCAAATACCACCAAAAGAAAGCTCTATTTATGACCTCAATTTTGTTTGTGTACAGCGTCGCATGACCACGCAATTGTCAGTTAAACAAACGCAGTGCCGTGTCGCAAAAAATGGCCTAGTCATGAAGGGGGTAAAACCTTCCGGCGCTGAAGAAGTTAAAATACAACACAGAATAAGCCTTGATTAAGGGAAGTGTCTGTGCACCTGAAACATGTTGGATGTGCCATGCTGTACCATCATCTCTAATAATAATTCCATAAAGAGTTATACCAAAAAAATGGGACTGTCATGGTACCCAAAAAGTCAACTAAATCATTTTATTGATTCTTGAAATATTTAAATAAATGTTGACTTTGGAAAGATATCATGTGATTGTCCAATGTAGTGAATGCTTGCAGTGTGATGTCATGTGATCACTCAGGGTAGTGAACGCAGTGGGATGATGTCATGCGATTGTTCAGATAAGTCGAATCCAGTGCCTCTGATGTGCATGTTCCAAAATTCTTTTGTGAATTCTTTATTAACCACTTCCCGACCACCCGTTGTGGATTGACGGTGGCAAAGTGGCTCGTTATCGCAAACCTCCGTCACCTGACAACGGCCGCGATAACTAGTATTGCACGCTCACTGTGTTCTGGGGGGCCAGGGAGCGGGTAGGGAGGACTCGATCTCCGCCGGCTACCCGCGATGGCTCCCCCGCAGTGAGAGAATGGAGGTCCATGTATGTAAACACAGATCTCCTTTCTCATAGAGGGGGAAGGGCTGTGATCACAGTCTTCCTGTATATGGGAGCCGTGATCACTCCCTTCCCCCCAGCCAGGGTAGCCCAAAAACAGTTAGAACATACTGAGGGAACACAGTTAACCCTTAGAGTGCGCCCTCCAGGTTAACCCCTTTACTGCCAATGGCATTTACACAGTAATCAGTGCATTTTCATAGCACTGATCGCTGTATAAATGCCAATGGTCCCAAAAAAATGTCAAAATGGTCCGACATGTCCACCGTAATATCGCAGTACCGCTAAAAATCGCAGATCACCGCCATTACTAGTAAAAAATAAAAAAAAATAAAAACCCCAGAAATGAATTCTGATCATTCGTAAACGCGGCAACTTTTGCGCAAACCAATCAATAAACATGATTGCGATTTTTTTTTCAAAAATATGAAAAAGAATATAAATCGGCCAAAACCAATGAAAAAAACATTTTTTATTTTTTTTTGGATTTGTATTTTAGCAAAAAGTAAGAAAATGTTTTTTTTTTTTGCAAAATTGTTGCTCTTTTTTTGTTTATAGCAGCGATCAGAAATGACGCAGAGGTGATCAAATACCACCAAAAGAAAGCTCTGTTTGTGGGAAAAAAAAGGACACTAATTTAGTTTGGGTACAACGTCAGTTAAAGCGAAGCAGTGCCGAATCACAAAAAGTGCTCTGGTCCTAAAGGGGGAAATCCTTCCAGGGCTGAAGTGGTTAAGGGCCAGTTCCCACCACATGCAGTCCAGTGCTTTTTTTTCTGCTTCAAAAATGCATGGAAAGTAGCTTATATGGTTTCCAATGGCATAGTTCACACCAGGGCAGTCAGTTCCAGGGATTTCCAGTTTGAAATCAAAAAACAAAAAGTAGAACGTGCTGCATTTTTCCTGCACTTGACTGTACTGGAACGCGGTAAAATGCATTAAAAACACAACAGAATGCACTGGACCTCATCAAAAATGCACCTGACCCCAGTACATTGAAAAAAACATGAAAAAAAGAAGAAAAAAAGCACCTGGAATGCATCAGGCAACACATCAAAAACGCATTGCAAAAACGCGTTTAAAACACGCATGCAGAAACGCTTCCAGAATGGATAGGGAGTGCGTTTTTGTGGTGTGAACTGCCCCTTAAAGTAAACAGCAAATCGACAGGGGAACCCCCATTCCAAATAGAACAAAAAGAAAAAACAAAACAAAGTAAAATAATTGTGGTTACATGGAAAAGATCCAGATTGTACCGACCCACCTCAAGAGGATTCCCTACCACAGAAAAAGCAGAGGCCTTGTGCCACCGTCAGGGCGCGCCTTCCACTCATATAGAAAATTCCAATTCTGGGTTTTCGGAGCATGGGACAAAGACAAAAAAAAGGGAGGGGCATGCAGGTGATGGGAGAGGATGTTTCAGATTTTTTATTCCTGTCTATGTACTTCTGTTTGCAAATTAACCTCACTTCCTGTCTGATGGAAAAGTTGTCAGCAGGACAGGAAGTAAAGGAAAAATCTCTTTTAACTGGGAACTTGATAGTAGTAAAGAAAAAAAAAAAAAACGAACAGCGGTTCTAATCCTTTTCTAGGCTATCCAAAAATGTTAAAAAAAAGTTTTTGGTTTGACATGCACTTTAAGGGGTGTATTCCTAATAGAAAGATTTGCAAAGCTATTCATCCTGCACAACTGAACATACATTCATTTTGATGTTACTAGGCAATATTTGTTTTTACTCCAGGTCAAATGTTCTTCGTTTATGACAATAACGTGAATCAGGAAAATACCACGTTATGGCCACTAGAGGAAGCTGACGATTATAGTAAATAAGTATTAATTTCTTATGATCATCGAGAGAAGGGATGTGACCTGACAGGCACAGCAATAAGCCTCCTTCCCTGACCATAAGGCATATAAAAAAGAAAGAAAGAAAGAAAGATTGGGACTTTGAATGAGGCTAATTGCTGCAAACAAAAGGGTGTATGGACAGTGTATATATATAATTGTAAAATCTTTATTGTATCAAATACAGCTCCATGGTCTAGAAATGCATAATACATAAACATGAGCACCACCATATATAATGGGCTGACATAATGATAAAGATATATCATGGACATATACAGTACATTGTATAGCAGGGATATGCAATTAGCGGACCTCCAGCTGTTGCAAAACTACAAGTCCCATCATGCCTCTGCCTCTGGGTGTCATGCTTGTGGCTGTCAGAGTCTTGCAATGCCTCATGGGACTTTTAGTTCTGCAACAGCTGGAGGTCCGCTAATTGCATATCCTTGTTGTATAGGATGATAATGCATAGTAATACATATACATACAACCAATTACATGTTGAATAAAAGCTGAAATGTCTTGGCATCTTATGGATGGAAAAACTCTACGCACGTTTCGTAATCACTAAACGACGAAACGTTCGTAGAGTTTTTCCATCCATGTGATGCCAGGACACTTTGGCTTTTATTCAACATTTCTTATGAGCATCAGCTCACTCTAGTGGCCACGATGTCGATGTGGTATTTTTCTTACTCACACTATTTATATGAATGAAGAACATTCAACCTGGAGAAAAAATAGCCTAGTAACGTTCGATTTTGCTGGCACAATAGGAAAGCACATGCAGTTTCACAGGACGAATAACTCTGCAAATGGTATTTTTGGATAAATACACCTGTAATTCTTTCATCTGCATGGACTATGCTGTTTCTTTTTTCTTTCCTGTTTTCTAACTCTTTCTCTTTCCTTTCTTTCTCTTTCAGGGCTCCGCCCCCATCCTGGTAGTCATGGTTATTTTGCTAAACATCGGAGTTGCCATTTTGTTTATTCACTTTTTCATTTGATGGGACTGCTCCAACGTTTGCAAAAAAAAAAAAATGAAAACAAATAATAAAATTGTCAAAACTAAAATAAAAAAAACAAAAAACAAAAACATATATATGTAAACTAAAAATTCTAGAAGTCTGGACGCAGCTTATAGAGCCAGGAATGCAACTATGGCTCCGTCATCGGCTGAATTTTCTGATTGAGCCTCTACATTTTAATATCCATTATTTAATTTAATTTTTTTTTTCTTTCAAAGGAACAAGAATTAAGTTTAAATCACAGTTTGCCTTTCCCCTCCCGTGGGTAACGTCATTTATTATTTTTTTTCTTTATTTTATTTTTTTTTGTTTGTTCGGTTTATTCCTTCTTGCTTGTTTGGCATGTGAGAATGCAAAAAGATATTGACTTTTTTGGTTTTCTTTTTTAACCCTGGTCAGTCCTTTCCTGAAAGCTGCGTTGTACATGTGAGATGAGTTTTAACAGGGAAAAAAACTAAAAAAAGAAAAAAAAAAAAACCAAGACACTTGGTTGACCCACTTAATAGACGATGCTGTGGACCATTCATGGTCAGAAGGTTACCCAAGACTGTTTAAGGGTCTTCATTCTAGGCGGATGCTATGAAAAAAAAAATGGAATATGTAGTGCCATTGCTAATTAATGTTTTAATACTTTTTTTTTTATTGTAGATTTTTTTTTCTTTACAGTTAGACATTAGACACTGTAAAGTTCACAGCAATTGGTTCTTTATGAGGCCAGTTCTTTTATTTTCCACTTTTTATTGGACCCAAATTCTAAATAGTTTATTTTACTAAAAATTACATTTGTAAAAATTGTATACAAATGATATGTTTATTTCCAGGCAAAAAAAAAAGGTTATACATTGAAATTAATTATTTTCTTTTGTTTAACACTAAACGAAACTGGACAACTCAAGGGCAGATAATTCTTGAAGCTCTGATTGTCATCAACTTAGGGCCCACTCACAGCTCTCAGTCCCATTGTTCCCAATGGTGCCCCCAGAGACCTCGGACACGTGTCCAAAAAACAAAAAAAAAAAATGGATACAAAAATAATTTGGATTTTTTTTTTTTAGGATGCACATCCAAAATAAATAAATAAATAAAGATACCCCAAAAAATTGGATAACGACCCATTAGTGCTCTTGGAGAACTATGGAAAACATTTTTTTCTTTTTTTTTTTTACTGAATGTGGTCCAATAAAAAGTGCACTTTATTGATAGTTCACTAACAAACATTTTTATGTTAAATTGTGTTCACTTCACACATCCAATTTCTTTTTGAAAAGCATTTTCTTTTTTTCCTTTTTTTAATTCACTATCTGTATAATACTCACCAATAAATTAGACCCTGCCAAAGCATTTTGTAGCATACAACCAGTCTGCTACTGGAACTGATGGCCTAGGTCTTAGGCCATTGATAAGAGAACTGATGACCTAGGTCTGTGATGCAGTGATAGGCAGGGGCGTTGCTAGGTCTACAAAAGATCTGGGGCTAGAGCCCATAGCAGCAAAGTAAAGAAAGTCATACGCTTGAGTGGGCATACACATGTATATAATATACATGTGTGTGTGTGTGTGTGTGTATATATATATATATATATATAAATATTGTTACATACCTGAGTGTGGATTCCCCTTACATCAGGGTCCCCAGAGAGACATACCTGCTAATTGCAGAACTGCACCCACCCGGTAAGAGACTCGGGGCTATGGGCCCCAGACTCGGGGCTATAGCCCCAATAGCCACCCCCTAGCAACGCCCCTGGTGACAGGATAGCCAAAAAGTAGCTACCTCCATTATTTTTGTGTCACCTTTATACCTGAACGGACCTGTGAAGTGAACACAATTTTTGCTTAGCCCGCCAAGAATGCTTTGGAGGATTTCATTTTCATGGTGCAATATTCACTTCTGACCGGCTAAGAACAGCACCCCTTCCTTCTACCCCCACCAAAACTGGAATGTAAACTGCGGGGCATTATACAAAACTTGCTCTGCCGCTGCTGAAAACCATCCCTTCCCCAAATCAGGATTATAACAGCAATGTGAACATTGTATCTCTGGCAAAAAAAAATTATTTTAATCAGCTGAAAAAAAAAAAAATACCTGTACCCCTGTCTGTTCCTGCATGTATGATGTTTGGCTTCTAGTCTTCTGTTCATCCACTGTAATTTAATCAGAGTGCCACCTGTCTTTTCACTAACACATTTTGGGCCATGAGAAATTTTGGAAAATGTTAAAATTGTTCATTTTAAATAGAGGGATGTGTTTTTCTGACCCTTTACTCTTCCTTTGTCTTGGTACCAAATTGGTGGCATTGATGGGTTGGCCATAAACAGCTAACCAATCCTTTGCTAGTTAATATTTGGACTGTGGACTATCGGGTGTTTCATGTAGGAAGACCTGCTAAAAGAGACACTGGGACTTCAAAATTAATTCATACAGTCAAGTGAAGGAAGATTTCCAATAAGCCCACTAGTGTGGTCGTGAGAAGAACCATAAAGGAGGAGGTCCTGGATTAACCATGGGATTTCCAGGTTCTAATACCATTCTACCCTAAAAGCTAAACAAGTGAGAAGCATCTGATCAAGCAAGAGAAAGGTCCAGGCAGAGGTCAGGGCAGGCGGCTTTAGGCAGAAGAGCAAGGCAGGTGGCAGATATGAGTCATATCACAGGCAGAAGGTCAAAGTATGTGCCCTACAGACAGCAGGAACCAGAAGACAGCCTTCATCAAAACAAGAGTAGTAGTCTGATGTAGAACTGGTTACAGAAGAGCCCAATTGCTTCTCCATAACAGGTGTCTGCTACAGTCATCCAACTTTTTTGTCCCAATCCTTTTCTCTGCTATATGTGAAGTTACACGTACACCACTGCCACTGCCAGGCAAGATTCCAGGTGCTTAGGTGACTTGATCCAACATGGCTGAATATCTTCTCAGTCTTTGTCTATCCCAGTAAAACTGCCTGACATATTTTTTACACTGTGAGATAACTTTCATTCGATTGATAGTTCATTTTATCAGCATGTTACCATTTTAAAATGGTTCATGCAAGGTTTTGAGCAGGATGACATCATGGTAGCTTGTGTGAGATTCTGAGCATTATGATATGGTGGCTCATGGGAGGTCCTTAGCAGGATGACATCATGGTGACTCATGTGAGGTCGTTGGAGAGATGACATCATGGTGATTCATGTGAGGTCCTGAGCAGGATGACATTGTGGTGGCTTATATAAGGTCCTGAGCAGAATGACATCTTGGTGGCTCGTGTGAGGTTGTTGGCGAGATGACATCATGTAAGGTCCTGAGCAGGATTTCATGGTGGCTAGTGAGGTCCTTAGCAGGATGACATCTTGGTGGCTTATGTGAGGTTCTTAGCAGTATGACATCATGATGGCTCATGTGAGGTCTATAGTAGGGTGACATCAGGGTGGTTCATGTGAGATCCTTAGCAGGATGACATCATGGTGACTCGTGAAGTCCTAAGCAGTTTGATATCAGGGTGGTTCACGTGAGGTTCTGAGCACGATGACATCATGGTGGCTTGTGAGGTCCTTAGAAGAATGACATCATGGTGCCTTATGTGAAATGCATAGTAGGATTACATAATGGTGGCTCATGTGAGGTCCAAAGCTTGATAACATCTTGGTGGCTGGTGAGGTCATGAGCAGGATGGCATCATAATGACTCATGTGAGGTCCTGAGCAGGATGACATCATGGTGGCTTATGTAAAGTTTTTAGCAGGACAACATCACTATGGCTCATGTGCAGTCTAGCAGGTTAACATCATGGTAGCTCATGTGATGTCTTTCACAGGATGACCTCATGGTGGCTTATGCAAGGTCCTTAGCAGGATGACATAAAGGTGGCTCATGTAACATCCAGAGCAGGGTGACTTCATGTGAGGTCCTGAGTAGGATGATATCACAGTATCTTTTGTGAGCTTGATGATATCACAGTGGCTCATGTGATGACCTGAACAGGTTGACATCATTGTGGCTCATGTGAGGTCCTGAGCAGGATAACATCTTGGTGACTGGTGAGATCCTGAGCAGGATAGCATCATGGTGGCTCATGCGAGGTTCTGAGCCGAATGACATCATGGTTGCTCATGTGAGGTCCTTAGCAGAATGACATCAGGGTACCCAACCAAAAGAAACAACTTCACTTAACCGCTCTTTCCTGTGGCCTATGCCCACCTTCCCTTCACTGCTCTTTTTCCCTGGTAGAGCAAAGTGAAATACTTGGTACTTCCATGTTTTGAGATTGTGATCCTTTCTCCCACTATACAGTGGCTAATCCCAGGACTTCAGCTCTATAACTTGGGGGTGGGGGTAGTCCTTAAGGACTACAGGGACTTGGAGCTTACAAAAGCCCTTCTATTCTTCTTTCTGGAGGCTGAATGTGGCAAGGTGCAGAGAAGAAAAGCTAAAAAAAGCAGCCATACAGGAAGGGGGGCAATTAGGTAAACCTATGGCAAAGCACGGGGGTTCACCTAAAAGTGAATTACAATGTACACAAGCAACCTATCACTCCGCTAGGAGCGTCTGCTGGCACGAATTTTCAGGGCATTGGTAGACTTTGTTCTGCCCCCCTGACCACTGCTTGGGGGCTTGTAGGTAATAAATAAGTCACACGATTCTGCAGTGCCGGATGGTGCATCTGCTCACTAGGTCTTACATTCTTCACCACAAGATATTGGGGAAGGGGGGGTTGTCATTTGTTGGGGGTGGGATGAAGCTGTTAAGTGGGTCTCAGAGGGTCCATGGATGTCCACGCTTGAGATTAACAGCATGTTATTTCTTTGCACAATATATGCAGAATCTGACTGACCTTGTACAGAGATACTTTGGAAATGACAAAAACTGAAAAAAAAAACACAAAAAACAGAAAAAAAAAGACAGAAACAATGTATTCTTTTCTATATGTCTCCCAATCTCCATTTGTTGGAACTTCTTTGTACCATGCCTGCTGACCCCGTTCCCTCAGTTCCTTATGATAAATATGCATATTCATTAAAAATTACGCATTCTTGTTTCACCTTGCTTGTGGAGCCTCATATAATTCCACCATTGTGTGGAGTCACCAGTGTTAACGCTTTTGTTCACAGGTCCCATGAGGAGGAATTCTACGAAAAAAAATGGCGAAAATCAAGTGGATTTTTTTTTTTACTTTCCTGAATCACTAAACATTCGACTTGGAGAGGAAAAAAAGCCTAGGAACATTCAATTTTGTCCCCATTCCCTGAGGAGGAATGTACATATAGTTTTATAAGATTATTAGCTCTTTTTTTAATATATACAGGTGCATCTAAAAAAAATTGAATATCATCAAAAGTTAATTCATTTCAGTAATTTAATTCAAAAGGTGAAACTCCTATATTATATAGATTTATTATACACAGAGTGATATATTTCAAGCATTTCTTTCTTTTAATTTTGATGATTATGGCTTACAACTAGTGAAAACCCACAATTCATTATCTCATAAAATTAGAATATTGTAAAAAAAAGCTCTAGATCAGGGGTAGGCAACCTGGGGCCCTCCAGCTGTTGCAGAACTACAAGTCCCATCATGCCTCTGGGAGTAATTGTAACTGCCAGCCTTGCAATGCCTCATGGGAAATGTAGTTCCACAACAGCTGGAGGGCTACTGGTTGCCTACCCCTGCTCTAGATTGTAGACTCCTGGTGTGACACTCTAAGCTAATTGACTCAAAACACCTGTAAAGGTTTCCTGAGCTTTTAAATTGTCTCTCAGTCTGGTTCAGTAGGTTACACAATCATGGGAAAGTCTGCTGACTTGACAGTTGTCCAGAAGCAGTCATTGACACTCTCCGCAAGGAGGGGAAGTCACAAAAGATCATTGCTAAAGAAGCTGGCTGTTCACAGAGTGTTGTATCCAAGCATATTAATAGAGCGTTGAATAGTGGGAGGAAAAAGTGTGGTAGAACAAGGTGCACAAGCAACAGGGGATTGTGAAGCAAAGGACACTCAAGAATTTGGGGGAAATTCACAAGGATATGGCTGGTGTCAGTTCTTCATGAGCCACCACACAGACATATCCAGGACATGGGCCACAACTGCTGCATTCCTTGTGTCAAGCCACTCCTGAACCAGAGACAATGTCAGAAGCATCTTACCTGGGCTAAGGAGAAAAAGGACTGGACTTGCTCAGTGGTCCAAAGTCCTCTTTCGGATGAAAGTAAATTTTGCATTTCATTTGGAAATCAAGGTCCCAAAGTCTGGAAAAAGAATGAAGAGGCACAGAATCCAACTTGCATGAGGTCCAGTGTGAAGTTTCCACTGTCAGTGATGATTTGGGGAGCTATACCATCTACCGGTGCTGGCCCACTCTGTTTTATCAAGTCCAACGTCAGTGCAGCCCTCTACCAGGAAATTCTAGAGCACTTCATGCTTCCCTCTGCTGACGAGCTTAATGGAGATGCCAATTTAATTTTCCAGTAGGACTTGGCACCTGCCAAAAGTACCAATACCTGGTTTAATGATCATGGTGTCACTTTGCTTGATTGGCCTGCAAACTCGCTGACTTAAACCCTATAATCTGCGGGCTATTGTCAGGGCCGGCGCTACGAATAGGCGAAGTAGGCGCTGGCCTAGAGCAGACAACAGTCGGAGGCGCCGCAGCCTCGCTCAGTGCCAAGCAAAAAAACAGTCCCCCCCACTCACTCCCCTGCTGTACATCCCTGCCCGATGCACACGTTCCCCGCCCACTGCATACATGCCCAGCCCGCTGTACACAGTGATCCTTCCTGCCTTCCATGAGCCATAGTGGTCCTCCCTTCGTGACTTCCATGAGCCATAGTGATCCTTCCATGTGCCTTAGTGATCTTTCCTTTCTGCCTTCCATGTGCCATAGTGATCCTTCCTGCCTTCCAGGTATCATAGTAATCCTTCCTGCCTTCCGTGTGCCTTAGTGATCCCCCTTCCATTCTTCCATATACCATAGTGATCGTTCCCTCTCTCTCTCCCTAAGGGTTGGTTCATACTGCAGAACTGTCTCCCTGAAGTGTCCCTCATTCTTAAGTTCAAAAGTTGGGAGGTATGCGTATATATGGGCAGGGCAAAGGGGGTGGGGTCAGGGGCAGAACCATGGGGCGGGGGTGGCAAAATTAGGTTGTGCCTAGGGTGTCAAAAATCCTTGCCCCAGCCCTAGGTATTGTCAAGAGGAAGATGAGAGACACCAGACCCAACAATGCAGACAAGCTGAAGGCCGCTATCAATGCAACCTGGGCTTCCATATCACCTCAGCAGTGCCACAGGCTGATTGCCTCATTGCCCACACCGCATTGATACAGTAATACATGCAAAAGGAGCCCTGACCAAATATTGAGTGCATACTATACTGCACATGGACGTGCTTTTCAGTAAGCCAACGTTTCTGTATTAAAAATCCTTTTTTTTATTGGTCTTGTGTAATAGCTGTCACTAGCTGTAAGCCATAATTATCAAAATTAAAAGAAAGAAATGCTTTAAATATATCACTCTGTGTGTAATGAATCTATAAAATATACGAGTTTCACTTTTTGAATTTAATTACTGAAATAAATTAACTTTTTGATGATATTCTAATTTTTTGAGATGCTCCTGTAGACCCCTTTCACACTGGGGCCGTAGGTGCGTTAGCAGTAAAGTGATGCTTATTCTAGCGACACTTTACAGCTGTTTAAGCAGCGCTTTTTGGCCGCTAGCGGGACGCTTTTAATCCCCAAGGGGTTAAAAGTGCCCGCGTTGCAAAGCTTCGGAAGCGCTGCCCATTCATTCCAATGGGCAGGGGCATTTTGGGAGCGCTGTATACAGTGCTCCCAAACCGCCCCAAAGATGCTGCTTGCAGGACTTTTTCTAACGTCCTGCAAGCACAATGCCTGAAAACTGCCTCAGTGTGAAAGGAGTCTAAGTGTTTGTCAGAGCACAAAATAACATATATTATTTCATAGCAACACACGCACATTTTACTGCCGTTTATCCCTTTAACGCCAATGAGAGATGCCCTTTAAAAGTTTGTATCACCAATGGCATTAGATGGGCTTCCTGGTCATGTGATCACTGCAATTGGCTGTCACAGTGATCAAGTGACCTAAAGCCCACCCCTCCAGCTCCCAATCATTAACAGTGCCTGGGAGCTTTCAGCGACAGCCACGCCACTCTGCAGGTAATGCAGAGTATTGCGGGTGTATGCATCATTGTGGAAAACTGGGCTGCCACAATATGTGCATGGCCAGTTTTGAGGTGGTATAGGTCCAGCAAGTACAGAAAAGTACCTCTTGATCTGCTGAAAAATGCAGTGAGCGCCTAACTTCCGGTAGTGAACTGACAACACTGCCTGTGCTGCACTGAAATCCCAAGTGGTATTGTCAGTGCTCCCCAGTGACAACACAGAAAGTGAGAGTATCCCCCAGCAGCAACACAAACAGCATCAAACTTGTAACCAAATTTATGAAAACAATGCCTCAAACACAAAGCCTGTCCTTCTGTAGTCACTGTAAAGAGCGCTATCCATAACCCTGGTCACCTGCCCAGCCAATTCAGGGTCACTGTACATGCCAACTACTCAGCTTTGTGAATGAGGCCTAGATCTTCACGGACCTGTGCAAGGCATTCCCTAGCAGCTGGTGGTGTCAGGCATTGAAGCCTCATATGCAGCTTAGTGCAACACATCATATTAATAAAGCTTCATAGGCAGAGAGAGAATTGTTCAGACAACACTTGTGGACCCGACAAGACAATTCTACACGCCCCATGTAGCAGCGCCATCACGGATTTGTCATGGCTTCAAAGCAGATGGCAGCAGCCCTTTTCTGGACTGTGGTGGAAGAAAATGGGGACAAGGCAAAGGGAGCAGTACCAATGAAAATTCAGGTTAAAACAAAAGTATATATAAAATATATATTCTAATAAAAAAAAAAAAAAATATATATATATATATATACAGTTGTGCTCATAAGTTTACATACCCTGGCAGAATTTATGACTTCTTGTCCATTTTTCAGAGAATATGAATAACACAAAACATTACTTTCACTCATGGTTAGTGTTTGCCTGAAGCCATTTATTATCAATAAACTGTGTTTAACTTTTTAAATGATAATGTCAACAGAAACTACCCAAATGACCCTTATCAAAAGTTTACATACCCCAGATTTTAATAGCGTGTATTGCCCACTTTAGCATCAATGACAGTTTGAAGTCTTTTTTGGTATTTGTGGATGAGGCTCTTTATCTTCTCAGATGGTAAAGCTGCCCGTTGCTCTTGGCAAAAAAGCCTCCAGTTCCTGGAAATTCTTGGGCTGTCTTGCATGAACTGCATGTTTGAGATCTCCCCAGAGTGGCTCAATGATATTGAGGTCAGGAGACTGAGATGGCCACTCCAGAACCTTCAATTTATTCTGCTGTAGCCAATTACAGGTCGACTTGGCCTTGTGTTTTGGATCATTGTCATGTTGTAATATCCAAGTACGTCCCATGCGCAGCTTCCTGGATGATGAATGCAAATGTTCCTCCAGTATTTTTTTAATAACATACTGCATTCATCTTGCCATCAATTTCGACCAAATTCCCTGTGCCTTTGTAGCTCACACATCCCCAAAACATCAGCGATCCACCTCCATGTTTCACAGGCCTTGTTGACTCCTCTCTAAAAGTAGAGTTTATGGTTGAGGCCAAAAAGCTCAATTTTGGCCTCATCACTCCAAATAACTTTGTGCCAGAAGGTTTGAGGCTTGTCTCTGTGCTGTTTGGTGTATTGTAAGCGGGATACTTTGTGGCATTTGCATCGTAATGGCTTTTTTCTACTCAACCATTGAGGCCATCTTTCTTCAAGTGCCTCCTTATTGTGAATCTTGAAACAGCCACACCACATGTTTTCAGAGAGTCCTGTATTTCACCTAAAGTTATTTGTGGGTTTTTGTTTGCATCCCAAACTATTTTCCTGGCAGTTGCGGCTGAAATATTAGTTGGTCTACCTGACCGTGGTTTGGTTTCAAGAGAACCCTTAATTTTCCACTTCTTGCTTAGAGTTTGAACCCTGCTGATTGGCATTCTCAATTCCTTGGATATCTTTTTATACCTCTTTCCTGTTTTATACAGTTCAACTACCTTTTCCTGCAGATCCTTTGACAATTCTTTTGCTTTCCCCATGACTCAGAATCCAGAAACGTCCATGCAGCACTGGATGAAAGATGCAAGGGTCTGTCAGGAGTTCAGAAACTCAATGACCATTTATACACACACACTAATTACAAGCAAACAGATCACAGGTGAGGATGGTTACCTTTAATAGCCATTCAAACCCCTCTATATCAACTTGTGTGCATGTTATCAGGCCAAAATCACCAGGGTACGTAAACTTTTGATCAGGATCATTTGGGTAGTTTCTGTTGTCATTATGATTTAAAAAGAGTAAACACAGCTTGATTGATAATAAATGGCTTCAGCCAAACACTAACCATGAGTGAAAGAAAAGTTTCTGTGTTATCATTCATATTCTCTGAAAAAAGGCAAAGAAATCATAAATTCTGCCAGGGTATGTACTGCAGCCCCGGAAGGATGTCACACTTTAGGAGCAGAGCACTTTTTGCGATTTGGCACTGCGTCGTTTTAACTGACAATTTTGTGGTCGTGTGACGTTGTACCCAAACGAAATTTGCATCCTTTTTTTCCCACAAATAGAGCTTTCTTTTGGTGGCATTTCTGATCACCGCTATAAACAAAAGAAGAGCGACAATTTTGCAAAGAAACCCAAATTTCTTACTTTTTGCTAAAATACAAATCCAAAAAAAAATATATATATATATATATAAAAAATATTTTCTTCATCGGTTTTGGCCGATTTATATTCTTCCTCATATTTTTGGTAAAAGAAAAAAAAAATCGCAATCTGCGTTTATTGATTGGTTTGCGCAAAAGTTGCCCCATTTACGGATGATGAGAATTCATTTCTGGGGCTTTTATTTTTTATTTACTAATAATGGCGGCGATCTGCGATTTTTAGCGGTACTGCGATATTGCAGCGGACATGTCAGACCATTTTGCCACTTTTTTGGGACCATTGGCATTTATACAGCAATCAGTGCTACAAAAATGCACTGATTACTGTGTAAATGCCATTGGCAGTGAAGGGGTTAACCTGAAGGGGCGCTCTAAGGGTTAACAGTGTTCCCTGGGTGTGTTCTAAAAGGTCAATGAGTTTCTGGACTCTTCCATCCAGGTCTGCACTGACATTTCTAAATTCTGAGTCATGGGGAAAGCAAAAGAATTGTCAAAGGATCTGTTGGAAAAGGTAGTTGAACTGTATAAAAGAGGAAATGGATATAAAAAGATATCCAAGGAATTGAGAATGCCAATCAGCAGTGTTCAAACTCTAATCAAGAAGTGAAAAATGAGGGGTTCTGTTGAAACCAAACCACGGTCAGGTAGACCAACTAAAATTTCTGCCACAACTGCCAGGACATTCCAACATGACAATGATCCAAAACATAAGGCCAAGTCGACCTGTCATTGGCTACGGCAGAATAAAGTGAAGGTTCTGGAGTGGCCATCTCAGTCTCCTGACCTCAATATCATTGAGACACTGGGCAGATCTCAAACGTGCAGTTCATGCAAGTTCATTGGCTTTTTGCCAAGAGGAATGGGCAGCTTTACCATCTGAGAAGATAAAGAGCCTCATCCACAAATACCGCAAAAGACTTCAAGCTGTCATTGATGTTAAAGGGGGCAATACACGGTATTAAGGACTGGGGTATGTAAACTTTTGATCAGGTTCAGCTGATTGATAATAAATGGTTTCAGCCAAACACTAACCATGAGTCAAAGAAAAGTTTCTGTGTTATCATTCATATTCTCTGAAAAATGGCAAAGAAATCATAAATTCTGCCAGGGTATGTAAACTTATGAGCACAACTGTATATATACACACACACAAATTCCCAAAAAGTTTGGGTGCTGTGTAAAATCTACATAAAAACAGAATGCAATGATTTGAAAATCTCACTCATAATAGATAAAAGAAAACATATCAAATGTTTAAACTGAGAGAATGTACCATTTCAAGAAATAAATAAGGTAATTTTAAAATTGATGTCAACAACACGTCTCAAAAAAAGTTGGGACAGGGCAAAAAAAGGTGGCAAAGTAAGTAGTACGAACAAGGAAGAGCTGGAAAAACACTTTACAATTATGTTAATTGGCAAAAGGTCAGTAACATGATTGGGTATAAAAAGAGCATCTTAGAGAGTCAGAGTGTCTCAGAAGTAAAGATGAGCAGAGGTTCACCAATCTGTGATAAGCTGCGTCTAAAAATTGTTGAATCATTTCAGAATAATGTTCCTCTATGTAAAATTGCAAATAAATTGTTATGTACAGTACATATTATCAAAAGATTATGAGAATCTAGAGAAATCTCTGTGCATAAGGGACAAGGCCAAAATGCAATATTGGATGCCTGTGATCTTCAGGCCCTCAGACGGCACTGCATTAAAAACAGACATGATTCTGTCACAGACATCACTGAATGAGCTCAGGAATACTTCCAAAAATCACTTTCTGTGAACAGTTTGTCATGCCATCCAAAAATGCAAGTCAAAGCTCTATCATGCAAAGAAGAAGCCATATCAGTACATGATCCAGAAACGCTGCTGTCTTCTCTGGGCCAAAGCTGATTTAAAATGGTCTGTTGCAAAGTGGAAAACTGTTTTGTGATCAGATGAATCGAAATGTGACATTCTTTTTGGCAACCATGTCTCCAGACTAAAGAGGAGAGGGACCTTCCAGCTTATCAGCGCTTCAAGAAGTCCAAAAGCCTGCATCTCTTATAATATGGGGGTGCATTAGTGCATATGCAATGCGCAGCTTGCACATCTGGAAAGGCACCATTCATGCTGAAAGATATATCTAGATTTTATATCCAGCATATACTCCCATCCAGGTGACATCTTTTTCATGGAAGGCCTTGCATATTTCAGCAGGACAATGCTAAACTGCATATTGCATTCAAGAACAGCATGGCTTCGTAGTAGAAGAGTCCGGGTGCTTACTTGGTCTGCCTGCAGTCCAGACTTTTCACCAATTGAAAATATTTGAAGCATCGGGAAATTAAAAATACAACAAAGAAGACCAGGACTGTTGAGTATTTAGAGTCCTATGTCACGCAAGAATGGGACAACATTCCTATCCCAAAACTCCAGCAATTGGTCTCCTCAGTTCCCAAACGTTTAGACTTCATTCAGTTGGTGTTTGGACATCAAAGTCACATGGTAAGTTGTTCCCCATGCTTTCTGATGATAACCATTGATATATGCGAGACTTAAAGTTGCAACGACTTCAAAGTAGTTCATGCACCACTTTGGTCCGACTGTCATGCAACTTGAGAGACAAACTTCGATGTTAACCCTCAAAAGTTGCATGAAAGTCGTACCTGAATGTTATACAATGCAACAATTGTCCGTTATCACTGGTCAAAGCCAAAGTCGTATTAAAGTCGCACCCAACCAAAATGGAATCAAAGTTGCACTCCAAAGACGGCACAACTTTGGAGTCGTACAAGTGAATGGAGCCTTACAGAGTGTTAAAAGAAGAGAGGATGCTACACCATGCTAAACATGGTCCTAGCCCAACTTTTTTGAGACGTGATGCTGCCATCAATTTCTAAACGACCTGATTTTTTTCTTAAAATGGTACATTTTCTCATTTTAAACATTTGAAATGTTTTCTATTTTCCATTGCGAATAAATTATGTAAATAATTCCATTCTGTTTTTATGTAGATTTTACAACAAAGCATTTTAACTTTTTTGGACCTGGGGTAGTACAGTATATATATTTACCAGTACAGTTAATGATACTAGGTAGGCAGTAGCTTAAAGCTTTTTTGTTTATTAAAAGTCAGCAGCTGCAAAAAGTGTAGCTGCTGACTTTTAATAAACAGTATCTTACCTGTCTCCCGGTCCAGGGATGGCTGCTCCCGAAGCCTCGCTCGTCTCCCCCCTTCCCCACGACCGCCCCGCCATTCCTAGTGTGGGCACCTGGCACGGCTTCACGGCCAGGCACCCACTGCGCATGCGCGAGTCGCGCATTCCTAGTGGCCAGGCAATCTTCTGGCACCTGTGACGTGTCCCAGAAGATTGCCAGGAGGGAGGGGCCGCCTAGGAGGAGAGGAGGAGTCGCCTAGGCGGCCCCGAGGCGGAAGGTGGAAGAGGGACAGGAAGTCCCTCTGAAACCTGGGGACACCCCCCCCAAAAAAAAATACATGCCAAATAAGGGGGCGAGGAGTGCTTAAAGCGGAAGTTCCATTTTTGGGTGGAACTCCGCTTTAAGTAGTTTAGTTGCCCGCTCCATTTTAA
Organism: Glandirana rugosa; assembly: GCA_018402905.1. Lineage (NCBI taxonomy): Eukaryota > Metazoa > Chordata > Amphibia > Anura > Ranidae > Glandirana > Glandirana rugosa. Next base: position 922,663 of record BLSH010521619.1, read on the forward strand.
TCCGTACTCAGCCATGACTTTTTATAATTGCCCAGAAATTCCAACTATTGCTACCGTGGCACTGTCCTCTCCTTTCTTATGTGATTGGCTAATTTCTTTTCCTGGCAGTTATTACACTTCCTATCAGTGATCATCTGACTATACAAAGTTGACCTGCCCACTTCCTTCAACTTGAGAAAGTTATCGCAATGTGCTTTCTATTAAAAGGTTTCTTTCAAGTAAAATACAACATTGTAGATTTATACTGTAATTGATGGGGGTTCCTTAAGCTGGCCATACAATTTTCCTTTAGAATCACCAAAACCATATAATAGGAGGTCAAACCTAAACACTACAAATTTGTATGCAATCAGGCAGGCTTTTGCAATACATAGTTGAGGGTAAATCTAAAAGAAATTGAACACGAAAATTGTATAATGTATGGCTAGCTTTAGAGTGGATTAAGATAGATAACACAGTGTCATTTCTTGCTATACGCAGAGCAGAAGCATGTAAGAATCCTAAAGTTAGTTCTCAGCAAAAGTGGACTTCCAAGTTAAGAGCTCTTGGAATTCCCCAGGCAACTGGACTGTCAACAAACACGGATCAGTGATCTTCACTCTGCGCCCGCGACCTTTCCAGAGTGTCTGAATCCTGATAGCCCTGCCAGCTCTCTGAAGACAAGAGGTGGCATCACTTGACCGGCAGACAATGCATTCTTAACAATTCACAAGTCACAGATAGAGCCGAGGTCCCACTTGACATGAAAGTGCTTCTGTCTAACATAAAGGGCTTTATCAGCTGACACATGCTTACCATTTAGAGCAGCCAGCAACAGATGAAGAGAGAGAAGAGATAGCGAGAAGATTTTAAAATTTACAGCTGTCAGGGTATAAAAAACAAAGCCTCATTTCCTGAGCTGAGTAATCCAGCATCATCTAGCTTTTTTTCTCCTCAGTCTAACTATCCCTGGCCTACCCCTATCATTCATTGGATTTCAGATATTCTAATCATGAAGGCTCAGCATCACATGTGGACACTGCTTAGGGCAGTCTACATGCAAAAGTATTTCATAAAGAAGCACAGAGGCAAAGCAGGGGCGGCCCATCCATTGTGGGTGCACAGGCACCGCCCCCCCATTCATGTGCCCGGCCCCTTTCAGAATGCCAGTTCCATGAATTCCTATGGCGGGGGTGTGTTTTTTTTTTTTAAAGCACCGATTAGAGCCAGAGGGAGGGCTTGGGGCCACAGAGCATTGCATCCGGAGCCCACCCAGGTGTGTTGCAACAGCGAATAAATATTCACTGTTGCAACACTGATCCTCCTCCCGGCCAATCAGGCAGCGGGTCTGATACCAGTCACCCGATTGGCTGAAAGAACAGGTGATCCTATTGGACGCCTAGGAGGAGACGCACGGTGAAAGCGAAGAGGAGGAGACACAGTAGCCCTGATGGCCGCCGATGCCGTGATCCCCGCTGCTCCTTGATGTCCGCCGATGCCTGTTGCTTAGATGGGGTAAGTGCCGGTGGACCGACCGGCACACAGCGAGCAGGGGGGTTTGGGGGGGGGGGGGA
>BLSH010521619.1:931988-946087 GCA_018402905.1 Glandirana rugosa
GGCGCCAATGAAGCGTCCTATCTTCACCTCCCTTAGGGCTGTTAGGACCACCGGGACCTAACCGGAGACGCGGGAACCATGCGGCTTCACCACGCCTACCATTGTCTGCAAGGGACCACCGAGGGCGAAGCACTTCTAGATGACAGTGTCCCGGGGTAGAACGTGGGACGAAATGGCAGCGACCGAAACTGCCATACCGATAACTCAGGGTCCACGACTCCCTGTCCCCCCAGAGACTCAGTCACTACGAATTCCGTAGTGTGGACCTTCTGTATATAACGGATCACGCTCATCCCCCCCAACCTTAGGAGCAAGGAAGAGCGGAGATCTGGCCCTTGAGGGTGCTCAAAGCCAACTTTTGGTCCAGGCCTTGTTGAAGAAAGGCCAGCACCCGGGCAACTGCAAAGGAACGAGGATTCCAACCCCCCCTACTCGCACTAGGCAATATATGTCTTCCAGGTGTGATGCCTTAAGCATCACTGACTCAGAGACCCCCCTGTCCCTCAGCACCTGGGACTCAATAGCCATACCGTCAAAGCCAGCGACGGTAAAGCAGGGTGCAAGATGGGGCCCTGTGACAGTAGATCTTCACGAAGCGGGAGCCACCAGGGAACGTCTGTTACCATCCGCACCACTTCGGCGTACCAAGGGCGCAGAGGCCAATCCAGGGCCACCAGGATTGTCGGGATTCCCTCCACTTCTATCCTGCGAAGTAACCGCGGTAGGAGCTTGAGAGGAGGAAAGGCGTACAGAAGCCTGTACCGGGACCACCAGAGCATCCGTGGCGGCTGCCAACGGGTCCCTTGACCTGCTCATGAAGGTCTTCACCTTGTGATTGAATCTGGACGCCAGGAGATCCACATCTGGCGTGCCCCACCTTTCGCAAATCTGGCGAAAGACCTCTGGATGCAGGGACCACTCCCCCTGGTCCAGCTTTTGGCGACTTTGGAAGTCCGCCTTCCAATTTTCTACGCCCCGGAATGTAGATGGCGGAGATTGCTGGCACATGAAGCTCTGCCCACCTTAGGATGTGGGCTGCCTCCGCAGCTGCTGCCGAGCTTCTTGTGCCACCCTGATGGTTCACATACGCCACAGCCGTGGCGTTGTCCGACTGAACCCGAACTGGGAGGCCGTGCAGCCTCTCCGATCAGCGAAGGAGACAAAGCTTGATCGCCCTCAGCTCCAACACATTGATTGGGAGATGAGACTCCTGCGTTGATCAACGGCCCTGTGGCCGACAGGTTCCCCAGGATTCCCCCCAGCCCAAGATACTGGAATCCGTCGTGACTATCGACCAATTTAGAGGAAGAAACGACTTCCCCAGGGTCAATGCCGGAGCCTGAAGCCACCAAGTCAACGACCCCCTGGTCAGATGATCCAGCCAGATGAGACGGTCCAGAGACGAGGGGGACCTGTCCCACTGCAGTAGGATCGCTCCCTGCAGGAGCCGGGTGTGACTCTAGGCGTACGGTATCGCCTCGAAGGACGAGACCATGTGTCCCAACACCCGCATGCAAAAACCTAAGGAGGACCACCGTCGTGACAGCAGGGACCGTACCGCTTCTTGCAGTGCCAGCAACTTGTCCGGAGGTAGAAACACCTTCGTCTGCATCGTGTCCAATGTCAGACCCAGATATTCGAGACGACAGGACGGGGTCAATGTCGACTTCTGTAGGTTGATCAGCCAACCGAAGTCCCTCAGTGAGGTCAGGGTGACAGTCACATTGTCTACCAGAGCCTGCGCCGACTCCGCGCGCAGGAGGAGATCGTCCAGGTAGGCTACAACAGCAATGCCCCTCTATCGAAGCAGAGCGAGCACCGGGGCCAGTAACTTGGTGAACACCCGCAGAGCCGAGGCTAGGCCGAAGGGGAGAGCCACAAACTGGTAATGAAGTTCCCCTACAGCAAATCGCAGGAAGCGCTGGTGCCCGACATAGATGGGGACGTGTAGATATGCATCCTTGATGTCCAGGGACGCCAGCCAATCCCCTTGGCGCAGGGCAGCCACGACCGAACGGACTGATTCCATCCTGAATTTGCGCTTCTTCACAAAGTGATTGAGTGCTTTCAAGTCCAGAACTGGCCTGGCCCCCCTGCCCTTCTTTGGTACCACAAAGGGGTTTGAATAGAAGCCACGGAATCTCTCCGCCGGAGGGACTGGCACAATCACCCCCTGTTCGGACATCGACCGTTCAGCCTCTAGCAGAGCTAGCCGGCGCTCCAGAGGGAGCCTTAAATTGGACGGGAAGAACCTGTCCGGGGGCCGGGTGCTGAACTCTATCTTGTACCCGGAAGAGACCACCTCCCGCACCCATCAGTCTGAGATGCGGGCGGTGCATCGGTCCGCGAACCCCAGAAGTCGGCCCCCCACCCGAGAATCGAGCGGGGGCAACCCGTCATGCGGAGGACTTATCCTCCATCTTTTCGGGCTTGCGTTGCCAAGGACACTTACCGGAGCCCGAGGCAGACTTGACGGCCCGGACGTTTCTGCCCTGAGGGCTGAGGTCCCGGTTTGCAGCGCTGGTCGCGCCGCTTGGGTTCAGGAAGAAACATACTCTTCCCCCAGTGCAATTCTTAATGATTTCGTCCAATTGGGGCCCAAATAGCCAGCCACCTTGAAAGGGAAGGCCGTGAGGCCTTTTTTGGACGCGTGGTCACCCGACCAGCGTCGCAGCCACAGCAGTCGCCTGATAATGATTGCAAAAACCAACATTTTCGACAACATTGGTATCAAGTCCAGGGCTGCGTCACTAAGATAACGGAGCCCTTGCACCAGGTGTTCTGCTCGCTGCACAGACTCAGGCGAATCTACGCCGCCCCGTGCCTCACTCCACTCAAGCGCACATTCTGTGCTACCATGACAGACGCCAAGGCCGGTCGCATGGCTGCCCCCGCCACCAAAAAGAGTGCTTTAGACACTGCTTCTGTCCGCCTATCGGCCGGATCCCTGAAAGAGGGAGACCCCTCCAGGGGAATGGTTGTCGCATTGTTTAGGCGGGCCACAGGCGGGTCCACCGTGGGGGAGACCCATTTCTGTAACAGGCTGTCCTCAAAGGGATAGCGCACAGAAAAACGTTTTGGCAGGGTAAAGGAATTCAGCGGACGCTTCCATTCCTTACACACATACTGGTCAAAATACTGGAGGTATGGAAAATCCTTAGGAGCACGAGAGGGCTTCTTGGACCCAAACGTATAGGCAGACGCCTGTGCCTCTCCAGCCTGATCCAGGTGCAGAGAACTGCGAACAGCCGCGACCAGGGCGCCCACTAGCGCCTTTTCCCACGCCACCAAGGCCCCCTAGTCCTCCTCCCCATCCGAGGGCTCCAGCTCTCCGTCTGAGAACTTCCAGTTCCGAGTCCTCCTCAGAGGATTGCGGGGGAGGGGGGCGCGCTTTAGGGGCCCCCCTAAACCGGTCTGATTCCCCCCCAGGTGAAAAACTCCTCCAGAATGAAGGTCAACTGATCTAGGGGAGCCAGAGGTCCCAGCGTGGCCTGTGCTTCTGCGGACCCTTCCGGAGAGGAAACTGTGGGCTCAGCTGGCATTGTGCCACCGCCAGGACACTTGTGAGGCCTACCTGCCATCACCCCCTCAGTGCCACCCCCAGCAAGGCCTCAGGATTTGCCCGGTAGGACCCAGCACCGCCACCCCTGCACCCCAGGGAGAAGAGCCAGCAATACTTGCGGAACCCTGTGCCACTGTGTGCCCAGAGAGATTGCCACTGTCTGCCAATGCGCCGCTGCCTGAGCTGCTAGCCTTGCTGCCGCTGCGTTCCCGGAAGGAATGGCGCCAAAAACACATGGAAATTTCCCATACAGGGAGACCAACCAAAAATTGCTGCCGACAACCACTAGAGGCCAAACACCTCCAAAATGGCCGCGTCCGCAGCTCCGGGAAAATGGTGGCGGCCGCATGGCATGCGAACGGAGCGGTCCGAGTGGTTGTAGCAGGCGAGCGGCAGAGCGATGGTTAATAACGGAGCGGGCAGGATGCGGGCGGTCGGGGTGAGGGAGGACATGACAGGGACCCGTGGGCCTGTACCCCCCACCTGAACGGGCACTGCTAGTCGCCCCCCCCTCCGCCCCAGGGAGGAGGGGGGTGTCACTCACCCATCCAGATGGGCGTAGCGGGTAGCCACCCGGTGCAGACCTTCCTCCCCCCAGGCGGGGAGGGATGCTGGTGGCCAAGCGACCCCTGGAACAGGCCATAGCCTGGACAGTGGGCACGCAAGATGGGACGTTTAACCCACTGGCCGCCCGCACGGAACAGGCAGGATGTGGTGGGCCCCGCCAGTGCTAAGGGTGGCTCGCATCTGTCGGCTGTGCTGGGGACATGACAGGACGCATAAACATCCGCGTGGTCCCCAGCCATCTGCTTGATTGCAGTCTTCATCAGGAGGCTTGCGCAAAAAGAACAGGAGAAAAAAGAAAAAAAAAAAAACTTTAGGGGAACCGCAGTTCCCAGCAGGGAACCAGGTCTAACTCCTTGCACTAGGCAGAAGAAAACTGGTATGCTATTGCTATGCAGGGCTGAGGGGTTATGTGCTGAGTAAGGATGCCCCCCCCCCTGGGGAGGGGCCAGCTTTGCTTCTGAACTTTCGTTCTGCCTAGTCTACTCCTAGTAAAAGGTACAGAACACACGTGTCATGAAGAGAGGCTGCGTCTGTCAATGAACTTAAGAGAAATAATGAATTTAGTCCATTTTGGAATAAGGCTGTAACATAAAATATGGAAAAACTAAAGCGATGTGAATACTTTCCGGATGCACTGTATATGAAGGAAAGAGACTGCACCAGAGGGTGGTCTTGGTCAGACAATTGGGAACACAGCCAAGAACTGCAGACACCTGGATTTACACGATTGTGTCATGAAACAAAATCTCTCAACTAGTATCTCAGTCCAGAATGTAGATGGTGACCCTGGATGATGCCTGAATAAAGATGGCTCCCTCCTTCTAGAAAGAAAAGCATGATTAAGACATTGTCAGGGGGGAGTCCTGTGTTCAACTAGATATATGTAAAGTGCTCCACACAGTCCAAGGATCCTGACATTTATGTATTGTTTGCATTCTCTAATATGGGACCTCATGACCAAAGCACCACGTAACAAATTGGGGCGAATATTAATTTTCTCAGAACTGGAAAGAGTTACTACGTCTTTGTGGCTGGCCCAGGGGGTTTCCCTACAGCACAGAGAGGAGTCGGCAGCTGGGACAATGTGCCATTGTTTATGTTGTCACATTGCATCAGACAGGGTTATCAGGTGTTTACTCGTAGAGGAGGCCGAGAGCCCATCGGGAGTTTATAGAAAGGCATCAGAGGTGCTAAGCAGGTCCCAAGTCACTCAGCTTGAGGATTCACTTACTAGAGATTATAACATGAAACGAGTGTGTGCAGTGTATGTGAGAGAACAAGATTTCATTTATCAAAACTTGACTGAGAATGCAGCCTATCCATTCACTAGAGACCAGTGACATTACTGATAATGCAGCCTATCCATTCACTAGAGACCAGTGACATTACTGAGAATGCAACCTATCCATTCACTAAAGACCGGTGACATCACTGAAAATGCAGCCTATCCATACACTAGAGGCCGGTGACATCACTAAGAATGCAGCCTATCCATTCACTAGAGACCGGTGACATTACTGAGAATGCAGCCTATCCATTCACTAGAGACCGGTGACATCATTGAAAATGTAGCCTATCCATTCAGTAGAAAGCTGTGACATCACTGAGAATACAGCCTATACATTCAGTAGAAAGCTGTGACATCACTGAGAATGCAGCCTATCCATTCACTAGAGACCAGTGACATCACTGAGAATGCAGCCTATCCATTCACTAGAGACTGTTGACATCACTGAGAATGCAGCCTATCCATTCACTAGAGACCGGTGACATCACTGAGAATGAAGCCTATCCATTCACTAGACACCGATAACATCACTGAGAATGCAGCCTATCCATTCACTAGACACCGGTGACATCACTGAGAATGCAGCCTATCCATTCACTAGAAAGCTGTGACATCACTGAGAATTCAGCTTATCCATTCACTGGAGAACATGGACATGTGATTATTCTAAAATATTCTCTCTTGGTTGAATAATAGACATCAGAGAGCCAAAAATACATATAAAATAATTTTCTGTTAATTTTACAGCAAAAACCGTCAGAAAACATTCTCTGTCAGGATTCGGTAAACAGTCCAGAAAAGTTCTAGAAGAACACTCAATTGTTCATGGTGCTGTGAAAACGGCTTAATCCCTAAACTCGTAGAATGTCTTTGCCATGGCTTGTGCTACTTTTAACACTTTTTTTTCTTTGGTCTCGGATCCCAGGTTGGTTCGAGCAAGCTGGATCCAGTACTGTTCTGTTCGGGCCAGGTAATCCGAATACTTCTCCTTTGGTTCCACTGCGGGATGCTCGTCATCATCTGTGGGCAGGGACAAAGCATGACATGAGCCTTAAAATAAGTCCATACAGGACCTCCACCACAACTGCACATACCCGCTACGCTGCCACTCCATTTAACCGCTAACAGAAAAAGGTTAGCCTATACAAGGTCTACCTCATGACTGGTTGCTGTCTCCACCCACATGCAATATAGTGCTTAGCCAATCACCAGGCATGAAAGAAAGAAAGGGGAGTGGATCACATGATCCTCTATACTTGGAGGTATCAGATATTTCAGTACTGGTCGCCGAATCGAGCAGTGGAGGAGGCGGCTCACTTTAAGTTGGGGTCTTGCTAAGCACAAACACCATCTATGAAACACATACAAACATCTCATCATACCGCTATCCTCCTCGCTTTCATCATCTTCATCCTCCTCTTCCTCTGCTCCTCCCTCTGCGCCTTCAGTCTCTTCCTCCTCGTCACCGTCAGAGTCAGATTCATCCAGCCACTCTTGTGTCTCTGTTTGGACAAAAAATGGCAGTAAATACAATACTGCTTAGCAGAACTATTCTTTAGATCAGTAATGGTCAACATACTAGATACAGGGGTCCTCAACTGAAGCCCCTGATACCCATAGGGGGACTTGGATAACATTCAGCATATGTAATGTCAGGAAGGATTGTCAGAGACTGAGGATAACCTGCTGGACGTGGTCTGAGACTGGTGACATGCTATTGGTGTATCAAAAAAAAAAGAAGCCCATAAAACACATGATAAAATTGGCACCATACAATAGTGATTCAGTGAAAAAATTATATATAAATAAAAAAATTATGTGAAAATAGAACTAAAACCAGCAGCTGCCCCTTTAAGTGAAAGTGTCACTTCAGATAAACAAGAACCATATGAAAGGTATGGTGCTACTTTTTGACAAACAGTGATTGAACAGTCCAAGTGAATATAGGATATAACGTGTATATAACTTATAAGTCCTTCACAGCTTTTCCAATCGCTGTGTTTCAAAAAAGATGTGACTTGTAAATTCATTTAAGGTACTCCACTAAAGTGAGGATAAAATGCACGCTCACAGGATGCACAGAAAGCTTCCTGATGACGCACTTCCTGCGAAATGCATTGAGGCTGCGCAGTCGCCACGTTTGACATCAAATCCGGCAAGGGACCCGCATCACTTCCGGGTATTGGACCGCACGCCAGCTTGATACAATCGGCAGAACGACTTTAGAGAGGCTATTTGTGTTGGTGCTTACCCGCCAATTGTTCTCCAGAGAGGCAGAACAGCGGTCTGCCCATGTAAACAAGGCAGACCGCTGATCTGTGAGAGGGGAAGATGGAGAACCTGTGTTTCTGCTAAGCAGAGACACAGATCTCTGTTTTCCCCCAGTCAAAGCACATCCCCCACAGTTAGAAAGCACTCTTAGGGAACATATTTAACTCTTTGATCGCCCCTGATGTTAGCCCCTTCCCTGCCAGTGTCATTAGTACAGTGACAGTGCATTTTTTTAGCACTGATCACTGTAATAATGTCACTGTCCCACAAAAAATGTCACTTAGTGTCCGATTTGTTCGCCGCAATGTTGCAGTCCCACTAAAAATCGCCAATTGCCGACATTACTAGTAAAAAAATAAATAAAAATTCCAAAAATATAACCCATAGTTTGTATCCGCTATAACTTTTGCGCAAACCAATCAATATACGCTTATTGGGATTTACTTATGAGTTTTCTTTGCTGCTTGAGCTCGTGGGGATGGTGGCGCTTAAAAAAAATATATATATATTTATGTTTTTTAACACTGCTCCTTTAAAAAAAAAAATAAAAAATTTGATCACTTTTATTGCTATCACAAGGGATGTAAACATCCCCTGTGATAGTAACATGTGGTGACAGGTACTCTTTATGGAGGGATTGGGGGGGGGGGGGGGTTAAAAAACCCCCCATCCCTCCTTTGCATTTCACAGTATTCAGATCGCCAAAAACAGCGATCCTGAATACTGTCATTTTTTAAAAACCGGCGATGTTAGCTAATGTACGAAGGAGTCCCGATCTAAGATGATTCCGACTTCCACAGGGACTCGTCAGCGGCCGGACGTATCCGATCGGAGCTCCGGTCTCCCAGTGGGACAGCAGGCCGGAGAAGAGCGGTGGACGGCGGGAGGGAGGGGGGGTTGTCCCCTCCCACTGCCTGGGATAACGACCGAGCGGCTCCCAAGCTGGATCGGCCGTTATCACCGGATAGATAGCCAGCCGCCTGCTCTAAAAAAACGTTACCGGGGTATAGCCTGTAGCTGCAGACTATACCTAGATATCTGTGCTCCATTACCAGGCAGGTAAAACATCAGCAGTTTTTTTAGACCCCTGATACACTATATTGTCAAAAGTATTGAGACGCCTGTCTTTACACACACATGAACTTTAATGGCATCCCTGTCTTAGTCCGTAGGGTTCAATATTGAGTTGGCCCACCCTTTGCAGCTATAACAGCTTCAACTCTTCTGAGAAGGCTGTCCACAAGGTTTGGGAGTGTCTCTATGGGAATGTTTGACCATTCTTCCAGAAGCGCATTTGTGAAGTCAGGCACTGATGTAGGACAAGAAGGCCTGGCTCGCAGTCTCCACTCTAATTCATCACAAAGGTGTTCTATCGGGTTGTGGTCAGGACTCTGTGCAGGCCAGTCAAGTTCCTCCACCCCAAACTTGCTCATTCATGTATTTATGGACCTTGCTCTGTGCACTGTCATGTTGGAAAAGGAAGGGGCCATCCCCAAACTGTTCCCACAAAGTTGGGAGCATGAAATTGTCCAAAATGTCTGGGTATGCGATGCCTTAAGAGTTCCCTTCACTGGAACGAGGGGGCCAAGCCCAACCCCTGAAAGACAACCCCTTCCTGTTCCAACATGACTGTGCACCAGTGCACAAAGCAAGGTCCATAGAGATATGGATGAGTAAGTTTGGAGTGGAGGAACTCGACTGGCTTGCACAACTTGATAGAACACCTCTGGGATGAATTAGAGCGAAGACTGCGAGCCAGGCCTTCTCTTCCAACATCAATACCTGACCTTGCGGGCAGCCTTCCCAAAAGAGTTGAAGCTGTTATAGCTGCAAAGGGTGGGCCAACTCAATATTGAATGCTACGGATTAAGATTAGGATGGCATGTGCGTGTAAAGGCAGGTGTCCCAATATTTTTGACAATATAGCGTATCTTAATAAAGAGAATCCTATTTATATTTTTCCAAACAAATGGGCAATATGTTAAACACGTGTGCCCTAAATTTAACTTCAGTGTATTTTTTAAGGAACTGTTGTGTTTTATAAACCATTGCGCTAATATTGTGTGACAAAAAAAAATGGAACTACCACTTTTGTGTTCTCTAGGGTGTCTGCTTTCAGAAAATATAAAATGTTTGGTAGTTTTAACTAATCTTCAGGCCTAAAATTATTTTTTTTAACCACTTCATAGGACGTCCTGGACTTTGAGTGGGGATATCTGAATGATGCCTGTAGCTGCAGGCATCATTCAGATATCATTTTTTCAGCCAGCCATTCCCTGCACCGCAAGAGCAATTGTAGCGACAGTTCAACCGTTTGATCGTTCTTACAGGCGGAGGGAGGGGACGTCCCCCCTCCCCCACTGCTCCAGCCACCCTCTGGTGCTTATACCAGCTCGCCCATGTGATCGGGTGAGCCTGAGAAGGATTCCGCCGGAGCTGGAAGTGGAGCATAGAGATTTCCAGATGGTTCCCAGTCCTTATGACCTTCAGAGGCCTGGGTGTGACGTTATGACGTCACGCCCAGGCCAGCGGAAGTAACCTGTGAAAAATTTAAAAGCGCCATCTATGGAGATTTTTAAGTACCAAAGTTAGGCGCTGTTCTACAAGTGTGCGCAATTTTAAAGCATGTCATGTTAGGTATCTATTTACTCAGCGTAACATCTTTCACATCATACAAAAAAAATGGGGCTAACTTTTTTTTTTCATTCATGAAATTGTTTTTTTTTTTTTTTTTTAAAAAGCGCATTTGAAAAATTGCTGCGCAAATATCGTGTGACATAAAAATTTGCACCGACTGCCATTTTATTCCCTAGGGTCTCTGCTAAAAAAACATATGGGCTTTGGATGATGATATTTACACGTAGGAGAGGAGTGCCGGAATGGGCCTGGTATGGAAGTGGTTAAACATGTGTGCAAGAAACTGGTCATGAGAGCACACAGGGGCTTTCATTGCTGAACTCCTGACCAGCAATACTCATAAGTACTAAAGTGGACCTGCCCGTACGTTTACCTCTCTAATAATATATTACTGACATGTTCCAAAATACAACGACTGTAGATGGTGATACCAGATGATGGCTAAACAAAGATGGCATTACACATTACTTAGCACATGTGTAACATGGGACCATATATCTAATAACAGGTCTACTTTCAAAGCCAGAGGGGATCAACACTAAGCACTAGCACTTTCAGAAGAGGAGAGCTGTGGCAGTCTCCATGTTTCCTTTCTTTCACGTAGTTGGGCTTTAAGTTAAGGCTCTATGTATGTGCTGTTCACAGTAACCAATCATATTTTTCCTTCCAGAGGAAGCTGTGCAGTACAGACAACCTCCTGACTTACTCGGGTCCATTTCCACCAGCACTTTCCAATCCTCCATCTTGTGAAGGTCAAGGCAGTAGAGGTCATTCAGCGTGAACTGGCGGTCGCCAACCTCGAACATTCCTCCGTACACATACAAGAGTCCTTGCTTGACAGTGATCATTGTGTTGGAGCGCGGGGATGGCTCTACCCGCGGCCCTGTTTCTTCCTTCTCATCATCCTCTTCTTCTTCGGAGCTGTTCTCCTGGTCGCTGGCTGGTCCTGCCTGGTTGGAGATCAGCTGCTTGATGGTCATCACAGTCCCATCTTCAGCCACAATCTCCTTGATAATTTCCGTTGGTTCTGCAGGACGCTGAGCAGATGCCTCGTCACTGCCAGCTGGCTCGGTCTCTGCGTTCTTATCACCGCGTCGCCTCTTCTTTCGCTCTGATTTGGGGCCCTGAAACAATAAAAGACACAGGCTACAGATCAAACAAATCTCTAGAGAGAACAGTCAATGACAGCATGCAATGAACGTGAGATATCCCCTCTCTTTACTCCAAGATTAAAGTGATTGTAAAGTCTATTTTTTCTATAAAAATAACAAACATGTTATACTTACCTCCTCTGTGCAGTTGGTTTTGCACAGGGCAGTCCAGATCCTCCTCTTCTCAGGTCCCTCTTCAGCTCTCTTGGCCCCCCTCCCTCCCGTCGAGCGCCCCCACAGCAAGCAGCTTTATATGGGGGCACCCGAGCTGAGCTGCAGCTTTGTGTATCCATTCAGACACGGAGCCCTGGTTCGGCCCTGCCGCATCTCTCTTCTGACTGGCTAACTTTGATTGAAAGCAGCAGAAGCCAATGGCGCTGCTGCTGTGTCTCAGCCAATCAGGTCCCAGACGGCCGAGGAATTAGTGGATATCGCTGAATAGAGATGGAGCTCAGGTAAGTATTAGGGGGCTGCTGCCCACAGAAGTCTTTTTAGCTTAATGCATAAAATGCATTAAGATAAAAAACCTTCTGCCTTTACAACCACTTTAAGGTGTGCTCCAGGATAGTTTAAACATTTGCTAAATTCAGCTTTTAATAATCAGTAAATGAATTGCTGTATAAAACAAGGAGGGACTGAAGAAGTGCCATTGGCATTTCCGGTTAGTGTTCACCACCACTGTTGAAGGCTACTTCTCGTACAATACGAATTATTGTACTCAACCGGTATGTTTACAGTCCAGCAGGTACGAGTGGGCATGGCAGACCAGATATCTCCTGGCTTGTCATTCAAGGTATGATGTCATGCTGGGCTGGAAAGATCAAGTGTCTCCTGGCCTGTCAAAGTATGACATCATGCTGGGCAGGACAGATCTGTTGTCTCTTGGCTTATCTCCTCAAAGAGTACACACAAATACAAATGCGCACATAGGTCCAACACACACATGTTAACGGTGACTGCACTACACATGAGATATGGCTCCAAACATCAGAGTAAGAGACTTACTTTAATTTGGCCAGAAAACCAGCGGTTCTTCGTCTGATCATAAAAGTAGATGTCGTTGAAGAAATCCCCTTCGATGCTTTCCTCCTCTTCCTCATCGAAGACACCCCCAAACAGAATGCTGCGGTAATTAACGCCGACCGCCATGGCAAAACCTGTCCGAGGGTTAGGCTTCACGCCGGATGGGTTTAGCCTGGTCCAAGTCCATTTATCTGGAGGTGAAATAAAGTGTACTGGGTTCAGATTGTGGAAGAAGCAGCCATGTTGCTGTGAGCTGCATTGTGCATGAGCAACTGGGGTATCTGGATATACACACATGGTGTGATGATGCGCAACAGTTGGACTTTTTAACCACTTCAATACTGGGCACTTTCCCCCCTTCCTGCCCAGACCAATTTTCAGCTTTCAGCGCTGTTGCATTATGAATGACAATTGTGCGGTCATGCAGCACTGTACCCAAACAAAAGTTTTATCATTTTTTCTCCACAAATATAGCTTTCTTTTGGGGGTATTTGATCACCATTGGGGTTTTTATTTTTTGCGCTACAAATATAAAAAGACTGAAAATTTTGGAAAAAAAAAAGTTTTTCTTGTTTTACAAAACTTTGTAACCAAGTTTTGTCCTTCCCTGATGGCCACTGATGAGGCTGCACTAACAGGCACTGATGAGGCAGTACTGATTGGCACTGATGAGCAGGCCTGTAATGGCCAACGGGACTACCGGGAGTTTCCCGGTGGGCCGATGGCTCAGTGGGCCGGTTAGTGACAGCGGAGCGGAGGTGAGCGGTCAGGGACTCCCATACCATCTAGCAGTAAACGAATCCCCGCTGACCATGGTTTAGAAAGAAATCTTCTCCGGGCGCCCTGTGTAGAGCGGGGGCTGGGTGACAGAGCGCAGACTATTTCCTCACTTTTGGCGGATTAAACCACCGCAGCGCACTACACTGGAGCCGCTGGGAGCGATGCGGCGGATTAATCCGCCTAAAGCGAAAATTAATGAAATAGTACGCTCTCTGTCCCCCGCTCTACACAGGGCGCCCGGAGAAGATTTCTTCCTAAACAGCTGCACAGTGGTCAGTGGGGGATTCGTTTATTGCTGGACAGGGTATGAGAGTCTCTGCCCGCTCACCTCGCCCCCAGGCTCCTAGCTCCAGAGGAACCACCTGCAGCTGGGACCTAGGTAGAAGAGCTGCCCAGACCAGGTACTCGGGGGGGGGGTGGTGACTAACATTAATGGGCACTGGTGTGGCTGCATTAATGGGCACTGGTGTGGCTGCATTAATGGGCACTGGTGAGGCTGCATTAATGGGCACTGGTGAGGCTGCATTAATGGGCACTGGTGTGGCTGTATTAATGGGCACTGGTGTGGCTGCATTAATGGGCACTGGTGTGGCTGCATTAATGGGCACTGGTGTGGCTATGCCCTGTCCTATGCCCAATAGTGGGATTTTTTTTACTTCTTTTTTTGCGCAATTCCATATAGTTTATATAGGGTTTTTGGGTGTGTTTACAAAATTAAAGTGGGCTGGTCTGGGTGAAGTCCAGGGCCAAATTTTTGTCCCAGTCAAGCCCTGTTGATGAAGTGGCACTGATGGGCACTGATAAGGCACCTATATGCAGC
>BLSH010521619.1:967225-983847 GCA_018402905.1 Glandirana rugosa
AGGGAGCGGTGAAGCGCGAAGTACAAAACGCCGAAGTCACGAAGCGCCCAGTCGTCGAGTCTCATGTCATGTCATAACATGACATGTCATGACATGTATGGTGCCCGAAAGTATTTCCGCGCACTAACCAATGGCCACACTGTAGCTGGTTATTCTCATGCTCACCCACATGACATGACATAAAATCACAACACAACCGCTATTAAAAAAAAATAATGTCATGTCATGACATGTCATTAATTCGGGAATATTACGGCGGATTCGCGACACGGGGACGCTTTCGAAGGAGGCCCCGAGGGTTCTCCTCCTTCTACTACTGGTAGTCACTTTTTCACTTTGAAAATCTATACTAGTTTCTCCCGTCTTCAATACGTAGACACCGTGCGGTAATGCCCCACTTACTTAGATGTCACGCCATGTAGTTCAGCTTCCTCTTTCTTGATGTACCGCACTGTAGATTCATTCACCCCGTAATGGCGTGCCACAGATGCATAACTTCTGCCCTCTTTGATCATATCTAAAAGTTTCACTTTTTCACTGATGGTCATCATCTTCCTCCTCTTGGGAGCCCCGGAGGAAGCTTTCGCAGGGGCACAGCGCTTAGGCGGCATTATAAGGGCTTAATTACTGTACAGTACTGTACTGTAATAAAAAAAAATTATCGCCAACACAACACTAAAATACAGTACAGTACACCCACTCGTACTCTTATTGGTCGATGTCACACCGGTAACCAATCACGCGCCTTTATGAAAGCCCGTGGTATGTACAGTACTGTACAGTACAATACTGTACTGTACTCTGAGCTGCTGACCCGCGAAGCACTGAAGCCGCAAAACATGAAGCGCGAAGTGGCGAGGGAACACTGAATATGGTTGGCTAGTCCCCTTACATTAATCCATGTAGTGTCTTGAATGGTTAAATTTGGTTGATACCTATGATATTTGCGATGTCAATACATTACCTGTATTACTAATTTGTGCCTTGTTGCAACATGGAACTGGACTTTCATATATTAATAACAGCCACATGAGATGTGTGTAAATTATATCAGACAAAAGTTTATTTTATAGATGTACAGTTTTTCCTCTCTTTTCTTGGAACCAAACGGATTGGTGCATATTGTATTGGGTTTTTTTTGTGTGCTGGATGTAAGTTTTCTTGAAACTTAATAAACATATCTAAAAAAAAAAAAAAAAAAAAAAAAAAAAAAAAGAGTGGCAACCTCAGTGGACTCCAACCAGGCCACAACCCAAAATTCATGCAAAAGGAGCCCTGACCAAGAATGGAGTGCATACTATACTGTACATGGACATACTTTTCAGTAAGTCAACATTTCTGTATTAAAAATCATTTTTTTTGGTCTTATGTAATATTCAAATTTTCTGAGATACTGAATTTTGGGTTTTCCTTAGCTGTAAGCCATAATCATCAAAATTAAAATAAAAAGAAATGCTTGAAATACATCACTCTGTGTAACGCATCTATATAAAAATATATGGAGTTTCACTTTTTGCATTAAATCACTGAAATAAAATTAACTTTTCGATGATAGTCTAATTTTTTGAGATACACCTGTACATTTCCCAGATTTAGCAAACATTACAGTAGATAGTCCTACATGCTCCTGTCTTGTAGATACTGATCGCAGAACATGGCAGTGCAGGCAATGAAGCTTTGCAGAACAAAGGACCAAGTAAGACCTAAGACTATGTTCACACTTTATGCGTGTTGGGAACGTGTGAAAGATCATGCGCTTTCCAGACAAACAAATTTGCACTGATTATTAGCAGATACACAGCAGGGCCAATAATTCTTAATGGCACCTCCACGTATCCAACATGCACGTTTTCACGCATGACAACACGCATGGTGTTGTGGTTTAGTACAGCGCAGTGCAATTTTGCAAAAGGGTCAGCGACTTCTTTTGCACGATTCCCTCACATGGGGTAGCCTACTGAAATTGATGGGCTGTCCTACAAGTGATGTGTGGAAACATGTACACATGCCCTTGCACCTGTATGGTGTGAACAGAGTCTTAGACCAGCCATAGATGGTTCGATTCTCAGCCGGTTCAGAGGAATTGGCCAAGATTCGAACCGTGTGTGGGCAGGCTGAATGTACCAAGTTGATTGATCAACTTTGGTAAAAATCAGTCGATGATCGCTAGAGGCTGCTATAGCCACTTGCGCCAATCACTGTCTTCTACCGGCAGGGACGGCTTCCCCTGCCACTCTGCAGAGCTTGGGTATTCATTCAATTGGCCAGAATATTAATTTATGAAATAAATGAATGCTTAAGCACCAAATGCACCTAGGGGTGTCAGGTGTTTATTTCTGCCAAAAAACACTCCTCTAATGAATGCACAAGTGTGATGGGGTTTTTTTCTGCCTCTAAACACCTGTAAATGCCTGTGTGTCTATGCACACACAGGTTAACAAGGAGGGCAGTTTAGAGGCAGAGAAATAAAAAAAAAAAAAAAAAAGTCAACCGCCTATAAAACTAGTGTTTTTGAGCTGCGGTATGCATGAGGCCTTAAGGTAACAATGGCTAGCGCAGCGTGAAGAATCAGGGAAAGCGGTGTTTTCATTATCTAGATTACTTGGCAGGTCGTCACAGATGCTGAATGGTTAAGCACACCTGCCTTGCAGCACTGCAATCCTATATTTCTTTCCTACTCTGATCATAAGCAAAATGGAGCTGCAGGTGTTCCAGCTAATTGCTTGGACTCAAAAAAACTTACTGGCAGATTAAATGGTGTGGTGAATAAAGTGGGCCCCTCTGAATTTCCCGTGCCACAATGTCCAACCTTAAATTCACTGCAGGAAAGGGGGGGGGGGGGATAAGTCCTGTGCCCACAAGAACAGTCACCTGCCACAACCAAAGCAATAACTGCCACCCGATGTGCCCATCAATGCGGGAAGCACTAAGCTGTCAGTCCTTACTTGATATGCTCCCACGTCTTGGTGGTGAGATGAAGCACCCACAGGTCCTTGTAGTGGTAAAACTGCTCCCCATCAGGAGATGCAAATTCTCCTCCGAAGACCCAGATCTGCCCACCGGCCTGCGGTACTGCCACTGCCTACGAGGAAGACATAAGAGAGCAAAAGGTCACAACGATCACACTACGTACCTTTTTTGGGGGGATCCCCCAGCAGGGATAAAGACAGTAATAAAAACCTGAGTGTGCAAGGAAGAAAATGCCAAAATAACAACATATAAAAGCCCCGATTCAATTTCATTCCGACTTTTATGTCATAAAAAGCCAACACATTTCAGGGGTTCAAAGGTTACCTTCATCACCAGGGCTACAAACAACACAAAAGGATTATGATCAGCATATAGTAGAGCTGCATGATTCTGGCCAAATTGAGAATCACTATTTTTTTGCTTAGAATAAAGATCACGATTCTTGCAGTGTAACTTCTTACATATACAAAAAAAATTGGGCTAACAGCACTGTTTATTTTTTATTTTTTTTGAAAATGTAATTCTTCCCAAAAACTTGCGGTTGAAAGACCGCTGCGAAAACACCATGTAACATAAAATATTGCAACAACCGCCATTTTATTCTATAGGGTCTCTGCTAAATTATATATATATATATATATATATATATATATATATATATATATATATATATATATATATATAAAATGTTTGGGGGTTTTAAGTCATTTTCTAGCAGAAAATACTGGATTTTTACTTGTTAGCAACAAATGTCAGAAAAGATCTAGTCTTTAAATGGTTAAACCAAACTCTTCTATACACGGGAGTTCATTCCTTTGATAACTAGAAACATTGTATCTCTTTGCTTCTTTTATCAACAGTGATCTCAGACTTGGCAGTCTGCCCACATAGGAGAGACTCAAGTTGCTCTGACTGGAGGTTCCTGGAGAGACTTCAGGCGACTTGCATTGACTTCTACTTAGTCAAGTCGCACTGAGTCGCCCCGAAGTCGGACTCCATTAACTACACTGAATATCGTGGTAATGCATGATGGAGATCGCAGGGGGCGGGGGTGAATCGAGATCGCGATTTTATTACGATTAATCGTGCAGCTCTAGTATATAGTATTGACTAGTGTGTAAGTGGTATAGGATAACTGGCATAAACACGTAGTGTTATGCAATACAAAACCATGATGTTCTCGTCTCCAAACCGCACTGTTTGTATGGGGGTGTTTTTGGGGTGATGGGCAATGCCATGTGACCTCCAAACATGGTATGTATTATGGCATCCAGAGTTCAAATTTGTCATTTGACAAGACTATATTCTCCCAGTATTTCACAGGCTAATCTAAATGTTGTGCAGCAAACTTTAAACGAGCTTTAACATGTTTTTTCTTCAGCAACGGAGTCTTGCGTGGTGAGCGTGCATACAGGCCATGGCAGAGGTGAGTGTGTTACTTATTTTTTTCTTGGAAGCCATTGTACCTGCTAATTCCTTAATGCCTTTCTGAAGCTCTCCACAAGTGGTCCCTGGCTCTTGGACAACTCTTCTAATTATTATTTTCACTCCTCTGTCAGAAATCTTGCGAGGAGCACCTTGTTATGGCCGGTTTATGGTGAAATGATGCGCTTTCTACTTCCAGATTATGGCCCCAACAGTGCTCACTGGAACATTCAGAAGTTTAGAAATCTATCTGTAATCAATGCCATCAGTATTTTTTTTTTATGGAGTGAACTGTATAAGTATATACTTCATTCTGTACTGAAGTATAAAAACCTGACAGGGGTTCTAACCCCTTGACAATATCCATGAAAAGAAAAAGAAATATTACACGGTTAGTGCAGGGCACTGCAATGACAGCCCTTCAGGGAACATGTCCTGTCTGGAGTTTGCATGTTCTCCCTTTGCTTGCGTGGGTTTCCTCCAGGTACTACGGTTTCCTCCCACACTCCAAAGACATGCTGGTAGGTTAATTAGATCCTGTCTAAGAAAATTGACCCTAGTATGTGTATGAATGTAAGTTAGGGACCTTAGATTGTAAGCTCCATGAGGGTAGGGACTGATGTGAATGCACAATATATGTATATGTAAAGTGCTGCGTAAATTGGCAGCGCTATACAAGTATCTTAAATTATAATAATAATAATAATAATAATAATAATAATACTAATGTCTATGCTGCCTTTCACTCAAGGTATTGTCTTAGGACATCTAGTGGTAAAAAGGAATTACTGCAGGGGGACAGCGGCTTTACTTAGCTTTGTGGTCTGACTGACCAATAAAAAGGCTTGAGAACAGGGAGGGGGTTGGGCCAAGCTTTATTGCAAGAGAATTGAGATTTTTTTTTTCTTTGTAAGCTTTTACATAGTTTTTTTTTTTTTTTTTTTTACTATTTCAATGAATACATAATTGGGCTAATTATATCATTATGCCAGGAGCTCCGTATTAATAAACATCTCCGCGCGCCGGAGGGTCTTCTGAGAGCAGGCGCTGTACATGTTGCTCTGTCAATCAAGTCCATTAGCCTGAGCGGCACACAGATAATTGTCACGGCAGACAAACCGCTGTCCACGTTCAGCTCCAGCGCCTCCACCTAATACAAGCAGCAAATGAGGCTTCACGGACTGCGGGTGCTCACACTCATGTTTATGAGCATTACATGCATGACATGATAAGCGCAGCCGTCCCGCTTACACACACAACACCTCCGATGCCGTCACAGCTCTAGGAATTATTCCTGAATAAACAGCGGGGGAAGAATCCCTGGAAACCACAAACACCATTCCAGGAATTATTTTACATAAAAAGGACCTTTCCTAGGAACCAGTTGGCTCAATGTTAACACAATATCCCCTCCTCCTCCTCATATCCACATATTGGTAAAGAGACCCGTTCACCTTGCCCATACAGAAGAAAGAGACATGGCCTGTAACTCTGTTCTAATTGCTGCCGCTCCCCCCTTGCACATACCAGCAATTCCAAACTGTCAAAATGAGAGCCGGGTGCTGCTGTGTATATACAAGAGTTGTAGAAGCTGCTTTCAAAAAACTGGCACGGTGTTTATAAACATTCAGAGAGGTACAAAATAACATTGTTTATAAACACTGTTCAGGCAGGAGATAGAGAGATACAAAGTATAAACATTGAGGCCTCATGCACACAAGAGATTTTGCAAACTCTCCTAGAAGCCTGGCAGCAGTGTTTTAGAAGAAAAAAAACGGCTGACGCTTATAAAAGTGTCTAAAGCTTTTACAACCGTTTAGGCACGTTTACAGGCGTCAAGCACTCAGGCATTAAATTAATTTCATTGGCAGAATAATAAATTATTCTGGCCCTTGAACTGAATGCTCAAGTGGTAAACGCTACCATGCATTCAGACACGTTTAGAAGCATGAAGCGTTTTTTATTCCGAAACTCTGCTGTTCCTGGACGCATTGGCAGTGCAGGTTTTTTTTCCTACCACTAAAACCATATGGGTGCACATTGGCTAACATGGAGAGGAGTTTAGAGGCAGGGAAAAAAAAAATGTCTGACGCCCCTAAGAGCAGCTGCAAAAAATGTCCAGTGGGCATGAGGCCTGATGAGGTGGGAGATAGAGTGATATAACGTAACATTGTTTATAGCCATGTATCACACAGGAGATAAACACAAAGTCATAGACTGGAGATAGAGAGATACAAAGCAACATTGTTACTTTTGATTCTACGCCATTCACCAGCAGATGAGCTTCCATCTGCATACCAGGTCAGTTACAGCAACTTGACAAAAAAAAAAAAAAAAAAAATGTAAATGGTTTCCAATTAAACCCCCTATTAACCCCAATGCCATATACCATACAATGTGACTCAATGTAAGACATCTGGAAGAGGCAGAAATCAACTGTAAGGCCTCATACACACGGGCGTATGAAAAAAAATAAGCAAAACGCCGGGCCCGACTTCAGGGAAAAATCAGCGTTTTGCATCGGCATTAATGCACGTTAGTGAGCGTCAGCGTCCATTGGAGTTTTTTTTAAAAAAAATAAAACATTTCTCTGCTATTTTTAACCTAACAACGCCGGCGTCAAAAACTTAGGTACAATGTCAAAAACACCAAAATGTAGCAGCCTCGGAACGTGCTGGCCATGGGTTCTACTTTCAGCTCACCAACGCCGACGCCATCTACAGCTTGAAAACATCGGCATTGTTATGGGGCCATTGAATAACATGGAGAGCTGTAAAAAAAAAACGTGGCTGTAAAAAACGCCCGTGTGTATGAGGCCTTAAAGCGTGAAGAAAGCTGAATTTGGGGAAACATTGTATAGAAAATGAATTCTATTGACATTGTAGACGGCTACGATTGAAACAGAATATGTGTTAAACAAAAAAAAAAAACATAAAAAAAAAAAAAAAAAAAAAACACAGCATTACAAAACATATGTAGCAATAATAAAAGTTACCTTGCTGTTAAAAAAAACTATTATAAAACACTTACCTCAACCCCTAACCCCTGCTAGATTATAAGCTCCTCTGTTCCAGGGTTTGCAATATTTGCGCTTATTTTAGAATTATGATCCTTTTACTGATGCTGTACAGCACCGAGGAACCTGCTGGTATTCCATCATTTAATAAAATAATGAATGCTGCCATGTTATTTACTCAATGGATTACATGTGGAATGTTTTCATTTCCTAAAAGAAATACCTGCGCTGAGCCTGGTAGCAGTACTCACTATAGAAGGAGCTTCAGAGCTAAAAATAAGTCAAAGTAACAGTAATTAAAAAGGAAACGGATGTTGTCATGGAGATATTAAGTGCTAATGATACCGTTTGGGGTTATATTATATAGCATTTTGCAAACTGTGTTTTTTAATTAAACACCAGAATGTTGAATGAACTTTGTTCTATAGGGAGGGGGGGGAATTGTTTTAAAGTGGTTCTAAAGCGAACTGTTTTTTTTTTTTTTTCACCTTAATACACATGGGTAAAACACAAAGCCTGCACCCAAATCAGGCACGCCAGGCCATTTCATGTGGCCCTCGCACCTCTCCTGCAGCTGTGGCACCTCCCTCGTCTCCGCCCCCTCCTTGTCTCCGTAGTCGGCAACAGGGAGGACAGAACTCCTCCTACGGATCCTGTGCCTCTCTGTGCAGCCCCTTCTCCTCCTCCCCTGGTCTCAGCATTCAGAAGACTCACGGGGTGCTCTGGGCATCTGATTTAATGATTATGAAAAAAATATAATTCTATGCCAGTTGAAAAGGCGGGTTGGGTTGCACACCGCTGGCATCATTCACAATAAACTTTACTGGAGACTGCTCAGACAGAACACCATGGCAGAACCACATTCTGCCTGAGCAGTCTCCAATAAAGTTTGTTGTGGATAATGCCAGCAGTGTGCAACCCTCCTTTCCAGACTTGCATCGTCTGCTACAGGAGTGTGAGTGGGCACCGTGCCGGCCTGCATCTGCCCTTTACAACTTAAGTCTTAAGTCATTACTATAATCAGTAATAAACAAATGGCGGGAATTATTTAATATGATAAAGAGTAAATACATTTTCAAAGTCTGACAGAAACAACCGGCTCTTTGAGGTTAACCATATGGCTGATGCGGCCCGCAATGAAATGGGAGTTTGACGTCCCTGCGTTAAAGTGGTTGTAAACCCTTCCATATACCCAGCGAAGTGACTGGCCGCAGTGATACACAGAGATGAAACAAACCCTCCTACATAATTTGTACCTGTTTATCTGCAGTCTTCTCTACATCCATCATCCATTCAAAAATGTATAAATCTTGTCTGAGCCGTCAGAAAAAAGGGGGCGGGGAGCTGAAATTACACACTGCAGAGCTCAGGGGGATGATGAGCTCTGAGAATTGATTGGAGGAAAGAGATACACCCCCTTCAAACAGGAACAGAGCTGAGGCTGTCAATCTGCTGGAGGTCCCTCACCCTTTTTTCTCTTAGTGTCGGGAAAACTAGTCAGAAGTAATTCATGCTGATAGCAGAATAATGAAGCCGCAAACAAATTACAGAAAATTAAAGAAATTACACTTAGTGCTTTTAAATGAGACAAATACATACTATAGAGCGATATGCTTTGTTTATATTTCAAGTCTGAGGTTTGCAACCACCTTAAAAGGTAAAAGGCATTTTAGTCCTGGCGCCCGCATGGGTGCCCCCTCAGCAAAAAGCCTGCTACGGGGGCACTCAGAGAAGTGGAGGCGTGAACAGCACCAGTAGGGAACTCAAGAAGAGGAGGTAAGTGGCTACTCCTTGCAATATCATTACAGAGCAGGTAGGTATAACATGTTTATTATTTTAATTTAAAATGTGCATTTACTACTAAGATTTTTTTTTTTTTTGCATGCTTTAGCTTGGAATAGCAGTTTACTTAATGTCCCCCCACAGTCACATACTATTATTATTATACATTTATTTAGCTCAGGCACATACTGCAGTGCTGTACAGAGACCACGGAGTCTCTGCAACAACTAAAGCAGTGCTTTACAGAGAATACTGAGCCCCTCACATCAGTCTCTGTACCAGAGGAGCTTACACTCCAATTTCCCCCTCCCCCACAGCCACACACTATTATAATTATTATACATTAATATAGCTGAGGCATATACCGCAGTGCCGTACAGAGAACACTGAGTCTCTGCACCAGAGGAGCTTACGTTCTGAATTCTGCTCATAGTGACACACCTGGCTGATGTTTACTGATATTGTCATCTATCACGCTGTAAATTTTTATTTTTCTGTTGCAGAAGATCCACATGGGTGACATTCACTGGTGTATTATCAAAGCGGAGTTTCACCCAAAAGTGGAACTTCCACTTTCAGGGAAGGTGACCCCCCGACATGCCCCAATTGGCATGTCATTTTTTTTTGGGGGGGGGACCCTATTTTCGCAGGGTCCCAGGTCCACTTCCTCTCCTAGAGCCGTGGAGCCAGAAGGAAGTTCACCTTCCTCCCCCTCGGCGATCTTCTGGGACACTTCACAGGTCCAAGGAGATACGCCGACCATTCACAAGGTGCAGCGCGACTCGCGCATGCACAGTGCGCGCGCACTTGTGGTGCCGGCACCGCCGATGGGAGGGGGAGAAGAGCGAGCCCTCGGGCGACCGCATTGCTGGAGCCTGGGACAGGTGAGTGTTAAAAGTCAGCAGCTACACTCTTTGTAGCTGCTGACTTTTAACTGGGTGGAACTGCGCTTTAATAGGAGATTCTGTGGTAGAGTTGCCACCTGCTGGTCAATTGCAGCACACAGTTCTGGTGCAGGAAAGATTTCCAAAAACTTTGCACAGACTGGAGGCTGAGCACTTTGTGTTTTCTGTTCTGTCCCTTTTTAGGGTAATTCAGAGATCCGAGAACCCCCTTTTTTTACCTGTATTCAAAGTGGATCTTCACTCATACAAAACACTTTTTAGCTTAACAATCAGGGCAGGGACAAGGAGGGTAGAAGGGGCCATGTGCTTTGGGCAGTGTTGCTATGTGAGGGGGAGCACTTTGGGACCCTTGGCCGCTCCCTGCCTCTGACAGGTGTGATTGCAGTGTCACTATTGTTAGCAGGGTTTTTCCTGCCCAGAACACTGCAGTAGTCAGTGCCACCACCTCCGGCACTAGCCCTGGACTTGCAACTGTCACTTGTTGTCGGCTTCCTCTGCCAACAGATTTATCAAGGAGCAAGTCTGATATATTAAAAGATTTTGCGATAAGTCTGTTGCTGTGCCGAACGCCCACGGCTCCTCTCGTTACTTAGAGAAAGTGACACCCACTCTTGCCGGGTACGCCGCTCTCCACAGCTGACAGTGGGCGGAAGGAAATCCCAGATTCCCTGGCAGGATCGCTCCAACACAGCATTAGCTTGTCATCTGGAGGGCGTAATTAAACTGTTAGTTGCCAGGGTAAAAAAAAAAAGTAATCTAAGAGAAAGCCAAAGGGGCAAACCTCGAGGCAGCATCTGTAGACATGGGCAGAGTGCCAGTTGTTGGTGAACTACAACTCCCAGCAGGTCCTGGCACGCAATGACATTTGGCAACGCAATGTGCATTTGTGAAACAACCTTGGACGAGGTGAGAAAAAGAAAAGCATTACCTGTGTGAGTGCAAAATCTGTTGCAGCTGTGCATGATAACCAATCAGCTTCTAACTTCAGCTTGTTCATTCAATTAAGCTTTGACAAAAATGCTGGAAGCGGATTGGTTACTATGCAGGGCTGCGCCAGAATTTGCACTCTACAGTTTTAGTAAATCAACCCCACACGGTCAGCTTCTATACAGATTACTGATCCAGCACTGCTTCCTCCTCCACTATCTGACCAGACACACTGTAATTTTATATTCAGCTCACTTTTTCCATTACATTTATAAATGTGCTGTGCTAAACAAATACAATAACGCAATCAAAAATAAAACAGATGCTTCAACTTGTACCAAATATTCAATGTGACAAAATCACACATATAAAACATGAAGTTTATATATACATTATATTGTCAAAAGTATTGTGACACCTGCCTTTACACGCACATGAACTTTAATGGCATCCCAGTCTTATATCCCTTTCACATGGGCTTTTCGATCAGGTCCGCCTGTCAGTCTTTCAGGCGGTCCGGATCGGATGCTCCAGTCAGCCCTATGGAGTGGCAGATGTCAGCAGTGACATGTCCACTGACATCCGCCGCTATCCGATCTGATCCTGTCCGTCAAATCCAGACTCATGGAGACCCTATTTTCCATCCGTCTGGCGGATCGGATGAAAAACGGACAGGCGCTCCGTTTTCATCTGACCTCCCCATAGAGGAGAGCGGGACTCTGGAAGGTCCTTCTCAGCACAGTGAGCAGAGACGGACATGTCATCCGCCTGCTCAGTGGGGATCAGCGGATCGATCCCTCGCTGAGCAAAGCAGAGCCACGCCTGTGTGAAAGGACACTTAGTCCATAGGGATCTATATTGAGTTGGCTCACCCTTTGCAGCTTCAACTCTTCTGGGAAGGCTGTCCACAAGGTTTAGGAGTGTCTATGGGTATGTTTGACCATTCTTCCAGAAGTGCATTTCTGAGGTCAGGCACCGATGTTGGATGAGAAGGCCTGGCTAGCAGTCTCTGCTCTAATTCATCCCATTTGGTGGAGGGGGGATTATGGTGTGGGGCTGTTTTTCAGGGGTTGGGCATGGTTCCTTCGTTCCAGTGAAGGGAACTCTTAAGGTGTCAGCATACCAAGACATTTTGGACAATTTCATGCTCCCAACTTTGTGGGAACAGTTTGGGGATGGTCAAATCATGGAATCATCTTTAACCAGTAGCATGCAGCTGATCGGAGCAAAGTAGCATCAAATGACCGTTCCATGTGAAAACTCCCCAAATGTAGCCTGTACTGCCAAGAAGCAGAGACCCAGACAGCAGATAGCCGATGCATAGAACGCCAGTTGTATGCAGCAAATTAAGCACAAGAACATATGACTATATGGTGCCAATGACTGGGAACTGCTGAGTGACCACTGACGTAGATCTGATGTTTGCATGCAATGTGTCCAATGCTAATTTCTTTCATGATTAGATCTCAGAACTTAAATAAATAAATGGAAAACTACCTAACTATTAGCAACCTTTAAAATGTACCAGTCCAAAAAAGAAAAAAAAAAAAAGAAAAAAAGTGAAACTTAAAAGGATAACTTTATAAAATGTAAACAGAAAGCACAGTTATTTTTTGATTCACCACCTAACCTAAACTTGCCCCCCAACATTTGCCCCAGATGCATATTTACATAGATCGAATAACAGAGGCCCACAGGTATCTTCTACCGCTCCGTCTGCTAGCTTCTCTCTGATGGTCATGCCTGTGCAGTTACACCCTAGACCAGGGTTTCTCAACCTTTTTTCTGCCAATGCACCCTTTAAAATTATGCACAACCGTGAGGCACCCCATTCTAAAAATGTAAACATACCGGGTTTCCTCTAAAATAAGACCGGGTTTTATATTCATTTTGGCTACAAAAAACACACCAGGGTTTATTTTCTGAGGATGGCTTATTTATTTACGGTATGTACAATAATCTACATTTATTCAAATACAGTCATGTCATTGTGACAATCTTAACTATTTGCCGACCAGCCGCCGCAGTTATACTGAGCAGGATGGCTCGGCTGCGCAAATCGCCGTACCGGTACGGCGGTCCCTTTAACCCTTTCGTTGCCAGAGCCGTTTTTGGCACACGTTTAAAAAAAATCATTTTAGGCCTGAAGATTACACAAAACCCCCAAACATGATATATTTTCTGAAAGCAGACACCCTAGAGAATAAAATAGTGGTATTTTCAATTTTTTTATGTCATAAGATATTAGTGCAAAAATTTCAGTAAAAACACATTAGCGTGAATTGTAGGGCAAATAAACACAATAAATTACCCAAATTTTTGGTAAAATATAAAAGACGAGGTTGCACAGAGTAAATAGATACCCAACATGCCAAACCTTAAATTTTTGTACGCCCCGTGAAATGGCATCAAACTTCAGTACCCTATATTTTCTATAGGTGACACTTCAGAAGCCCCCTATAGGTATCAGTTTAGTGTTACGGAGGAGGTCTTGTGTTAGAATTATTGCTCTCACTCTGATTTACGCGGCGATATGTTACATGTGTATCGCAATTGCTGTTTTCACACGTAGGCGTACTAACGCATGCGTTTACGTTCGTACGTGTGTATATGGGGGGGAGCCTCAATTTTTTTTTGGGGGGGGGGGGGGGATTTTATGTGTTTGTGTGTAACTTTATTTACTTTTTTTTTCCCCCATCACATAGGGGACAAAAAGTCCCCGATGTGATGTTTTTATGTGACAGGTTCTCTGTATTGAGACATGCAGGGTCTGAGACCCTGCATGTCTCCCTTGTACTCCACTGAATGTTTTGCAATGCAGATTGCATTGCAAAACATCCGTTCTCAGCAAAGCGAGCCGGGGACACAGAGAACGTGACCCGGAACTGACATCAGAGACGGTGCTTTCTGGGTCACTGCAAGAAGGGGAGAAGAGCGGACGTGTATCTGCTCTCCTCCTCCCCCTCTACACACCGCCACCCGCCATGGACATCCCGGACCCGCCAATGGGCAAGCGAAGCGCGGTAAGCATGGCGGGAGCACGTGGAGGGGCGCCGTTACCGGGGGTCCGTGAGAGTGCTCGGGTGGCAGTGCCACCGCCCAACCGCTCTCACCTGACAGGCAGAAGTCTGCCCGTCAGTTACACACACAATCCCGGTGGCTGCAGCCACTGGATTGTGTGTAATACCCCCGCCGTTAGGTACGTATGACGTGCGGACCTGGCGACGCAAGGGTTAATGGGTATAGCAGGCGCGCATGCAGCACGTCCCTGGAGCCGATGCACGTGACCGGTCGGCTGTGATGTCCGCCGGCCACCCATGATCATTCCACAGAGAGCCAGAACAGGGATCTGTCAATGTAACGCTAGGTCTTATTTTCAATGTAGGGCTTACTTTTGGGGAATTTTTACTTATCTCAGCAGCATCCACTCATAGCATGTAGGCTACCCAACATTACAGGTGATTTATTTCCTCCACCTTTGCACACTGGTACTGACTAGTATTCTAGAATTTCTCTTACATAGAAAAGTGACGGCAGAAAAAGACTGAGTAGTCCATCGTGTCTGCCCCTTTTTATTTATTTATTTATTAATTTATTTATTTTTTTTTACATTAACCTTGTTGTCTGGCCTTGTTGTCTTCTCCCTCCGTTTCTCTTCCTCTCTGCTAAAATGAACCCAGTGCTGACAGAAAAGAGCAAGGGAGAGGCAAACAAGATTGCTGTGCAAGGGCCTGACCCTTATCTACCAATTATGCCATTGGTTGTTAAGATGCCAGTGGCAGGCCCACATGGTGCCCATTGTTTTATTGCTGTACACTAAAAACTTGTGGTTGTGTGTAACAAAAAGGCAAGCTTCATCCACTTGATGGCTTGTTGACAATTTTTGGGCAACTTGTGGCGATTTTCAGGCATTTTGCCAAGGCACCCCCTGAAGAGCCCAGAAGGCACCCTGGTTGAAAAAGGCTGCTGTAGACACACAAAAAAAGCAGAGCCCAGCAGAGGGGCGGTATATACAGAGGGGTGGTATATAAAGAGGGACAGGGCCCAATACATGCACACATAGGGGCCGAATCTATAGGGACAGGGCCCCAATACACAAACGGGTCAATACAACTCGTGCCAGCGATAGTAACAAGTGACACAACAAGTGCAGCGAATGATCGGACTGTCAGTGGTGACACCCTGCCCTTGGTACCACGTGATGTGACACATGCGGGATCATGGAGAGCCTGGAACAACAGCTTGGGGGTGCAAGGATGGCCGTATGGGGCACGTGCATAAAGCTGCCCATACACATTACAAATCTGACTGTAGAAGTCCCGCACAATCTTCTGCTAAAACTATGTAATAGTATGAGACAGCTAAACAATGCATTCAATTTATAATAAATCAGGCAGATCACTGCACTATATAGTTGATGATAGATCTGTTGGAGATTGTACAATCCGATTGTAAAGTGTATGGTCAGCCCAATAAAACAAAGCTAAGAATGAAACTGCCAGGACAGTAGGAGAACCTGTGAGAAAGGGGACCCCTTCTTAGCACAAGGTGATCTCCTTTTAGCCACAATTTTATCCACTTGCGGACCCCCGACCCGCAATGTACTGCAAATGGGTGGACCATATAGGCAAAGTAACGCGTACTTGTACATCTTTGCCTGTTTCCAGGTTTAGGGCATGTGCCTACCCTGCTGACACCTGCTGTGATTGTACACAGCGGAAGTCTGTCAGCAGGTCCCAACCAATGATACATGGCCAATCACAGCCAAGAGTCCTGTGTTGACAATCAATATTCAGGGATTAAAATAGATCTGTAGTAAAAAGCAGCACACATTACTCATTGTTAGGCACAAATTTAACTCCTTGGTCGCCCTAGATGGTAACCCCTTCCCAGCCAGTGTCATTAGTACAGTGACAGAGCAGAGTATTATCACTGATCACTGTATTAGTGGCAGGCAGTTAGTCAGTCATCAGCGTCTAGGAGATGTAGACAGCAGCCATCACCAGTGCTCCGCCCCCGCATCACAGTGCCAAGGTCATGTCACCCTTACTCCCCCTTGTCCCGGCCCACTTTCCATTAGTATGGAGACATACTGTATAACCCCCCCCCATGAAATGTAGTGATAATCAGACACAAGTAAGATGCTTGAGGAAATGCACGCGAGACATACAGGTGTGAATGGGGCCTTCATGATTTCAGAAACGATTTCATGCTTTGAGGACAGAAATTAACAATTAGCAGGTGTGGAAAAATGCAAAATAAATTGTCCAGCAGTGAAAGGGATAAAATGACCCTAAGAATGAATACCTGAGTGCTCACCCCTCCCCTCCCCCCCTGGCAGTAACAGTTGCTTGTGTCTGCGGATACTACACCCCACTGTGCTCCATGTGTATTGTGCTGCATCCTCTTTTAGATTAAATTGGTTCTAAAGCCTTATGGGTTTTTACCATTATACATTATATACATTAAGACAGGGGTCTCCAAACTTTTCACTTCAAGGGCCACATTGTTAATTTTACACAAACTCATGGGCTAAAATAAAATAAAAATAAAAAAGCGGACGCCCCTGATCACCTCCACGTCAGTCATATGAGGAC
>BLSH010521619.1:985585-995667 GCA_018402905.1 Glandirana rugosa
AAAAAAAAAAAAAAAAAATTCGGTCGACAAATTACAGAGGACTGTAAAACCGGGCACACACACGAAATGTTCCCTGCGAGACTACGGTATTTAGCAAATTTTTGCGCTAAAATCGTCACAAAACGTAACCGCAGTTACGTGTAAATCGGCCCGATCGAAAATCGTCACCAAGATAGGGATACCCTCGGGTAACTAAACTTATCTTCAAACGTGGTCTTCAGCCTAGTACTACTAGGCTGAACCCCAAGCTGAACACACGACCCCTAGAACCCTTAAAACCCATACCAGACCAGAGGGTCTGGTGTCGTCTTGGGGGGGGGGACCCCACACCAAATTTTTTTCATTTTGGTGGGGGGGGGGTTCCCCTTCAAGATCCCCAGCACACAAGTCGAACCCCAAGTCGGATCATCATGATCCGACTTCTGGTGCAAACTTCTATTCAAATCAATGGGCTCCCATAGGGATAGAACCACTGCTAAAAGCTAGCCCGGCTAAATGTGCATTGACGCCAATGCAAAACACTGCTAAAATCGCGTTTTTAAACGATTTATGGCATCAGAGCGTCCCTTGTAAAGCACACACACGGGCCAAAATGTCAGGAGACATTAAACAGCTGGCTTAAAAAAAAAAAAAAAAAATGGCCGACATTCTGCCCGTGTGTATGGCGGTCTGGCTGGCTTCTTGATGGATGTGTATGCTGGAAAACCAGCAACCCACCGACTAACGATCAGCACTCTCCCCCTGTCAGAATACAACAGCTCAGCGGGGAAGATCACTGTACTAACTTCCCAGTGAGTACAGCGACTCCGACCGAATCAGTCATTTTTTTTTTCATTCAACCCTCGTTAAGGCCTCCAGAAGTCTGCAGAGGGCATGGACATGAACAATTGAATTTGGAATGATTAAGTGTGTGCTAATCACACTGCACCACTAGAATACAAATAACCCTGCAGACAGACTGATGAGTGGAACTGGGAACCCCAATCCTGCAGAATCCTTGGCTCAGGACTAGGTGTTCTCAGAACAAAGCCCCAGACAGACAGCAGGCAGAGGCCACATCATCTTTTTTTTGTCTGCACACCAACGCTGGAACCAGCTGAGATTTGAAACATTAAATGGGCAGGCTGATTGTACCAAGTTGATTGATCGATCCTGAATTTTCTTGCGATTATCGCAAGAGGCTGCTGTAGCCGCTAGTGATAATCGCTGTCTTCTCCTTGCTGGGGCTTCCCCCATCCAACCCTGCTAGAAGAAGACAACTGCTTGGCAGGAGGAATTTCCCTGTCAACACTGTCTGTGTTGATGGGGGAATTGTGCAAATTCCTGCAAATTTGCACCATCTATGGCCTGCCTTAATCTTCCAGCGAGGCTGGAGTCTGCCTTTAAGAGCTTGAAGGAGTCTGATCCACACGGGTTTGTCATAGGTGAGGAGGCAGATTTAGTCATTCCCACCATTGGGGCTGACACTGATCTGCAGATTAGAGCACACAACACGCCATAGCCTGCAGGCAATCAAAGCCCATTAAATATTAACAGGGAGCTGACACTCGGAGACCAGTAAATGGGCACGGATTTCTACTGGTTTATGTTTCACCACTGGGAGGGGGGTGGTACTGAAGTCTGAAGCGGGTTCGCTGGGAGTCTTGCAGGATGTGAAATATTCCAGGAACTCAGATCTGTCAATGTCCAGGGAAAAAGAATTACAACATACAGTATACACACACACACTTCAGTGTTTTCTAAGAATACCTTGTCCTGACAAGTGCATTTTGACACATTACAAAATACACGGTGCATGGATTACAGTCACGATTACAATATATTTGGAGCTTAAAAGAAAAATTCCAGGTATTGATATTTTATACTTCGTTACACTGATCCATTGGACCAACTACAGTGGCAAGAAAATGTATGTGAACCCATTGGAATGTACTGGTTTTCTTGAGTATTTTGCCATAAAATGTGATCTGAGTCACAAGAATAGACAAACACAATGTGCTTAAAGTATTTCTAAAGGCAAAAGGTTTTTTTTTTTATTTAAATGTATTCTATTCTATTCTTCTGTGTGCAGCAGCCCCTCCTAATACCTACCTGAGCCCATCTCGATCCAGCAATGTGCATGAGTGCCTCAGCCACCCGGGACTCTCCATCCTGATTGGCTGAGACACAGCAGTTGCACCATTGACAGCAACTGGAGCCAAAGTCAGTTAGCCAATGAGGAGAGAGAGGGGGCAGGGCTGAACTGCAGCTCTGTGTCTGAATGGACACAGAGCTGCGAGTCGGCTCAGGTGCCCCATAGCAAGCTGCTTGCTGTGGGGGCACTCGACAGGAGGGAGGGGCCAGGAGCGCTGGCAAGGGACCGGGGGAGAGAGAGGGGGGGGGGGATCATGAGATCAGATTAAAGTAAATGTATGGGTACCTAATAGCACTCATGCTTTCTATGTTCTGCTAATGAATACTTAAAAGCTTTAAGTGTATGTCTGCATTTAAATTTAGGAGAGTGAGCGGCCACCAATGGAACATAGAGGTTACTGTATATTACCCATTGTTGATACTCGAGTGTGCCCTACTGATAGAGGGATATATGTGCAGGCTGAGATGTGGGTGCTTCTCACCTGGTGCACGAGCTGGCTTGTCTTAATAAATTGTGCCAGTCACGGCCGGTGTATTACATAAGAAGAGAAATTCTTTAAAACTGAATTATTATCCCCTGCGAGGGAATGGTCTGCTGCTGTGACAGGCAACAAGTATATTGTATTGTTTGTTTTGTTTTATGTTCTGAAAATGTAAATAAAAAGATTTTCAAAAAAAATAAAAAATTTAGGAGAGTGTTTTATCTCTGCTTGATGCTACATTGCAATGAAATGCGTCTGTATAAATTATTAGCATAACACTAAGAGGAGATCATGTTGTGCTTGCACAGATACAAGCATGACGGTGACATTTGCATAGGTTTGCCATTACTAAAACTCTAAATGACCTTGCACTCACCCATTTGACTGTCATGCACAAAGTAAATGAAAAAGTCATTTAAAAATCAACCAATGCATCTTTCAGGAAGGAATGTTTTTTATCTTAATATTTTGTTTAACTTTAAATAGATATTATTATTACTGGGAGTACAGTTTTCCTGTACCAGGTCCAGGCTCTTCTACTATTAAACTTTAAACAGTCACAGTGCTGTCAGAAAGGCGGGAAGAAGAGACATCCATGTATCAGAGGAAGAGGACGGCCTGCTCTGCATGGTTCTCTGTAAAATGTGTAGAGATGGCACTGTTAGGAAAATGAGCGCAAGTTTTGGAAGTTGGAGGAGGTATGATCTGGCCCTCCTAGGCAGATCTGCACCAACATATTATCTGTAATAGTGATCCATGGCTGCAAGAAGAGACAATACAGAGCTGCATAAAAACTGGCGCTAAAGCCCACAGGGACCTGCCAGAGTTCTGGTGCCATTTTAAAACTTGCGTTGGGACAAAAAAAAAAAAAAAAATTACAATACAATATGACAAAGAATCTATGAAAGGTTAAAAAAACACATGTACTGAAATACAGAACACTGGCGCCCCCAAGTGGCCAACCAAAACAAACAGAACTGTCAATCAGCCTCATGCAGCAAATGTCATGGGAAAAAACACATATAGATATAGAGACAGAGATAGAGTGTGTTTTACTCTTTCAATACAAGGAAAATAGACAAAAAAACAAAAACCTGTGAATTGAATACTATTATTAAAGCTGAACCAAAAGCACTTTTTCTTATTTTGGATGGAGTAAGAGAGGGTTATAACCCCTGACAGGTTTTTTTTTTTTTTTTTTTTACATCTGTGTTCCATTGCGGGGATTTCCCTTCACTTCCTGTCCTATAGGCAAAACAGAAGGGAGAGGAAATCCTTCCAAAGTCAGGGAATTCCTGGGTGTCAACTAGTGCCCCACTGGAACATTTTCCCTCAATTCCTGTTCTGGTGTTAACCCAAAATTTGGGATTTTCTTTAACTTTCAATAACTGTAAACGGGACAAATAAAAAGAGGATAAATCTCCCTAACGGGGCACAGACAGCACTAAAGACCCAACAGGGACTCTATTCCCTCTACTCTTTCCAAAACAAAGTTTTGCCTTTTAATTTTACTGTAATTTCAACAGTGTCTTATCTTCAAATAGATCAAGGCAAGGTTTTCCCATTTGGGATAATGTAGGAGAGTATTAAAACCTCTGTCAGGTTTTCTTTTCTGCCAATCTGTATCTCATTTGGGAGATTTCCCCTCACTTCTTTCTCTTATAAAACTCACAACAGGAAAGTGAGAGAAATCCCCTTTTATACAGTCATCAGGGTAACAAGTTTCCTCATTTGAAGACGTCCCTTGTACTGCTATAACATATTGGA
Organism: Glandirana rugosa; assembly: GCA_018402905.1. Classification (NCBI taxonomy): domain Eukaryota; kingdom Metazoa; phylum Chordata; class Amphibia; order Anura; family Ranidae; genus Glandirana; species Glandirana rugosa. The sequence goes on from BLSH010521619.1 coordinate 989,968, forward strand.
TTTCCCATTACTTCCTCTCCCAGTGACAACAGCCACAAGGACAAACATAGAAGGGGGAATCTCCTTAATAAGGGACACAGACAGCAATAAAAACATGACAGGGGGTCAAATTTCGCCATACTTTTGGCTGTACAAACTTTCATTTTGTGACACCTTACTCCACATAAGGTCTTCACGGGCGTATCTAGGCGTGCATCTGCATGCGGGCAGTCGCAATCAGGTCTATTGGGATGCAGCAACTGCATGAATCCAGTCCCAATGTGACAGCCGTGCAGCTGCATGTCCCTGAATACAGGCAGCGTGCCTTTGGGGACACGCATGTCTGTCAAACTGGGATCAGCGGCTGTGTTTGTGCAGCTACTGCGTTCAATAAGACCTGAATAGGACTGCCCACACACAGATGCACAAACACCTGTGCGTCCCATGTGGGCAAACACGTCCCTTCTAATGGAAGTAAGCTTAGGCTAGGTTCACACTATACAGGTGTAACTGAGCATGTTGCGTGTAAGGCAGCCCAATTATTTCAATATTTTGCTCTACATGCGAGAAAGCCGGAAACAAAAAGTTGCTGACCCTTTTCCAACAATGCAGTGTATCGAACTACATGGTGCTGCGGCACCACGTAGTTTGCCGCACTTGAAAATGGCTGCGTCAGCAGATGCATAGGGGGTCTATGTATAATTAAAAGGCCCCTCCACGCCTCTGCTAAAAAGTAGCAAGTTTCTGTGTGTCGGGAAAGCCCCTAATTTTGCAGGCATTCCCAGCATGCACAAGGTGTGAAGGAGGCCGTAAATGAATGTATGAGTTTAGAACAACAAAGACAGTTAATTGAAACCTTGCAACATTGTTATTGCAAATCCTGTAATCAGAAAGCCTACAGGAAGAGCCAACGTTGCAAAGTATCCACAGAACAATACATACAATCACTATTTGAAGCTAACCTTGCACTTCAAAAAGGGTCTGCTCATATTTAATGTGACATCTCCCCCCAACCCCCCCTTGATCTCTGTAGTGTGTGGGTGGGGACCACATCATCCTCCTGCCGACAAGATCCAGTGGAATGCAGAGTAGCTCAAACCTCACAGGAAGATGGTGCAGCACATTGCAGGAACATCTTCTCATGATATTTGGGCCAATAAACATTCTCTGAGGTCTGGCCGGAAGAAGGACGGCGTTATCCTCACCTTCACGCTGTGGGAGAAAGCCAGGGTAAGGTAAGTATAATTTATTTAAGAATTCACCACCCCCCTCCCCCAAAGTTTGTTTGCACTTTCTTACAGTGTTTTATGGAGGGGAGGGCCTTGAATAAGCAGACCTTGTCACTGAGGTGCAAAATCAGCATCAACTCAGACATGATGAGGTGATAAATAGGAAGTAAAAGAATACTGTACTTTTTGGCCATTGAAATATTCACCTCCAAAGAGAATCAGCTCGTCCTTGTCAGGGTGGGAGGTGAGTGAGGCATTCAGCCTGTGGGGAGAGGAAGAAGAAGATAAGTGATGGATTGCTCTATATCACATAGGGTAAAAACTAGCACATGGTAATGTACATTTCTACACTGGAACATATATATAGTACTAAAAATTTGTATATACATTTTTTTTCCATTATACATATGGAGTTTCCTATTTACCACTTTCAGCCAATGGAGGGAGCTGTGTGTCAGAGCAGAGGTTCTGTGTATATATCTATGTAAAGACAGTCATGCGGATACATCAGAGGAAGGACCTCTCCCCTCTCCTAGCAGACACTTAAAGAGATCCTATCGCCTTGCTTTTTTAGCAGAAAGTGACTCGGTCTGTTTAACCATTTGCTGTGCATAAAAGAGTCCTGGATTTAAGTGGGCCTAACAAGCACATGGCTCTGTGAGAGCCTGAAACCACAGTAAATGGCTGGGATAGCAAGCTACTAAGAAAATCAAGGACCATTAGTTGCTAGGTCTCCTCTGTAACTAATGAACCCGGAAGCAAGGGCAATTTTGTCATTCCCTGGTTGTTACAGTCAAAGAAGCTGCTGATCAAGCACAATCTGTACTTGATTAGCTGCATAGGAGGTCAGGGGAGACACTGGGGGGTGGGGTGGGGTTCCCCCGATGTCTCCATAAAGAGTACCTGTCACCTGCCCAATGTTATCACATAGAGGGGATTTTAGCTCCCTTGTAAAACCATTAATTTTAAATGGAAAAAAAAAAAAATTAAAAAGTGAAAAAAAATTTAAATAAATAAAACCAATTTTAAAAAAAGTTTAAAATAACCCATCCTCCCTGTGCATGCGTGCAAGTGCAGACATGAGCGCAGGTCCCGCATGTGTATGTAAACAGCGATTGCACCACACACGTAAAGTGTTGCTTCAAACAGAGTTGCTTGAAGTGATTGTAGCCGTATTAGTGCAATAGTGCCAGAGAAAACTGAGTACTGTCCGTGATACTTTTTTTATTTGCACTAACATAAAATTTTTCAGGAGTACTGCTTGGACCTTGAAGAAGGGGAGATACCCCGAAAGCTTGTCCTGAAAAATTTTATGTTAGTGCAAATAAAAAAAGTATCACGGACAGTACTCAGTTTTCTCTTCAAACAGAGTGAAAGCAATAATTCTAGGGCCATCATTCACGATTAATTCTACATAGATAACCTGTAAAGGCTTTTAAAGCATCACTTATGAAAAATGTTAGGTACTGTAATTCATCGCCATTTTACAGGTGTGCAATTTTAAATCTTGACACATTTGGCATCTATATACAGTGCCTTGCGAAAGTATTCGGCCCCCTTTGAACTTTGCGACCTTTTGCCACATTTCAGGCTTCAAACATAAAGATATAAAACTGTAATTTTTTGTGAAGAATCAACAACAAGTGGGACACAATCATGAAGTGGAATGAAATTTATTGGATATTTCAAACTTTTTTAACAAATAAAAATCTGAAAAATTGGGCGTGCAAAATTATTCAGCCCCCTTAAGTTAATACTTTGTAGCGCCACCTTTTGCTGCGATTACAGCTGTAAGTTGCTTGGGGAAGTCTCTATCAGTTTTGCACATTGAGAGACTGAAATTTTTGCCCATTCTTCCTTGCAAAACAGCTCGAGCTCAGTGAGGTTGGATGGAGAGCGTTTGTAAACAGCAGTTTTCAGTTCTTTCCACAGATTCTCGATTGGATTCAGGTCTGGACTTTGACTTGGCCATTCCAACACCTGGATATGTTTATTTGTGAATCATTCCATTGTAGATTTTGCTTTATGTTTTGGATCATTGTCTTGTTGGAAGACAAATCTCCATCCCAGTCTCAGATCTTTTGCAGACTCCATCAGGTTTCCTTCCAGAATGGTCCTGTATTTGGCTCCATCCATCTTCCCATCAATTTTAACCATCTTCCCTGTCCCTGCTGAAGAAAAGCAGGCCCAAACCATGATGCTGCCACCACCATGTTTGACAGTGGGGATGGTGTGTTCAGGGTGATGAGCTGTGTTGCTTTTACGCCAAACATAACGTTTTGCATTGTTGCCAAAAAGTTCGATTTTGGTTTCATCTGACCAAAGCCCCTTCTTCCACATGTTTGGTGTCTCCCAGGTGGCTTGTGGCAAACTTTAAACGACACTTTTTATGGATATCTTTAAGAAATGGCTTTCTTCTTGCCACTCTTCCATAAAGGGCAGATTTGTGCAGAATACGACTGATTGTTGTCCTATGGACAGAGTCTCCCACCTCAGCTGTGGATCTCTGCAGTTCATCCAGAGTGATCATGGACCTCTTGGCTGCATCTCTGATCAGTCTTCTCCCTGTATGAGCTGAAAGTTTAGAGGGACGGCCAGGTCTTGGTAGATTTGCAGTGGTCTGATACTCCTTCCATTTCAATATTATCGCTTGCACAGTGCTCCTTGGGATGTTTAAAGCTTGGGAAATCTTTTTGTATCCAAATCCGGCTTTGAACTTCTCCACAACAGTATCTCGGACCTGCCTGGTGTGTTCCTTGTTCTTCATGATGCTCTCTGCGCTTTAAACGGACCTCTGAGACTATCACAGTGCAGGTGCATTTATACGGAGACTTGATTACACACAGGTGTATTCTATTTATCATCATTAGTCATTGAGGTCAACATTGGATCGTTCAGAGATCCTCACTGAACTTCTGGAGAGAGTTTGCTGCACTGAAAGTAAAGGGGCTGAATAATTTTGCACGCCCAATTTTTCAGTTTTTTATTTGTTAAAAAAGTTTGAAATATCCAATAAATTTCATCCACTTCATGATTGTGTCCCACTTGTTATTGATTCTTCACCAAAAAATTACAGTTTTATATCTTTATGTTTGAAGCCTGAAATGTGCCAAAAGGTCACAAAGTTCAAAGGGGGCCGAATACTTTCGCAAGGCACTGTATATAGATGCCAAACAGGAAGTGAGAGGAAATCCCTGCAAATTAAGGGAATCCCTTGGAGACCCCCAGGTCACCAGAACTAATGTCCCTATTGGATGATTGGGTTTTTCCTTTTACTTTCAATGATAATAGTAAACAGGACAAATAGAGAGGGTGAATAGGGGGCACAGACAAAAATAAAAACCTGACAGGGGTTCTAATTCATCTTCATTCCTTCCAAAACTAAAAACAAAAAGTTTTGCCTTCATTTATACTTTAAAGGAGGAGGGAGCAGTCTCTAGGTGAACTCTCCATTTGTGTGGATCCAGAAGAGATTCCTCACTAAGGATGAGCTCGGGCTTGTTCGGAACCAAATGTGCCCAAGCCCGCCAGGAAGTGAACCCTGCACTGCGCTAATCACAGGCATTGAGACATTTCCCCGATGCGTGGCACATTCGGTTCCGAACAAGCCCGAGCCCATCCTTATTCCTCATCATGGATTTGTGGCAACTTAGAGAGACTGAGGCTACAGGAGAACCCTGAATCAGCCCTAAGTGGCAGGGACATATTAGTTAGGTTTTCTTTGCCAGCTAGCATGAAGGTGCACTGGAGACCTCTTTACACTGTTTTGTGTCTTGCCCTGCCCATGAGCACCTTTCTCTTTCTTACTGGTCTCAAACTGATCTGAGTGTTTTTTCCTGGTGCAGCAGGTGGTCCTTACACCCTGGAGGGACTAAAAGCCCCAGCATACCCTGTTCTACTATGTCTGAGATATCCCATCCCTGCAGGAGGGGCAACAGGTTGTCTTGCCTTGGGCTGGGTGGAGCACACGCCGTTTCCACCACCTGAGTCTTCTTGGCATCCAAAGACTGGAACTCAGCGATCAGAGCCTCCAGATCCTCCTGGGGGAATACAAAGTGAAATCCAATGATACAAAATATATTGACAGCTTGCCACATGGAAATACACCGCACACAATTCCTGCCTGTTCTTCGTGATACATTCTTTTCTACACTAGAACACAGTCCTACTTCTGGGCTGCTGTATAACAAAACACTCCAAATGTAACTTACTTAATGCCTAACTCCAGGGAGGGGTCCCCTTCCTCACTGGGGCATTCCTACACTCCAGGTCTCATCAGCCCAGTGACTTTACAGGCTCTCTATTGGCAGGCAGATCCTAAGTGCTGCAGAGTGCAAAGACATGGCACCATTATCTGCAGCATTCTCCTGTGAGTCCAGAGTGGGGGCAGAGCTTTAACAATCCACACTCGCAGAAAGTGTGTGGGACAGAACCTTGACAAGCCGGGCTCGCAGGAACTGGGGGGGCAGAGCCTTGACAAGCCGGGCTCGCA
>BLSH010521619.1:996796-1036603 GCA_018402905.1 Glandirana rugosa
AGGACGCTCGGACCGAACAGTTCCGAGGCGGGGGGTCAAGGACGTTAGGACCGATGGGGGGCGGAGCCTTGACAAGCCAGGCTCGCAGGAAGTGGGGGGCGGAGCCTTGACAAGCCAGGCTTGCAGGAACTGGGGGGCGGAGCCTTGACAAGCCAGGCTCGCAGGAAGTGAGTTGAGAGAAGCTGTGTGTCACTCAACCATGAAGAGTAGTGTTGCGGGATGATGATTGGGTGATGTCATGTCAGCTGATTTGCCAGGGACTCACATTTTTCTCATTTTTTGCCCAAGCTAGAATCAGGCTTTAAAGGGGAACTCCAGATTTTCCCATGAAGTTGCCAAAATAATAAAAAAAAACAAATCTCCTAAAAAGCACTCTCTGTAGCTAAAAAAGCTCACATTTCTTGCAGTAATTTGTGCCGAGGACCCCACTGGGGCAGTTTTCCCTCATTTCCTTTCTCTATTGAGGATGAGTGAGAACATGCAGGGGGTGGGGCTTTATAGGGGTGAGTGATAACATGAGAACCTGCAGTGAATGGCCCCTTTAATCCCCAGGGCCCGCCCTCACCTCCTCCTTTTTAGACCTCTTGGAGACTTTCTTCTCCATTTTGGCGGCCGTCTTCTCCGCCCCCTTCACTTTCTTCTCCTTCTTCCCTTTCTTCCCCATGGCTGCGTTCCTCCAAACCGGGTACAGGGGCCAGGGGTGACGTCACCGCAATGCGACCAGAGTCCCCGGGAGATGACGACACGGCCATGCGGCCACATGAGCCCGAGACACATTCTAACTCCGCCCCCTGTGTACCGTGTATGCTGGAGTATAGCGGCATGGCAGGAGGCCTTTGTACCGTACTGTGTGTAATAGGAGGTCATTGCGCTATGGGGAGCCTTGTACCGTATATAATGAAGAATTGCGGAGGGGGGGGGGGGAGATTAAATGTGGACCTTTGCCTTATAAAATAAACAAATCTAATTAAAAATTGAAATGCCAGGCAAAACGTTTGTGTATAGAAATAAAAAAATTGTAAATATGTTCACATGACACCTGTTCTTCGCTGCATAAGGGGTGGGGACTGCAGGGGGCGTGTCAGCAGGAGGCAGAGAAACAGCAGTACACTGGTCTTCCCAGTGAAGAGCTGTGTGGGGGAAGGGTTGTGTTAGCACAAGTCTGACCAATGGAGTACAGGTGGGCTGAGCTCTCATATAGAATTCAGGGAAGGAAACTGACCATAATGGGATGGATGTGATTTCATGCCTAGTGTGGTCAGTTGAATAATGAAGCAGAGGGACTGGCATGCTCACCAGGTATTTCACAGAAAGGAAGTAATATGAAGAGAACAGGGTGCTTTTTAAGGGCTGGCTCACCCCAGATGCACTCCATTGCTTTTATTCTGCATCAAAAACGCATGCACAGTGTTTAACATGAACTCCAATGGCCCAAGTCTATTCCGGTAAAATCATTAACAGTAGAACACGTTGTATTTCTTCTGTATGAAATGCATCTGCAGCACGCCAAAATGCATTAAAAACGCACCAGAATGCACGTCATCAATTGAGATGAAGGAAAAAAAAGATGGGGAAAAAATGCACCGGAACGCATCAAAAACACGCATGCTGAAAGGTATGGGGAATGCAGGAACTGTGGGGTGAATCGGCCCTAATACAAGTACATGGTACTACAGACACACGGGTTACACCAGGGCTTGACAAATTTGATTTGAATCCAAGAGCCAGCTAAAAGTTGGGGGCCAGTTTTTTAAATCAGTTGATCAGTGCCCAGGACTGCATTTCCAGGGCGTCGGGCAAGAAGAATTGCTCATGCCTGGTGCCAAGTGAAAAAGGAACAAAAATAAAACAAACTTTTTTTGTTTGTTATAAAATTTGCAAAAAGGTAAATTTTCTCCTTCACTGATGTTCGCTGATGGGGCTGCACTAATGGGCACTGATAGGCATTGATGAGGTGGTACTGATGGGCAGCACTGATGAGGCGGCACTGATGAGGCTACGCTGATGGCCCTGATAGGCTGCCTAATGAGGTCGCGCTGATATGCTGCACTGCTAGGCTGCACTGATGGGTACTGATAGGCGGCGCTCATGAGGCTGCACTGATGGGCACTAATAGGCGGCTCTGATGGGCTACACTGATGAGCACTGATAGGCAGCACTGATGAGGTGGCACTAATAGGCTGCATTGAAGGGCATTGATGAAGTGGTACTAATAGGCGCACTGATGAGGCTGAACTGATGGGTACCAATAAGGTGGCACTGATGAGGCTGCACTGATGAAGTGGCGCTGATGGCATTGATGAGGCTGTGCTTATAGGCGCTGATGAGGCTGCACTGATGCCCACTGATAAGGCAGCGCTGATGAGGCTGCACTGATGGGCTACACTGATGACCACTGATAGGTAACGCAGATGAGGCAGTGCTGATTAGGCTGCACTTATGGGCACTGATAGGCAGCACTGATAGGCGGCACTCATGGGCATTGATGAGGTGGTACTAATAGGTGGCACTGATAGGCTCCACTTATGCACGCTGATAAGGTGGCGCTGATGAGGCTGCACTGATGGGCACTGATGAGGTGCCACTGATGGGCTGTACTGATGATCACTGATAGACTGCACTGATGGGCACTGATAGGCTGCGGTGATGGGCAGAGATGAGGTGTTGCTGATTAGGCTGCACTGATGGGCACTAATAGGTGGCACTGATTTGCACTGATAGGCTGCACTGATGGGCATTGATGAGGTGGTACAAATAGGCGGCACTGATGGGCACTGATGAGGCTGCACTGATGAGCACTAATAAGGTGGCACTGATGAGGCATCACTGATGGGTACTGATGAGGCGGCACTGACGGGCACTGATGAGGCTGTGCTGATGGGCACTGATGAGTTGGCACTGATAGGCTGAACTGATGCGGCGGCGCTGATGGACACTGACTGATAGGTGGCACTGATGGGCTGCACTGATGAAGTGGCACTGATGAGCACTGATAGGCTGCACTGATGAGGTGGCACTGATGGGCAATGATAGACGGCACTGATGGGCATTGATGAGGTGGTAATAGGTGGCACCTATGAGCGGCACTGATGGGCACTAATGAGGCTGCACTGATGGGCACTAATAAGGTGGCCCTGATGAGGTGGTACTGATGGGCACCGATGAGACTGCGTTGATGGGAACTGATAGGCTGCATTGATGCGCACTGATGAGACTGCATTGAAGGGCACTGATAGGTGGCATTGATGGGCACTGATAGGCACCACTAATGAGCACTGATGAGGTGGCAGTGATAGGCTGCACTGATGAGATGGCACTGATGGACTGCACTCCCCGTCTACTCAGGGGCAGTAAGGAAAGGGCAACAGATCAAGCCCGTAATCTCAACCCCAGCTGTTAAAATGGGAAGGAGATGTCAGAGGTGGGCGGGCAGTGAGAACAAGCGAACAAAGCCCTCAGCTGCACTCATCACAGCACCGCCCACCAGAGGAGGGCGCCGGTCTGCTCAAAGGAGCGTGTATCCCACCCCAGCAGGTCGCAAAGCCACGGCCTCAATTACTGACCAGCCCAATCTTAGTCCGCGCAATCATGGGGGGGGGGCAGATGGGAGCAATCCAGACCACTGCTGCAGTGTAGCCCAGGCACCAGGATGCAATTTCCAGTCACCATTGCAACCTTGCACCTGAGTTTTGTTGAGCCCTGTGTTACACAAAGGTGTAATATACACTTTAACTTTCCCTGTCATGACCACCAATGTGGGGGGAACGGTTAATATTACTGACACCAATGTTTGGGGTTAATATTGCGTCCACTGACACCAATTCTGGGGTTATAATTGTGCCAACTGACACCAATCTTGGGGGTTATTGCACTCACTGACACCATTGCTAGGGGTTGTTAGTGTGTCCACTGACTCAAATGTTGGGGGTTATTATTGTATCTGACATCAATGCTGGGGTTGTTATTGTATCCACAGACACCAATGCTGGGGGTTATTATTCCACTCACTGACAAGTTACAACGATGCTGGGGGTAAATATTGTGTCCACTGACACCAATGTTGGGAGGTTATTTCGGTGTCCATTGTCACCAATGTTGAGGGTTATTATAGTATTCACTGGCATCAATGTTAGGGGTTATCATTAATGTCACTGACACCAATGTTGGGAGTTATTGCACTCACTGACACCAATGCTGAGGGTTATTGTACTCCAACATCTTCAGTGTGCATTGTGATATGCTGCAAAAATCAACATGACCTAAATTTATGGGCATCGAGGTGCAAAAGTGCTCTGCTATAGTACAGCCCTGTAGAAGCAATGTGGGCTCTTTATAACTTTCAAGTTGACTGCCACTAGGGTATTGGCACCTTTACACCCCATCACCCCAATGCCAGGTCATCTCTCTGGTGACCCGAGTAATGATGGGTGAATTGTCCCCCCAATCCCTGCCCCCAAGGATTGGAATTCTGTCTACCCTGGCAGAGTTTACGCCTGAAGTGTTCGATCCGCATTCATAGAAAAATGGGAGACTCGCAGGGCGGCATGTTGGCTTAGCTGTACTGAGGGCTCAACCAGCAGGGAAATCATTTCTGCAGTGTCAGCAAATCTTCACACATGGGTGACATGGAGAGCTAACAAAAATGGAAGAATTCTGCCATTGTTTGTTATGTCCGGTTATCTTATCTCCATCTTAAAGGGAACTCTATATTATTTTTATAGCAATTGGATGTCATTGGCTTAAAGGTCCACTGTAGTGAATAATATTTTATTCTGGTGTCTTTATGGGGTCATTACCTACAATGATTGTATTCAGTATTTAAGCTCCTTGTATTATTTCACACACCTCATTTATATTTTTCTTCATGCGGGCCAAGCTGTCCAAGAAAAGTGACAGGGTGACAACTCTGCTGCATGATTTCACCGTTCAACAGTGTTGTCACCCTCCTACAGGAAGTAGAGTTACTAGCATGCTAGCATGATGCTTATTGGAGAGTTCTAGCGTTGACTCAACTGTGGGGGGGATTGGACCTCTGCAGAGAGACTGCTGCTTCCACACGGATTCCTTCTCTGCAGCACGCTGGCAGGGGACAGGCTTTTTTACTAAGGCTGTGGCTACTTTCTAAAGTAAACAAACTGTAAGGTTAGTATAGCAGTGTGTGAGCGTGAAGGTCAAACTTGCTGTGCCATTCTTTGTCATCAGCATCCCAAACGTTGCAAGCATTAGCGTGTTTTTTTTTGCAAGAAGGTTGAAGCCCAAAAAGGCGCGTGAGCTAATTTACTGCATTTGTCACACCTAGGGCAGCCCATTGAAATAAATAGGCTGCCTTACGCATGTAGCGCGACAATGGCAAAAAAATGTGTGTTATTTTGTGAATGGGGTCTAAGACTTTGAACACCTTTTTCTTTTAATGCACCAGCAATGTCTTTAGCTGATTTGTTATTTAAGGCTCCATGCACACTATAGCTGATGAACGACCATTTATGGGCATTTGGGCATTTTTTTTAACAGCCCATAAAGGCCCCTCTATGTTATCCTATGTGTCCATGTACACATGGACATTAATTGTCGTTTAACAGCAGTGGCGTTTATGGGCTGTTATCTGAATGCCCTGAATTGGCGTTCAAGAGCAGTTCTTCTGACCACAAAAAAACGCTGGACGCCAATAAATGCTCATAAACGCTGCTAAACGGGCATTTATTGACGTCCAGCAGTTTTTGTAGTCAATGGAAGCTAAAGAAGTAAAAAGGAAAAAACTCAAAAACCCTGACGCCGATAAACGCGAAAAAACGCGCATAAACGCTGCTAAGAGCACGTTTTCTAAGCAGCGACTCCTGCCACATAATCCGGCGCCCAGAGAGCGTCCAGTGTGCATGGAGCCTAAGTTTGATTGGCCTGTCCCCTGCAGTACTTTATTTTTGCCACAAGATGTCCTTAGTATCCCGGGCTGAATAATGCCCAGTATCACTCAGCCCAGGAATACTGAGGATATACTGTGAGTGCAGAGCGTCATGGGCCCACCTCCTGACGAGACATCACCACAGCCCCCCTATTCACAGTATCATGATGCAGAAAATGGTGCAGATGTCATCAGGTAAGGTGAAGCCACTTCATGCGTGTTTTTTCTCTTTTTTCCTTTACATAGGAATAATGGTAATAGAAAACAACAGGGGTTTAGTTTGCACACATTTGCAAATAAATGTGTAAGCTGCAGAACAACTTCACAACACCCATGTTTAATCTGCAGTCCTAACTCTTGAATATTTTTGTAGAGCCTCCATAGTAGAATCACATGCATTATAATGGATAGGCATAAGGCAGGGGAGCATGGAGGGAGCCCACCCCTCCTTAAAGGCGCTGGACACCCAGCATATAGCACAATGGCAGCAAAGGTGTCCAGTGTGTCCCCTCACCAATATTCCAACAGTACAAACAAATGGCCACTGCCCCCCACCTATAACTGGCCTTTGCAGCAAAGAGCACATGGAATGGCGACGCATGCAAAACAAAACCAAGAAAATTCTCAGCTCAACTTACCGACCACTTATGATTTTTCACTTATGATCAACATTGTTTAGTTATTTATTATTATTATTATTATTAATTAGTTGCCATTTGCACTGATTGCAACATTTTATTTGTATCAACCATAGCTCCCAACTGTCCCTGATTTCGGGGGGACTGTCCCTCATTCGGACCAAAGTCCCTCTGTCCCTCTTTCCTCCTCATCTGTCCCTCATTTTGGTCTGATCTGTGTAGCTGTATATACAATGCATTATTTAGCTATCAAAAAGTTAAACCTTTCATCCAATTTCTAAATTGCTGCATTTGTAAGTTCCAAAGGTCAATATAAAGGAATAGTAGTGGTAAAAAAGAACTTGTGGGTTTAACCAATCATATTTTTTTTTTTGTAAATTTCTCCTTTAAGGAGGGCATGGCAGGGGGGGTGTCCTATGCCTATAAACTTTTGCTAATAGGTGTCCCTCGCTCCCATCACAGAAAGTTGGGAGGTATGTATCAACTGTAAGGGACCAGCTCTAGTGGGGATCGCTTTTCCAGGGATAAAAGCAGCTTTGCACAGCAGGCTTCATAAAATTCTGGCATGCAGCGAGGTTTATTGAAATGTTGCACATCAACAGAAATAAAAACAGAAAACAAAATCTTGCCGTCTGGCGATAAACTAAACAGTATAGATTTTCTCACTATACATTGTGGAGCTGGTCCCCAACACATAAGCAAATGCAAACCTTCTCTTTAAAGGCAAAACACCAAAACGGAGCTCCCTCAGATTGTTCCTTCTAAGTCCCAGGCCAGGGCACAAGAGTGAGCTCTTCCTGGTAATTTAAGCCACCTGCTGGTGGACTCCAGTGGATCAAAACTCCGGTGGCTGGTAACACCTGGGCTGGACTCCATTTAGTCCAATCTATATGAACGCATGCAAGGCGACAGGTAGCGTCCGTCTACCAGTTCACCTCGCATACCGTCACACAACTTACCGACCAGCCTGCAGCCAACCAAATAAATAAATAGAAAACTCAATGATCACTAAATACCACCAAAAAAAAAATCTCTATCAAAAAATATCCTGTATGCATAGATTCTTCCCTCCTGCACTGTCAATCTGAGCAAGTCCATATAAACACACAGTAGGGTGGTAAAGCTGCACAATGCTCAGTTTGGTCTCTTATGCTGTATAAAACATTTCCTGTTTCAGTTGAACTGTTCAGGTCACATGATATTGACATCACACATGTGGGCGTGTATACAGGCCGTAGTGGAAATCTCCTCCTACTTGAACACACAGCTATGGACAAACTGTGCAGGTTATCAGGTAACCATGGTATACAGATCATCCCAAAAGGTATATAGTAGCAGTATTTTAATGTAAAAAGAAGATTTATAAGCTGTGGGCACTGTGGGGGGAGATGAACTATGTACGGTTGTGAAATTATGGCAAAGCATTAACCACTTTACAACCGGCGCTGTTTGTTAATTCTGGGAGGACGTACAGTGGCGTCCTCCCAGAATTGCGCTCCTGCGTGCCCCCCTGGGGTGCGCACGCGGAAATATCCGTGACCGATTACAGCGGCCTTTTACCACGTGATCGCTCTGACAAATGGCGGAGTGATCAAATGTAAACAAGCCGTCGCATATCCGGCTTATCTCTCCCCTCTCCATACCGATCGCAGCAGCAGATGTGTAGTGCCCACAGCGTTGCTCTGTGACAGTCTAAAGTCATCCATCCAGCCATCCATCCATACTCCAATCCATCCTCAGCCATCAATCCATGCTCTAATCCATCCTCAACCATCCATCCATACTCTAATCCATCCTCAGCCATCAATCCATGCTCGATACCATACTCCACTCCATCCATCCATACTCCAATCCATCCTCAGCCATCCATCCATACTCTAATCCATCCTCAGCCATCCATCCATACTCCAATCCATCCATCCATACTCCAATCCATCCTCAGCCATCCATCCATACTCCAATCCATCCATCCATACTCCAATCCATCCTCAGCCATCCATCCATACTCCAATCCATCCATCCATACTCCAATCCATCCTCAGCCATCCATCCATACTCCAATCCATCCACCCATACTCCAATCCATACTCCAATCTATCCTCAGCCATCCCATCCATGCTCAGCCATCCCCATCCATACTCAGCCTTCCCATCCATGCTCAGCCATCCCATCCAAGCTCAGCCATCCATCCCATCCATGCTCAGCCATCCCCATCCATGCGCAGCCATCCCCGTCCATACTCAGCCATCCAGATCCATGCACACCCATCCCCATCCATGCTCATTCATCCTCATCCATGGCTCATCCATCTCCATCCACGGCTCATTTTTTGGGCGTTTCCATTGTCCTGGTTCTCCAGGGCCTTCAAAAGTGCAAGAGCTACTCAAGAAATTATAAGTGTAATTTATGTCCCTAGAACACCTGACGGTGCTCCCTGCATGTTGGGCCTCTGTATGTGGCCAGGATGTGTAAAAGACTCACACATGTGGTATCGCCATACTCAGGAGGAGTAGTACCATGTATTTTGGGGTGTAATTTGTGGTATGCATATGTTACGTGACAAATAACCTGTTACAATGACAATTTTGTGGGGAAAAAAAAGAAAAAAATCTTCATTTTGCAAAGAATTGTGGGGGAAAAAATTACAACTTAAAAAAAAAACTTTGGAATGTCTACATTCCAAAAAGGGGTCATTTGGGGGGCTTGTTAGGGTCTCAAGAAATGAGATAGGCCATCAGTATATCAGGTGTGATCAATTTTCAATGATTGCTACCATAGCTTGTAGACTCTAGTAGGCCTCGTACACACAGGCGTTTTTTACAGCCACGTTTTTTAGGGGTTTTTTTACAGCTCTCCATGTTATTCAATGGCCCCATAAAAACGCCAATGTTTTTGAGCTGTAGATGGCGTCGGCGTCAGTGAGCTGAAAGTAGATCCCACAGCCAGCGCGTTCCGAGGCTGTAACGTTTTGGCGTTTTTGATACCGATGCGGCAAAACGCTCACTAACGCTGTACCGACATTAACCAGCGTTTTAAGGTTAAAAAATAGCAGAGGAATGTTTTTTTTTAAAAAAACGCCTATTGACGCCGACGCTCACTAATGCGCATTAACGCTCATTAACGCTGATGCAAAACGCCGAAGAAAACGCAGATTTTTCCCTGACGTCGACGTTTTGCTGATTTTTTTTTTCATACGCCCTTGTGTATGGCGCCTAACTTTCACACAGACCAAATATTATACACTGATTTGGGTTATTTTTTACCAAAGATATGTAGCAGTATAAATTATGGCCAAAATTTATGAAGAAAAATTACTAATTTGCAAAATTTTATAACAAAAACAAAGAAAAATGCATTTTTTTTATTACAAAATTTTCTGTCTTTTTTTCATATAAAGCACACAAAATAAAAAACCCAGTGGTGATTAATAACCACCAAAAGAAAGCTCTATTTGTGTGACAAAAAGGACATCTTTTTAATTTGGGTACAGTGCAGTGATTGCGCACTTGGAATTGGTCTGGTTGTTGAGGGGGTTTAAGTGCCCAGTGGAAAACATTATTTTCTATAAATAAAGTTTTTTGATCATTTTGGTGTGTTGTAGAAGAGTATTGCACCACGTTGGCCATCAATTAAATTGAATGATAAAAAAGCCTGAAGAAGGGACTTAGGCATCCTGAAAGCGCGCGTCTTTAATAACTTAAAGCGGTGTTCCAGCCTGGATGGAAAAAAAATTAAAAGTCAGCAGCTACAAATACTTTAGCTGCTGAATTTTAATATTTGGGCACTGTCCAGCGAGCCCGCGATGTCAGCACCCCAGGTGATCGTCAGATCTCAGGTACTGCCACCGCCATTCCTGATAAGGGAACCCAGTAGTGAAGCCTTTCTGCTGGCTCCCCGCTGCACTGTTTTCATTGACCCAGCAGCAGAGAAAGGAGGAGGGGGTCAAAAACAGGTCCCTGCTTCCCCCTCCCCCCTGAAAGGTGCCAAATGTGGCACTGGTGGGGGCAGCAATCTAGCGGAAGTTCCACTTTTGGGTGGAACTTCGCTTTAAAGGAGTTGTAAAGTCTTGAGGTTTTTCACCTTAATGCATTCTATGCATTAAGGAGAAAAATCTTTTTTTTTTTGCAGCTGCCCCCAGAGCCCCCCTTTTTCTTACCTGAGCCGATCCGTTCCAGCGTCGAGGACGAGCCCAGCAGCTCCAGCCCCTGTCCCGGGTCCTCATTGGATAGATTGATAGAAGTGACACGGGAGCCGAGGGGCGAGGCCAAGTCCTGCTGTCTGTGTCAATGGACGCAGCAGCAGGACTCGGGAGCGCGCCCGCACGGGTGCCCCCCTGGAAATTGGCTCTCCGTGGGGGGCACTCGGCGAAGAGGAGGAGCGCCGCCAGGGGACCCCAGAAAAGGGGGATTGGGGTCGCTCTGTGCAGAACCCTTGCACAGAGCAGGTAAGTATAACATGTTTGTTAGTTTAAAAAAAAAAAAAAACGACCTTTACAATCACTTTAAAGCGGATTTTTACTGCATCTGAGCACCACAAACCAAAAACACTATTTAATTCATTATCAATAGTCATAGCAAACTCCCCCATCCATCCATGTCTCCATGATTTATTTTCTTGAGAAATTGAGTATTTACTTCCTGGAATCCATCTGCCCTTAGCCTAAACATGCATGCAGGAGGGTGTGTTTAGCTGGGAAAATCCCTCCTCCTCTCTCTTCCCCCCCCTCCCCCGGGGATGTATGACATAATTTGCCTAGGCAAGAAACCAGGAAGTAGGGTTGCCACCTGTCCAGGATTCACCTGGACAGTTCGGGTTTTGAATCACGTGTCTGGGTTTCAGTCTACCCGAAACCCGGACACAATATTCAGACAGGAATGTGGCTCAGAACACGGCCTGACAGGAGGGTGAGGGGGCACTATGTGTGCCACATTATTATTCTCTTTGGAGCACCCAAAGGTCAGCGTATGCTAAAAAAAATGTTTGTTGTGCACCGCTAAAGTGTTCGGGTTTGGTTTGAAGAAAAAGTGGCAACCCTACCAGGAAGTAGTTGAAGAAATGTAAAAAAAAAAAGTTTAAAATGTATAAATATGATATACTTCTCTATCTATTTACTAATGCTAGCAGCATAAGGGTTAACAATAACCAATGGAGTTCCACTTTAAGTTAGTCAATAAAGGCTATCACCTAAAAACTTTGTGTATATAGTGCAGAATATCGTCACACTGCCAAAGAGTGCAATTCCTGAAATCTGCCAGCAGAGAGCGGCCTATTCCCAGCTATTCCCCCATTCATCCCGCCATTCTTCCTCTAGGCACCTTAAGTGATCGTTAAATTCTATCTATTGCAACTTCCCCGCTAGTATTGCATCATTGTCTTATGTGAATGGCTCTTCTGCAATCATAGACGAGAGAAAGGAACAGACTCATGAAATCCCGGGCGTGTCCGATCATATATAATTATGTCTGACGCACAGCGCCATAATTACAAATATACATTTTCTGTTTGGCTTTGAAGAAGATGCCTATATGTGAACAATGGAAGGATTCTTTCTAAATTCTGCGTGCAAATCTGAAAACAAAATCATTTTCCTTAGCGGTCGTGGAATATTACTGAACCGCAATTAACATTTTAAATCTGCTCTGCGGCCTTCCGCCGGCAGGAAATCCTCTGATACATATTTGTTTTCCTCTAAATTATATCCATTTGATTATAGAGAAAATTGCTTTCTGGAAGGAGAGCGGAGGTTCATATTTCAGCCTGCATATGTTAAAGTGGACCTGTCATTAACTTTATCAATCCGCCTGAATAAATCCCTTTGCATGTTCCAACTGTTACCATTAAAAAGCATAAGGCCTCATACACACGGGCATATGAAAAAAACTAAGCAAAACGTCAGGCCCAAACGTCAGGGAACAAATCAGCGTTTTTTTCGGCATTCTGCATCGCCGTTAACGAGCTTTAGTGAGCGTCGGCGTCAATAGGCATTTTTTAAAAAAAAAAACAGTTCTCTGCTATTTTTTAACCTGAAAACGCTGACGTCAAAAACGCTACAGCCTCAGAAGGCACTGGTCCGGCATTCGATTTACAGCTTAATAACGGCGACATCATCTACAGCTCAAAAACATCAGGGTTTTTATGGGGCCATTGAATAACATGGAAAGCTGCAAAAAACGCTCAAAAAACCGCCCGTGTGTATGAGGCCTAAAGGGAAAAAAATCACTCCCGTGGCCACATCCGTAAGTATATCTACAGGGTGGGCCATTTATATGGATACACCTTAATAAAATGGGAATGGTTGGTGATATTAACTTCCTGTTTGTGGCACATTAGTATATGTGAGGGGGGAAACTTTTCAAGATGGGTGGTGACCATGGCGGCCATTTTGAATGCAACTTTTGCTTTTTCAATAGGAAGAGGGTCATGTGACACATCAAACTTATTGGGAATTTCACAAGAAAAACAATGGTGTGCTTGGTTTTAAGGTAACTTTATTCTTTCATGAGTTTTTTACAAGTTTCTGACCACTTATAAAATGTGTTCAATGTACTGCGCATTGTGTTGGATTGTCAATGCAACCCTCTTCTCCCACTCTTCACACACTGATAGCAACACCGGAGAAGAAATGCTAGCACAGGCTTCCAGTATCCGTAGTTTCAGGTGCTGCACATCTTGTATCTTCACAGCATAGACAATTGCCTTCAGATGACCCCAAAGATAAAAGTCTGAAGGGGATCAGATCGGGAGACTTTGGGGGCCATTCAACTGGCCCACGGCGACCAATCCACTTTCCAGGAAACTGTTCATCTAGGAATGCTCGGACCTGACACCCATAATGTGGTGGTGCACCATCTTGCTGGAAAAACTCAGGGAACGTGCCAGCTTCGGTGCATAAAGAGGGAAACACATCATCATGTAGCAATTTCGCATATCCAGTGGCCTTGAGGTTTCCATTGATGAAGAATGGCCCCACTATCTTTGTACCCCATATACCACACCATACCATCAATTTTTTGGTTCCAACAGTCTTGGAGGGATCGATCTAATGTGGGTTAGCGTCAGACCAACAGCGGTGGTTTTGTTTTGTTAACTTCACCATTCACATAAAAGTTTGCCTCATCACTGAACAAAATCTTCTGCGTAAACTGAGGGTCCTGTTCCAATTTTTGTTTTGCCCATTCTGCAAATTCAGTGCGCCAATCTGGGTCATCCTCGTTGAGATGCTGCAGTAGCTGGAGTTTGTAAGGGTGCCATTTGTGAGTAGCTAATATCCGCCGAAGGGATGTTTGACTAATGCCACTCTCCAGTGACATGCGGCGAGTGCTACGCTGTGGGCTCTTGCTGAATGAAGCTAGGACAGCCACTGATGTTTCTTCATCAGTGACAGATTTCATGCGTCCACATTTTGGCAAATCCAACACTGAACCAGTTTCACGAAACTTAGCAAGCAGTTTGCTAACTGTAGCATGGGAGATGGGTGGTCTCGTAGGCTGTCTTGCATTGAAATCTGCTGCAATGACCCGGTTACTGCGTTCACCAGATATCAACACAATTTCTATCCGCTCCGCACGTGTTAACCTCAGCGACATGTCAATGGCTGTAAACAAAGAGAAACTTGTAAATAACTCATGAAAGAATAAAGTTATGTTAAAACCAAGCACACCATTGTTTTTCTTGTGAAATTCCCAATAGGTTTGATGTGTCACATGACCCTCTTCCTATTGAAAATACAAAAGTTGGATTCAAAATGGCCGCCATGGTCACCACCCATCTTGAAAAGTTTCCCCCCTCACATATACTAATGTGCCACAAACAGGAAGTTAATATCGCCAACCATTCCCATTTTATTAAGGTGTATCCATATAAATGGCCCACTTTGTATAATGAATGCATTTTTTGGGACCTCTCCAGCACCTCTCCAGACCTTGCATAGTCTGGCCACCTGAGCTGTGTTAAAGCGGAGTTCCACCCAAAAGAAGAACTTCCATTGGTTGGATTCCTGCCCCCCTCAGGTGTCACATTTGGCTCCTTTCGGGGGGGGGGGGTGAATACTTGTCTTTAGACAGGTGTCCTTTTCCACACATCCGGGAGCTCGGGCCGGCAGCCGCGGTGGCTGATGTCAGCAGCCCGGCTCCCTCCTCTCTCTGCTAGTGGCCTGCGGTTGACGGTCGGCAAGTGGTTAAACTACTGTCTTGTCTATATTATGTTTTTGTACAATAAAGGCTCTATATTTTTTTCAAACTATTCTCAGTCTGGAGTGCCTCAAAAGTCCGACTCTAGGGACCACCATTAAAAAGCAGTAACGACCTTAAACATATCATGAAACGCATTGGGTGGGACTCTTAGGTTGCTTGCTACTTTGTTCATGGACATCGCTGCAGCTTTTTCATATATCGGGAATGAGATTCTGATTTGGAGCACAACAGGACCGTCAGTACCACTGTGAATGTATTTGGGAACGTTTTCCCTACAGTTCGTTTGGCTTTTCCTTTAGTTTGGAGGCCAATACATTCTGGTAAGCTTCTATCTTCTATATTGTTGGTGTTGCACACAGAGGATCTGGGGAAGCTGGCTCTCCTATGCATGCAATCATTCATTTCCTTTCCCAGTGGAATCTGCTTCTCTGGGACACTTGAATTTATTTTTATATTTTATTGAGTTTCCTTTTTTTCTGGACGTTATGGACTTTTATTAATGAATTTGAGCTTATATTATGTCACATATATAGTCACACTGTTTTATATATTTATTTGAAATCATGTCACTTTTATTCACTTTTTAATAGGGCTGCACTTTATATATTGTCATTAAAAAGCAGTCCCTGAGCTCCAATCGGGGACTGAGATGATGTCATCGGTCTTCTGCAGCCAGGCAGAAGGATTTCCTCAGTCTCCCCTCTCCCAGTGATCAGACTGCAACATTGTAACTTTGTAGCGACTCACAAAGTGAGAGGGAGCAGCAGGGGCTGATCTGTGTCAGACATTTGTGAACACAGCCAAGCAGGGGCGTAACTTACAGGGGTTGCAATTGCAACCAGGCCCCGTGCTCCAGGGGGCCCGTGTGCCTCCCTTATACACCTGGATAGGAGGGATGGTGGGGCGGTATTTAGAGGAACCAATCTCCTCCATTTTCCTCCTAATAGAGAAGATTGGTTTCTCTATATGCTGCCCCCGCCACCCCCTCCTATCCAGGTTACTTGTCTTCTGCTGTTCCCAAGGTCCCTGGGTGCTTCCCTGGTCCCCCCACAGAGCTGCTGTCTTCCCCCCTCCTCTCTCCTGCCAGCTCCTGTAGAAGATGTGTCATGATGGAGATATGGTAATGGGTCGGTAAATTTGTCATTTACCGGCTCCTTCCTTTTCTGAATGGACAGAGTCAGTGATTGGTGCCAATTGGTTCATTCATAACTGAAGCATAGTAAACTGTTTTTACTATACTTCCATTTCTGAATGAATGGGATGCTCGGTACACAACTATTCGTTTATTCGATGGGACCGTAAAAAAGGGACCCGCGACAGGAGTAAAGGGCCCCAGGATCAGTGGAAGAAGGAAGGGCCCTGGCCAGGGGGGCCCGTCATAATTTATTGCACCGGGGCCCTGAAGGTTCTAGTTACGCCAAGCGCAGTAGGTAGCGCGTCAGTCTCATAATCTGAAGGTCGTGAGTTCAATCCTCACACGGGGCAAGTGTTTTCCAGTTCTGGAGACCTCACTTACAAAAAGATATTGATAAAATAGAACGAGTTCAGAGACGGGTAACAAAAATGGTGAAAGGTCTGGGGGATAAAACATATCAAGAGCGACTTCAGGAACTTAATATGTACAGTCTGGAGGAAAGAAGGGAGAGGGGAGACATAGATTGAAACCTTTAAATACATCAAGGGGGTGAATGAGGTTCAGGGGGGCAGTCTTTTCAATATGAAACCAAAATCCAGAACACGGGGACCTCAAACTAACTGGGGGGGAAGTTCAAAACTAATCTTAGAAAGTATTATTTTACTGAAAGGGTGGTTGATGATTGGACTAAACTACCAACAGAGGTTGTGAGACAGTCAACAGTAAATGGCTTCAAACATGCTTGGGATGAACATAAATCTATAGTCAGACAACAAGGTTAATGTAAAAGAAAATGTATAAAAAAAAAAATGAAAAATAAATAAATAAATAACAAGGGGCAGACTCGATGGACTACTCAGTCTTTTTCTGCCGTCACTTTTCTATGTTTCTATGTTAATTGCACAAGTACCAAGATTTACATGATTGTGTCATCTCTGAGCTGGCATCTCCGTTCAGGAAGTGAATGTTGACCCTGGATGATGTCTGAACAAAGATGGCACCGTCCTTCTGGAAAGAAAAGCAGTGAAAGTCATTGTCAGGGGGGGTACTGTGATCTCTATGAGAGGTAATAAATAACTAGAAGGGTCAAACTGGCACCCTGCTCAGCATTTATTGACTTTATAAGTAAACATATATCTGATAATTCTGAGTTCAGTCATTCTTGCAAGGAAACAAGCACCCTTTGGTTACCAGAGTGCGCCCAACCGATCATTGGAGGGAGGAGACAGGATGAACAGACGCTTTAATGCCAGCAAAGTCCCCTCCCCCTCAACCAAGGGAGCCATTCATTATTTATACCATGGGTTTCACTTACCAGCAGATAAGCCTCTATACAGAGAGTTCCTTTTAAATGCTGCCAGCAGGGTTACCTAAACTTATTTTAATTTCTCAGAGTCCTCTGTACACCAAAAATTTGTCTGGAAGCGGGGGGTGTCTGCACTGTGAGTCGGGCTCTAATGCATTGCATAGTGCAGGCAAAACATGTTTCATGCACTGGGGGGGCGTAGGGTTGAGATTTCAGGTTAGCGGAGTATAGGGTGGACCTCACTTGGAATATGCTTATTCATAGTACAGTGGACAGGCTGGGGGAGAAGGGGGTGACACAGGAAGATGCAGGGCTGCTGCTCTGGATAGTGGCGTCACCCTCCTCGCTATTTGTCGCGCCAGGGCTGTGTGACATGTAGAATTGCAAATATTTTCTCAGATCACAGAGTTCATATACAGGGGTTCTCCTTGCTGACTGCATTCACACCTGAGCGTTTCGTGAACATGTGCTTTTGCCAGTTATTGTTAACCAGCAGATTTACCCCCCTTCATGACCAGGCCATTTTTTGCGTACGTGATCTAGGTAGATGATCTGAGGCAGAGCGGCCGCCCTGCTGCAGTATATCTACGGTGGGTGGTCCGCAAGTGGTTAATGGTACCCCAAGGGTCAGAAGCAGATACGCGCTATTATGTGTGACAAATGCATCAAAATGCGCGGTTAAAAAACGCGCGACACTCAACACCCAAAAAGGAGCATAAGCTATCTTTTGGCATGTGTGTCGCACGTACAACAGCCAATTGAAATACGTGAGCTACCCTATGTGTGTAGCAAAAAAAAGCGCACATTCCCAAATGCTAAGTGCAGTGGAGGTTGGTGGTATATTTTTCGGGGGGGGGAGGGGGCAGCAAGCAATGCACCCCGGTTAGGTCATCCGCCCCCGAGACCCCCCTCCCCCCATGCGGTCGGTCAGTCGAGTCACCAACCCCGCACTTACCCCATCTAGGTCCTCCAAGAGGTGGGCGGCGGCTTCCTCTGCATCTCCTCCTCCTCGTCATCACAGCGGCTTCCGCCGTGTGCCTCCTCCCTCGTCCTCCTAGTCAGCCGATAGGATCACTTCTCCTCTCGGCCAATCAGGTGATGGATCTCAGGACACGCTTCCTGATTGAACGGGAGGAGAATCGGGAAAACAATAGCGAATATCCATTTGCTATTGTCACACAACTGGGTGGGCTCAGGCTCTTATCATGTGCCATTGGAATCCATACGTCTGGCGCACTGCATGTTGATTAGGAGCCGGGCGCATGGGTTAGGGGGGCGGCACCCCTGCACCCCCTATAGACAGGCTGCCAGCCTGCCACTGGCTAAGTGTGAACCTAGCTAAGGCTGCATAGATATAATCAATAGTTTTATATGTATATTATGATGATTACAATAATGTGTTACTGTTTTGGATAATTGTTACAAAATGTACGATAATGTGAATCAATAAATAAGTGAATGAAGTGCTGCATGCAATCAAACCAAGTGAATATATGAAAACAGCCTCAAATAAATATTTACGAAACATAAAGAAGATCATTCATAAGTGAAAATCAGTGTATAGCTTTACTTTTTAAACTCTGTGTATATAACCAATGTTCAAAAAGTCTCTGAGAATATATAACCAATGTGAAAAAGTCCACTAAAAATATTCCTTCAACTGCAAAAAAAGTTCTTGTTTGCAGCGCTCCTCCACCCAGAACGGAATCTTCTCATTCTTCTGTTTTGTACCAAAAACATATCTAATTCCACCTGCTTTAAAAACAACACTGCTTCATGCGCATCAACCACTGCTATGCCCTCACCAGATAATTAGGATGCCTACATACCGGTAGAAATATATTAAGGTGACCAGGTTTTTAAAATGAAATCAGGGGACAATTTTTTATATTTTTTTATTGGCAAAATGGCACAGAACTGCATAATACACAGAGCTCTGGGCACAGGACTGGATACTACACAGAGCTCTGGGCACAGGACTGGATAATACACAGAGCTCTGGGCACAGGACTGGATAATACACAGAGCTCTAGGCACAGGACTGCATAATACAAAGAGAGCTGGGTACAGGACTGCACAATACACAGAGCACTGGGTTCAGGACTACATAATACACAGAGCACTGGGTACAGGACTGCATAATACACAGATTGCTGGGTACAAGACTGTATTATACACAGAGCGCTGGGTACAGAACTGCATAGTACACAGAGCGCTGGGCACAGGACTGCATAATACACAGAGCTCTGGGCACAGGACGGCATAATACACAGAGCACTTGGCTCAGGACTACATAATACACAGAGCTCTGGGCTCAGGACTGCATAATACACAGAGCGCTGGGCACAGGACTACATAATATGCAGCCATAGAGTGCTGGGTTCAGAGGTTTGCTATGCATAGAGGACACTTCTGCCCCCACATCCATAGCTCACCTCTGCACCCTTCTCTCACAGATTATCTCTGCAGCCACCTTTTAGCCCTTGCCCCACAACAGACCTCCACACAGTCAATTTTTGGCTCTGCCTCTCCTCCACTCAACAGCAGCAGGAGCAGCAGTAAGGTCGTCCAGCAGGGGACGTCAGCATCTGAGCCACCAGGCTGTTTCTCAGCCAGCATGGGATACCCTGTTTATGTTAATCCAGCCCTGAATCCGGGGACAAAACCGAGGACATATTTGGTCCGGGGACAGTGTCCTCAATCCGAGGACTGTCCCTAGATACCGGGAACGTCTGGTCACCCTACAATATATGGGTCTATACAGGCATCTGTCTAACTGTCCCTCTATTGGGATGTCCAGCCTTCCAAGTCCTCCAGATAATCACCTCTTGATTGATATTACCTCCACCAATCCACCAACCCCTGAACATCTCTAATATGGGATGGCTGCATTTGTTTCCATTTTTCAGGCTTTTTTCCTTTATTTTCACCTGGTAATCTGGCCAGTACCCAGGGCCGCTAATAAGGCAGTACAGACCCCATCAGTTCAAAAGGGGGACCCAGGCACCTTCCAAGCAGGAGGGCTGGCTGTGCTGCCTTGTTGCAAACACAGATCCTCTTGTGCCTCCCTCTGCAGTGCTGCTGGCTTCTCCTCCTCTTTCTACTTCCAACTGGCTGCAGGGAGATCGGCTCTAACATCCTTAACATCTAATATCCTCCTGTTGTTCGGGCCCCCCTGTATGCCCCTTTCTCCCACAATGCTGCCAGCTTTCCTCCTCTCCTCTACCATCAGCAGCTGCTTTGGGCACACAGGGGGAAGTTTCAGGATGGAGAGTGGGGGACGGGGCCGATAAATATGTCCCCGTCCCCCCCGCGCGTGTGGGAGACAGACGGGAAGGCACCAATCAGAGGCCTTACCTTAGGAGGCAGTGGGAAGGAAGAGCCCGGCCGTTGCTTCTCCTTCTGGCCGAACAGAAAGTGTGTCCTGAGACCCGATTGGCCAGGGAGTCCTAAGACCTCGGACCTCCAGCTTGGCTTAGGCCAGCCCCATGTCTTCTTGCAGCCTGTGGCACTACCATCTTCTGGACACGGCCACGTCTCTGCCCATAGCCTGCAGCCATGGTGTGCTACACCTCCAGACTGGGTTTCCATCCTCCCCAGCATGGTCACTGGCACCCTTCCATGCTCCACCAACAAGCCTTCCAGATGTTTTTAACCCCTCCATGCCCATAGGCTTCCAGTGGACAGTGTAGTGTAGTGGGTAGTGTAGTGATGTGTAGTGGTCAGTGTAGTGTAGTGGGTATTGCAGTGGTGTGTAGTGGTCAGTGTAGTGTAGTGGGTATTGTAGTGGTCAGTTTAGCATAGTGGGTATTTTAGTGGTCAGTGTAGTGTAGTAGGTATTGTAGTGGACAGTGAAGTGCGTATTGTAGTGGTCAGTGTAGTGATGTGTAGTGGTCAGTGTAGTCTAGTTGGTATTGTAGTGGTCAGTGTAGTGTAGTGGGCATTGTAATGGTCAGTGTGGTGTAGTAGGTATTGTAGTGGACAGTGTAGTGGGTATTGTAGTGGTCAGTGTAGTGTAGTGGGTATTGTAGTGGTCAGTGTAGTGGGTATTGTAGTGGTCAGTGTAGTGTAGTGGGTATTGTAGTGGTAAGTGTAGTGTAGTGGGTATTGTAGTGGTCAGTGTAGTGGGTATTGTAGTGGTCAGTGTAGTGTAGTGGGTATTGTAGTTGTCAGTGTAGTGTAGTGGAAAGTGTAGTGGGTATTGTAGTGGACAGTGTAGTGTAGTGGGTATTGTAGTGGTCAGTGTAGTGGGTATTTTAGTGGTCTGTGTAGTGTAGTGGGTATTGTAGTGGACAGTGTAGTGTAGTGGGTATTGTAGTGGTCAGTGTAGTGTAGTGGTCAGTGTAGTGAACAGTGTAGTGGTCAGTGTATTGTAGTGGTCAATGTAGTGTAGTGGGTATTGTAGTGGTCAGTGTAAAGTAGTGGGTATTGTAGTGGTCAGTGTAGTGTAGTGGGTAGTGTAGTGGTCAGTGCAGTGTACTGGACAGTGTAGTGTAGTGGGCAGTGGCGGCTGGTGAAATTTTAGGATGGGGGGGTGCCAGACTCCACCCTTCCTTTTTGACCCTCCTACTTCTCATAAGCCCCACCCCTTATAGATTCCACGCAGTATAAAGCCCAGCATCACCAGGGGTATACAGCATCGACAGATAGGGGTATATACAGAATTACAGATAGGGGTATATACAGACCACAGATTGGGGTATATACAGCATCACAGATAGGGGTATATACAGCATCACAGATAGGGGTATATACAGCATCACAGATAGGGGTATATACAGCACCACAGATAGGGATATACAGCACCATAGATAGGGGTGTATACAGCACCATAGATAGGGATATACAGTACCACAGATAGGGATATACAGCACCATAGATAGGGATATACAGCACCATAGAAAGGTATATAAAGCACCACAGATAGGTATATACAGCACCACAGATAGGGATATATAGCACCATATATAGGGATATACAGCACCACAGATAGGGATATACAGCACCACAAATAGGGGTATACAGCACTAAAGATAAGGATATACAGCACCATAGATAGGGGTATACAGCACCATCGATAGGGATATACAGCCCCATAAATAGGGGTGTACAGCACCATAGATAGGGGTATACAACACCACAGGTAGAGATATACAGCACCATAGATAGGGGTATATACAGCACCATAGATTGGGGTATATACAGCACCACAGATAGGGATACACAACACCACAGGGATATACAGCCCCCCCCCGGGCTCGTGGCACTGACAGAAGATCCCCCCCCAGGGTAGTCGGGACATCAAAGTCCCGCACTTACTCCATCTAGGAGTGGGCAGCAGGCAGATCGGTGTCCGGGGAGCAGGGAGCAGGCAGAGCGGTGTTCGGGGTGCGGCTTTGCTTCGGCAGTGCATCCCCCTCCTCTGACGAGAAAGGCATCCAATAGGATCGCCTGTCTTCTCCACCAATTGGGAAACCGGTGACATACCGGTGCTTCCTGATTGGCGAAGAGCAGTTTAGTGTTAGAAGGGCAATGTTCATTTGCCTTTCTAAGGGCTTGTGGCAGCACGCTCCGCGCCACAAGCCACACTATATTGAAGCCTATTAGAGCCTACGGCTCTAATGAGATGCTTCAAAGTAACCCCCCGCAGCTGTAATTCATGCGGCCAGTGCCTCAAAGGAATGAATAAGGGGTGGTCACGGGTGGTCATGGATAGATTGATGCTATGCATGATTCAATCCGTAGCATAGATGGGGGTGGTGAGGACAGAGGGGGAGGCGCCCTTGCACCCTTAATGGACAGGCCGCCACTGGTAGTGGGTATTGCAGTGGACAGTGTAGTGTAGTGGGTATTGTAGTGAACAGTGTAGTGTAGTGGGTATTGTAGTTGCCAGTGCAGTGTAGTGGACAGTTAGGGGTTGATTTACTAAAGTTTGAAAGTGCAAAATTCGGTGCAGCTCCACACAGAAACCAATCAGCTTCAAGGTTTTATTGTCAAAGCTTGATTGAACAAGCTGAGGTTAGAAGCTGATTGGCTAGCATGCACAGCTGCACCAGTTTTTGCACTCTCCAGCTTTAGTAAATCAAGCCCTTAGTGTAGTGGGTATTGTAGTGGACAGTGTAGTGTAGTGGACAGTGTAGTGCATTGGGTATTGTAGTGGACGGTGTAGTGTAGTGGGTATTGTAGTGGACAGTGTAGTGTAGTGGGTATTGTAGTGGACAGTGTAGTGTAGTGGGTATTGTAGTGGACAGTGTAGTGTACTGTGTATTGTAGTGGATAGTGTAGTGTAGTGCACAGTGGAGTGGTCAGGGTAGTGTAGTGGACAGTGTAATGGTCAATGTAGTGGACAGTGTGTAGTGGTCAGTGTAGTGTAGTGGTCAGGTAGTCAGTGTAGTGGACAGGTAGGTCAGTGTAGTGGTCAGTATAGGAATCAGGTTGGTCAGTGTAGTGGTCAGCATAGGAATCAGGTAGGTCAGTGCAGTGGATAGGTAGGTCAGTGTAGTGGTCAGTCTAGGAATCATGTAGGTCAGTGTAGAGGTTAGTGTAGGAATCAGGTAGTTTAGTGTAGAGGTCAGTGTAGTGGTCAGTCTAGGAATCATATAGGTCAGTGCAGTGGTCAGTGTAGGACTCAGGTAGGTTAGTGTAGAGGTCAGTGTAGGAATCAGGTAGGTTAGTGTAGAGGTCAGTGTAGGAATCGGGTAGGTTAGTGTAGAGGTCAATGTAGGAATCAGGTAGGTTAGTGTAGTGGTCAGTGTAGGAATCAGGTAGGTCAGTGTAGTGGTCTGTGTAGGAATCAGGTAGATCAGTGTTGGAATCAGGTAGGTCAGTGTAGTGGACAATGTAAGGAATCAGGTAAGTTAGTGTAGTGGTCGGTGTAGGAATCAGGTAGGTCAGTGTTGGAATCAGGTATGTCAGTGTAAGGGTCAGTGTAGTGGACAGTGTAGGAATCAGGTAGGTCAGTATAAGGGTCAGTGTAGTGGTCAGGGTAGTGGACAAGTAGGTCCATGTAGAGGTCAGTGTAGTGGCCAGTATAGCAATCAGGTAGTGGTAGTGGTTGTGGTTAGGTAGGTCAGTGTAGGAATCAGGTAGGTTAGTGTAGTGGTCAGTGTAGGAATCAGGGAGGTCAGTACTATTGTGGGAAGGGAAGGGACTCAGGGAGTGCTAAAAGTCTTGCCCCGGGCACTGACAACCCACGCTTTGCCACTGTGCATTAGGTACAGTGTTTATGGTTTTCTGAGCATGTGGAGTCAGGGAACAGAAGTGAGAGGTCTGATATAAGAAAGGTTCATTCCTCTGCCTGGACTCATAGAGCCAATATAAATAAAGTGGTGACTAGCGTTGAGCGGACACCTGGATGTTCGGGTTCAGCCAAACTTCGCGAAAAAGTTGGAGTTCGGCCCCGAACTTGACCCGAACTTGACCCCAAACCCCATTGAAGTCAATGGTGACCCGAACTTTTGGGCACAAAAATGGCTCTAAAAAAGTCCTGGAAAGGGCTAGAGGGCTGCAAAAGGAAGCAAAATGAGGGTAAGAGTAGGACAAGTGCCCTGCAAACAAATGTGGATAGGGAAATAACTTAAAATCACATAAAAAAATAGAAAATGGAGGAGGAGGTGGATCTGGAGTAGGAGGTTGAGGAGGCGGTGTAGGTGGTGGAAGTGGCAGTGGAGGAGGAGGAGGTAGCCAACACTGTTTTTTGTTTGAAATGCAATAGCTAAAAACATAGCATTAGCGGCGCTACAGATACAATGCAATTATAAACTTTCCACGATAGAATGTCCAATAAAGAATAGAGGGTGCTCGTGAGGGAAACCCACTCTGATTGTCCTTAAATTATTTCACATTTGAGGTAGACTTCATAGTGTGGCTTATATATGCTCTGTCATCTAATATCCACCTTGTGATTGCATGCAGGTGCTCAACTGGTGTAAGTTGGACTCTTACCAAACTCTGTGGCTAGGCACTCTTCATGCACTAGCTAACCATGCGTTTAGTGCTGTCTAGCACTGTTTTAGCAAGGAAGCCTTCCCGTAGTTGTCCAAGCGGTGTGTGTCATAAAAGGGGATAAGCAAAAAGAAGGCTCGCATAGCGTAATAAAGTAACAACCATTTATTGTTCCACACAAAGTTCCCAAAACCAAGACACATATGACTTGTTCCACTTTAAAAACCACTTGTTACACTTTAAAAGTTCCTTTCTACTGGTTAATATACTCTTACCAGAACGAAGGATCATATGGTCAAAACACTGTCCTTGGATACAGGCGCCGACCATCCACGGTCCCTTGAAGCCAGATCCGGACGAACGCGCCTCCTGTCCCCGGAGCTCTCCGACCCGCAGAGAGGTAGGGGGTGTGTGGCGTGTGTTTGGTGAATGGTGCCGTGCAGTCCAATCACGACGCGTTTCGTCAGTATAGACTTCTACTGGTGATTGGCTGCACGGACTGACGGCATCATATTTATACATGCCCCCAACCCATAGTCACGTCAATAAGATAGTGTTTCCATTGGCTTACCCGGACCATGGAGGATCGGCGTCGGTATATATATGCTTATACATCCCGCTGTTCCTCAAACATTGAACTTTGGAAATATACGGCAAACTGATACAACATAAAATCATGTTCTTAAAACATTCTTCTTATAAATAAAATGAATATATCCAAGCACCAGCATTGCGCTATGCATGTTTTTCCTATTAATCAAAGACAGGCTATTCTCAATGGGCGCCGTATACTCCTTATTGGTCTGGTTGTATAGAGCCCTGGAACTAATTCAACTGTATTAAGCCTTTACCTACATAATGTCTGCTACTTTAACCTCCACTGCCCCATTGAATTAGAGGTCCCTCATTTCTTCATAAATCTATTGTTCATCAATGAGAAGTCAGGCGTATCCCCATATTTGTCTTATTTCCACTGGGGTACCATTATCCAAATCCCCATACTATGAATGATCATCAAATTGGGCCGCAATTATTTCCCTTGGGTGATGTAACATATAGTATTTCATATCATATATCCATTACTTTATATGTTTCATTATTTAAAGACCACCTTAATTGGGGGTGGTTAGTAATTCATCTGATAATAGTGATTGATAAATTAGCATTACTTCAGGTTATATTAGTAGTCACTTATAAAAGCATTGATATCGAGTTCAATGTTTAACCCATGGGGATGAAGACTCCCCATAAGGTATATCCAGTATGTTTCCCTCCGGGAGAGGTCCCTAATGCGGTTGGAACCTCTCCACAGAGGGTACACTGTTTCGATACCACAGAATCGGGCTAACGAGGGGTCCCTATTATGTTTCTCTCGGAAGTGGAGTGAAACATTGTGGTCCTTAAATCCCTTTTTAATGTTTGTAAGGTGTTCACCAATGCAGATCCCTAGTTTCCTTTTTGTACGGCCTATATAGCTCAGACCACATGGGCACCAAAGGAGATAAACTACGTGAGTAGTATTACATGTTATAAAGTCCCTTATTTTGAAGGTCTTACCCTCTGAGTTGTTAAATTCTATACATGAGTTATTGTGTCCCTTAGTCCACCTACAGGCTTTGCAATTACGACATGGAAAAAATCCGTCTTTACTACTGGGAAATCTCTGTGGCCCTGGGGCGTCCAGTGTTTTCCTCACAATATGGTCGCCAAAGGATGGTGCTCTTCTATAGATGAACCCTTCTCACTCAAATGGGGGCCCAGGTGTCTGTCCATCTGTAGAATGTGCCAGTGCCTGGTAAATATTTTTTCCACCTCCCTGTACTGGGTGTGGTAATCTGATAGGAATTTAAATTGGTATGAGTTGTCAGTGATTAACTGCTCCTTGTCTTTCAGCAGGTCCTCCCGTGAAATGTTTGGCACCTCCTCTATAATCCTATTTAGCCTATCTGGATGGTATCCTTTTTGTTCAAACCTGGATCTCAAAACTACTGATTATGTCTTATAATCAGTCAAATCGCTACAGTTTCATCATTTATGTATGTGGCAGCTTCATCATCATATATTTTATGTTCAAGAGTGGCGCGGACTGTGGTTTTACTGTTTTTTGTTTGTTTGGGTTTTTTTTTCTAGTTGGGGTAGCCCCCGAAATATTGAGACATATTTAAAAAAAAAGGATACGTTCACT
The DNA here is from genome assembly GCA_018402905.1 of Glandirana rugosa. Classification (NCBI taxonomy): domain Eukaryota; kingdom Metazoa; phylum Chordata; class Amphibia; order Anura; family Ranidae; genus Glandirana; species Glandirana rugosa. The sequence goes on from BLSH010521619.1 coordinate 1,024,096, forward strand.
TAAGTATACCAATGGCTGTGTGAGTCCGGTCTAAATGTCTATTCTGCACAAGGTACAGACAAGTCTTGTGGGATCCATGCCTGGTTCATTTTAATAAACGTTAGCGTTTCCACGTTGGTTGTGGACAGGCGGCTGCGCTTGTCTGTGATAATGCCCCCTGCCGTGCTAAACACACGTTCAGACAATACACTGGCTGCAGGGCAGGCCAGCACCTCCAAGGCATAAAGGGCAAGCTCAGGCCATGTGCCCAATTTGGAGACCCAGAAGTTGAATAGGGCAGACCCATCAGTCAGTACGTGTAGGCGTATGCACACATACTGTTCCACAATGTTGCTGAAATGCTGCCTCCTGCTAAGACGTTGCCTATCAGCTGGTGGTGCTGTTTGTTGTGGCGCGCTGCTGACAAAGCTTTTCCACATTTGCCTTCTGAGGTGCTGGCGGTGCCACAGCTGCGTTGGCGACCTCTTCCTCCTCCTTGGCCTTTGCCTTGTGCTTCCACTGAGCCCCCGGTGTCATTTGGGAATGCCCTCAGCAGCGCGTCTACCAGCGTGCGCTAGTAGTTGCGCATCTTCTGATCATGCTCCAGTGAGGGAATTAAGGACGGCACGTTGTCCTTGTTACAGGGATCCAGCAGGGTGGCCACTCAGTAATCACCACAAGTTACAATGTGGGCAACTCGGCTGTCGTTGTGCAGGCACTGCAGTATGTAGTCTCTCATGTGTGCCAGGCTGCCCAGAGGCAAAGACAAGCTGTCCTCTGTGGCAGGTGTATCATCTGTGTCCTCCGTATCCCCCCAGCCATGCTCTAGTGATGCCCACGAACTGCGTTGGGTGCCACCCTACTGTGAACACGGTTCCTCCTCCTCCTCATCATCACCATCCTCGTCCTCTTCATCCTCCAGAACTGTGCCCTGGCTTGAAATTTTTTTACCTGGCCTATGCTGGTGCAGGAACCCACCCTCCGAGCCACTTGTGAATGACTGGCCTGATAACCGTGGAAATTACCCCTCTTCCTCCTCCTCCTGTGCCAAATCCTCTTCCATCATCGCCCGAAGTGTTTTTTCAAGGAGACATAGAAGTGGCATAGTAACGCTGAGAACAGCATCATCGGCACTGGCCATGTTGGTGGAGTACTCGAAACACCGCAATACGTGACACAGGTCTTGCATGGAGGCCCACTCATTGGTGGTGAAGTGGTGCTGTTCCGCAGAGCGACTGACCCGTGCGTGCTGCAGCTGAAACTCCACTATTGCCTGCTGCTGCTCACACAGTCTCTCCAGCCTGTGCAAGGTGGAGTTCCACCTTGTGGGCACGTTGCATAGGAGGCGGTGAGCGGGAAGGCTGAAGTTCCACTGCAGCACAGGCAGGCGAGCAGCAACAGGGTGAGAACGCCAAAAGCGCGCACAGACGGCCCGCACTTTCTGCAGCAGCTCTGACATATCCCGGTAGTTTTTTTAGAAATTTCTGCACCACCAAATTAAGCACATGCGCCAGGCAAGGGATGTGCATCAAACCGGCTAGGCCCAGAGCTGCTACGAGATTTCGCCCATTATCGCACACCACCAAGCCGGGCTTGAGGCTCGGTGGCAACAACCACTCATCGGTCTGTTGTTCAATGCCTGTCCACAGCTCCTGCGCAGTGTGGGGTTTATCCCCCAAACATATCAGTTTTAAAACAGCCTGCTGCCGTTTACCCCTGGATGTGCTGAAGTTGGTGGTGAAGGTGCTACGCTGAACGGATGAGGAGGTGGTAGAGGAGGAGGAAGCAGAGTAGGAGGAGGAGGCAACAGGAGGCAAAGAGAAATGCCCTGCAATACTTGGTGGCAGAAGGACATGCGCCAAACTGCTATCCGCCTCAGGCCCACCCGCCACTACATTTGCCCAGTGTGCAGTTAGCAAGATATAGCGTCCCTGCCCGTGCTTACTGGTCCACGTATCAGTGGTTATGTGGACCTTGCCACAGATGGCGTTGCGCAGTGCACACTTGATCTTGTCCCGACTTGTTTGTGCAGGGAAGGGATGGCTCGCTTGGAAAAGTAGTGGTGGCTGGGAACCACGTACTGTGGGACAGCCACTGCCATCAGGTTTTTAAAACTGTCTGTGTCCACCAGATGGAATGACAGCATTTCAAAGGCCAGGAATTTTGAAATGCTGGCATTCAGGGCCAGGGATCGTGAGTGGGTAGGGGGGTACTTCCTCTTTCTCTCCAGTGTTTGGGTGATGGACAGCTGTAAGCTTCCATGGGACCATGGTGTGGAAATGCTTGGGGACGGTGGCGGACATGGTGGCGTTGCTGTCACATCGTCTGTTTGCTGGGTGGCAGGTGACACTGGCACTGTAGAGGTGGAGGAAGAGGCCGAGGCAGCAGCAGAAGAGGAAGCAGGAGGAGCCCGAGACCTTTCTTGGATTTTGAGCTGCTTATTCCACTGCAGCTCGTGCTTTGCATGTAGATGCCTGGTCATGCAGGTTGTGCTCAGGTTTAGAACATTTATGCCTCGCTTCATGCTCTGATTGTACTGTCTTGTCGTCAGCACATTGTCGGAAGAACTGCCACGCCAGGGAACTCCTTTGAGCTGCCTTTGGTGTGCGAGGTCCCTGGGTGTGGTGGGTAGTAGCAGGCGTACTGTCTAGGGGACGGTCGCACCACTTTTGCAACCTGCTTCCTCTTTTGCTGTGCTGGTGCCTCTGTACGACCACCACCTCTTCCTCCAAACTGCACAGGTCACTCGCATGACCTTCATTCCATGTGGGGTCTAGAACCTCATCATCCTCCACATCATCTTCCACCCACTCTTCACCACTGCCCTCTTTGTCAGTCTGCACACTGTAGAAAGCCACAGCAGTTTTGTCATCATCAGAGACGTGCTGCGGTGGTGTTTCCATGTCCTCATCCTGAAACAGAAGTGGTTGGGCATCGGTGCACTCAATGTCTTCCACTTCTGGGGCAGGGCTATGTGGGTGGCCCACGGAATGCACACCAGCAGAGTCATTAAAAAGCATAAGAGACTGCTGCATGACTTGGGGCTCAGACTGCTTGGCTGATTTACAAGGGGCTGAGGTGAAAAACAGATGGCCATGGGGTTCAGGTGCCAACTCTGAGCTTTCAGCAAGGGACCGGGTGGGAGACAATGTGAAGGAACTGGAGGCATTGTCTGCCACCCAATCTACTATCGCCTGTACTTATTCTGGCCTCACCATTCGTTGACCGGCATTCGGGCCTATCATATAACGTTGAAGGTTCTGTCAGCTACTCGCACCTGAGGAAGGTTTTTCACTTGTGCGTGTAGCTGGTACAGATCGACCACGTCCTACCCTTGCAACAGGAGCTTCACCAACACCAGCAGCACCAGCAGCACCATGACCACGTCCCTTATTTGACGCTCTCCTCATTCTGGACGCAAATGTACTATTTAGCACAAATTTATATTATTTTTTATAATGCTAATCTGTCCCTCACACCAGCAGCAGGAACCTCTCCCTACACCAGTATGAGATGATTTTATAATGCTAATCTGTCCCTCACAACAGCAGCAGGAACCTCTCCCTACACCAGTATGAGATGATTTTATAACGGTAATCTGTCTTTCACACCAGCAGCAGGAACCTCTACCTACACCAGTATGAGATGATTTTATAACGGTAATCTGTCTCTCACACCAGCAGCAGGAACCTCTCCTTACACCACTATGAGATGATTTTATAACGGTAATCTGTCCCTCACACCAGCAGCAGGAACCACTCCCTATACTAGTATGAGATGATTTTATAACGGTAATTGGTCCCTCATACCAGCAGTAGGAACCTCTCCCTATACTAGTATGAGATGATCTTATAATGGTAATCTGTCCCTCACAACAGCAGCAGGAACTTCTCCTTACACCAGTATGATGATTTTATAACGGTAATCTGTCCCTCACAGCGGCGGCAGCATCCTCTCCCTACACTAGTCTGAGAGCATGTGACATGCAGCGCTACGTGACTCCAGCTGATATCGAGGCTAAGTCACATGATGCACTGGCCAATCACAGCCATGCCATTAGTAGGCATGGCTGTGATGGCTTCTAAGGGCAAACGAGTGAAACACTTGTTGATTGGCTGCCTTGCAGCTATTCAACAGGCGCAAAAAATTACCCGAACCCGGACTTTTTCTCAAATGCTCGGGTTCGGGACACGGACACCCTAAAGTCCGGTACGAACCCGAACTTTACAGTTCGGGTTCGCCCAACTCTAGTGGTGACCAATCCATTATAGTGTTTGCCATCTTGTGATCTCTAATTGTGTTTGCCTCTGCTTTCGGGGTTATCCGCTGTTATTGCTCTTGATCCTCAGTCATCACTATACAGTTAATTTACCTAAGATATACTTGCCTACTGTTCAGAGATACTGCTACGGTTTGTTACCCTTTCAAAGAAACTTCACAGTAAAGATAATTTTTGTGTTTTACAGTAACATTTGTCTTTCATTGGTGGTGTTGCACTAACATTATTGCCAGGTGTGCCAGAGGGGCTGAGGCTGTTCTTGGGTTTGGGAGGCAGAGTACAGAACCAAATATACTTAAGCGGCTCCTCCAGGGGTAGCCCTACACTTAAATTTCACTTCATGTTGCTACAGAATATAATTTTCATGGCTGGGAATCATCTTTTCTTTGCAGATTACAGCTCATATGCATTTCTTTTTCGATTATATTTCTTGCACGATTCTCCCATCATTAATTAGAAATTTGTTTTTCCAAAAATTTCCAACATGCCTGAACATTCAAATTCGATAGCTGTTGGCAGACCACTAATAGTGTGAAATACAAATTAAAATTCTTATTTACGATTTTCAAAAGCAAATTCATTCGAAATTCAACCGTGTATGGCCGTTCTGGGTGGAGGAGCACTGTACACAAGAACTTTAGTCACAGCTGAAGGAATATTTTTGGTGAACTTTTGAACATTGGTTATATATTCTCAGAGATTTTTTTGAACATTGGTTATATATTCTTAGCCTTTTTTGAACATTGGTTATATATTCTTAGCCTTTTTTGAACATTGGTTATATATTCTAAGATACTTTTTTGCACATTGGTTATATATTCTAAGAGACCTTTTTGCACATTGGTTATATATTCTAAGAGACCTTTTTGCACATTGGTTATATATTCTCAGAGACCTTTTTGAACTTTGGTTATACTGTATATACACAGAGTTAATTTAAAAGCACTAGTAAAGGTATACATGATTTTCACTTATGAATGATCTTTTTTATGTTTTTTACAGCGCCTTGAAAAAGTATTAATCCCCCTTGAAATTTTCCACATATTGCCATTTAAACAAATAAAAAACGTAAATGTATTTTATTGGGATTTTATGTGATAGAACAACACAAAGTGGCACATAATTGTGAAGTGGAAGGAAAATAATAAATGGTTTTCAACATTTTTTTTTTACAAATAAATATGTGAAAAGTGTGGGGTGCATTTGTATAGCGCCTCCCTGAGTCAATACTTTGTAGAACCACCTTTCTCTGCAATTACAGCTATAAGTCTTTTTGGGGATGTCTCTACCAGCTTTGCACGTCTAGAGAGGACATTTTTGCTCATTCTTCTTTGCAAAATATCTCAAGCTGTCGGCAATTTTCAAGTCGTGCCACAGATTCTCAATTCCAAGCACCAACAGGTAAATCTCCTGCGCTGTGCGGTGGGCCGAAGTGGAAAATTAGGCTGTATTGGGATGCTTCTATATGCATAATGCACACCCCGCTGCCTTTGCCAGATTGGGGAAGTCCAAAGTACTAGAACAGGAAAAGGAAATAGAAGGCGCATGGCCTAGTGCATTATCCTTGATAAAAGTTTATTGATAAACAGAAGTATTGTACTCACATTTAGCAACTGGAATACAAGCACATCATGTCATTTGTCTATAAAGTCTCCCGTGACGGGTGGTAAGGCTCCAACAGCGGTATAGAGCCCGCAATATCCCGCAGAGCAAGGACGCCGGCAAGTCCTTGGAAGGATATCCAGGTATGGTGGAAAACAGCCTGGAGCACAATACAAGTCGCGTGTGACGTCAACAGGACGAGAGAGGGGCCAAAAAAACACAACGCGTATCAGAGCATGCGCAGGAACCCCACTGGGCATGTGTGCTCCTTTCTCAAGTGTTTGCACTTCAGTGCATGTGTTTCCACAGTCATTGACGGCATCATAGAACATTGTTTCCAGCCAAGATCCCAGCATACTAGTGACTTTTGGCGCCAGCTCTCCTCCCTCTTTTGTCATTTGTCTATAGGAGTCCATGTAAAACTGTCCCCATTTCATGCGGCTGTCAGGTGGTTGTATCAGCTAACGCATTTCGAGGAGAGGTCACTGGTCACACGAGCTAGTGACAGCCTTGCTTGGAACACAGATCAATGTCCGCTTCCTGATAAGGCGAGGGCGTGCGTTCCAGCTACTGGGCGAACATACACAATTTGATACATACGGCGTCCCGGCCATTTTGGGAGTGTACACTTTCTTACTCCCCCTGTACATGGATCTTGCAGGACCCTAGACCACCGGGATCCTTACAAGAGTGAGCCTCTGAGACACTGACTCTGCTGATCACAATGATCGCATCTCGCATATCACTAGCCCTGTGGACCATAAGGATCTTACCTACCTTTTCATTTATGAGGAAGGATGTAGGAGAGGGAATACAGTACTACCACGGATTGGGTAGGTCACCACAACATGTACTATGCTCCACTTCTGTACCTTGTTCATGTATCTATTGATTATATTGATTTTAACTGTCTTGCAGCCATGTAGTATAATATTGTTTATTGTGTTTTTGTACATGCATATGTGTATTTTTACTTATATGCACATACACACATATACATAGGTGGCGTTTTCTGATGTAGTGTGCTGTGACTGGTAAGAATCATGTTCACGCCCATCATTGAAGGAGGGTCACCCCCAAGGTTGTGCCATCAATCCAGTCCATCACATCTAAGCATGCAGACCAGACATTGTTTGATAAGGCTCTGAGGAAGAGGAACTCCTTGAAACGTGTTAGTCGATACAGCCACCTGACAGCCCCATGATGGGGCAGTTTTACATGGACTCCTATAGAGGAATGACATGATGTGCTTGTATTCCAGTTCCTAAATGTGAGTATGATACTTACTTCTGTTTATCAATAAACTTTTATCAAGTATAATGTGCTAGGCCACGCGCCTTCTATCTCCTTTTTCTGTTACAGATTCTCAATTGGATTCAGGTCTTGGCTTTGACTGGGCCATTCTAAGACATGAATATGTTTTCACCTAAACCATTCCATTGTAGCTCAGGCTGTATGTTTAGGGTCGTTGTCCTGCTGGAAGGTGAACCTCCGCCCCGGTCTTTTGCACACTCTAACAGGTTTTCTAACATTGCCCTGTATTTGGCTCCATCCACCTTCCCATCAACTCTCACCAGCTTCCCTGTCCCTGTTGAAGAAAAGCTTCCCCACAACATGCTGCTACCACCATGTTTCACAGTGGGGATGGTGTGTTCAGGATTATGTACAGTGTTAGTTTTCTGCCACACATAGCGTTTTGCTTTTTAGCCAAAAAATCCAATTTTGGTCTCTTCTGACCAGAGCACCTTCTTCCACATGTTTGTTGTGTCCCCCACATGGCTTCTCGCAAACTGCAAATGGTACTTCTTATGGCTTTCTTCTACCACTCTTCCATAAAGGACAGATTTGTGGAGTGCACGACTAATAGTTGTCCTGCAGACAGATTCTCCCATCTGAGCTGTGGATCTCTGCAGCTCCTCCAGAGTTACCATGGGCCTCTTGGCTGCTTCTCTGATTAATGTTCTCCTTGCCCGGCCTGTCAGTTTAGGTGGACGGCCATACAAAACATAGGGAAATTGGGAAAAGGGACACAGACATGGACCTAAAGACTCATATGTAGTTAATCAAGGTCAAATACAAGAATGCCGACTCACCCTCATTGGGGTGGAGTTCACCAAAACAAGAGCCAATAAGCGGAAGACAAAGGAGACATGGTAGATATAGAAATCCCTCAAAGTGGTCCATGCTTCATTTGAGGAATGGGAACAATCAGCGGGATACTTTTTAATAAACTTTATGCCAAAAAATATATTCAGTTGAAAAACATTGATAGGACAAATTACAATAGACTCATGCAAAGGTTAAAAGAGACAACGTTCTCAATTAAGATGCACACACTATGGATCCCATCCATGCACATCCGATTCACATTATCACACTTAGTATATCAAAAATATCCTGAATTTAATATTGAGTCCTGAAGGGTCCTGGGAAACTACTTTTGGCACTTACATGTAAAATGTTATGTGCTTGCCTTGGGGACATCTAGGCCCGTAATTGACCCAGTCAGTAATATCACAGGCTATCAAGGATAGATTGGCAAAAACACACTGTAACAATTTAGGAAGCCACAGATAGCATGGCTAATTTTATGCTTGGGTCAAGATGAGTTGCAATAGTCTAAGTTTAGCTACATTTGTAGTGGTATCAGATAAAGTGGCACTCGCTGAGATCAACATACAGCATTAATCAGAGTGAAAGTGACCCGGCAGGGGATGTCAGCTACAGACAGTTTAAATCCAGTGATCAAAACCAACCAGGGTCCCAAAGACACTGCCGAACTTCAACAGTCTTTACTTCCCCTTAAGCTGACAATCAAGTAAGGGTTAGCCCTCATACACACGGGCGTTTTTTGATGCCACGTTTTTGGGCGATTTTTTTACAGCTCTCCACGTTATTCTATGGCCCCCTAAAAACGCTGGCGTTTTTTGAGCAGTAGAGGGCGTCTGCGTTAGTGAGCTGTAACTAGAACGCGGGACCAGCGCTTTCCGAGGCTGTAACGTTTTTGACGTACAGGCGTTGACCGGCATTTTTGACGTTTTCTGGTTAAAAAATAGCAGAGGAATGTTTTTCTTAAAAAACTGCCTATTGACGCCAACGCTCACTAACGCGCATTAATGCCAATGCAAAACGCCAAAAAAACGCAGATTTTTCCCTGATGTCTGACCCGACGTTTTGCTTATTTTTAAACATACGCCCGTGTGTATGAGGCCTATAGCACTTGGCCACACTGCCGTGGCTTACAATTGTCATTACTTCCCCAATGGGGGTGAGACTTAACCCTCATACACACGGGCGTTTTTTGATGCCACGTTTTTTGGCATTTTTGACCAGCGCGTTCCGAGGCTGTAACGTTTTGCCGTTTTTGGCGCTAAGCCGGCAAAACGCTCACTAACACCGCACCGACGTTAACCGGCTCTTTTGACACCCGCGTTGTCAGGTTCAAAAATAGCAGAGGACCGTTTTAAAAAAAAAAAACGCCTATCGACGCCGACACTCACTAACGCTCATTAATGCCGATGCAAAACACAGATGTTTCCCTGACGTCGGCCCCGACATTTTGCTTATTTTTAAACATAAAAAAGCCTATTGACGCCGACGCTCACTAACACCGTACCGATGTTAACCGGCGCTTTTGACCCTGGCGTTTTCAGGTTAAAAAATAGCAGAGGACTGTTTTTTTTTAAATAAACCCCTATTGACGCCGACGCTCACTAACGCTCATTAACACCTATGCAAAACGCCAAAAAGAACCAGATTTTTTTCCCTGACGTTGGGCTTGACGTTTTGATTATTTTTTTGCATACGCCCGTGTGTATGAGGCCTTACAGTTCGCTGGCAGAGTAAGTCGCTGTAAAGGCAGGACACCTCATTCCTGGAGCTCACTGGCTGTGCACGTCACTGTAAAGATGGAAGGACTCATTCCTGGCTGCACACGAGTTGGTGAAATGCTGAGATAGGTCACTCATGCTGAAGCTTCTCTTCTGTTAGCAGGTACAGCGCTGGCCAGCTGCATTCTTCCTATATCTGGTTTTCAAGATCAATCCGGTGAGGAGATGAATGGTGCCGGGTTAATCAGATGACAGGGCACCCGGGCATGGATGGGATGGCGGGTGTGCAAGGGCACTACACCAACATGTTTCACTCACTAATAATTATGTGGGTTTCATCAGGGTGGGGTCACCCCTGTGTTCATGCCTTATTTAAAGGCTTCAAAATAACCTCCATTCGGGGTATCTGGTGACCTCACTTTCGCCCATCTTGTTGCCTGATTTAACCCCCGCTGGAGATTATATACCCTTTTTTCTATTGCAGTTGCCAGTGCATATCACCATCTTCTGGTCACTCTAAATAAAGTACATCTATAAGAGAATAATACAAGTGAATTGCAGAATTGACATGTCCACATACGCCACACAATCACATCGTTGCTCAGGTAGATTCCCATTGCCCATAGGACAATGATGGCCAGTTGGGGAGGAGTGGAGGCTGACATTAAAATAACCATAGATCACTGGGAGCCAAGAAACACATTAATGGCTAGGGCTTACCCCAAAGTTAAGCAGGGTATAGTGTAGGCATGTCCTGACCCCCCAAGGGCAAGCAGGCTCATCTTACGGGGCTAAAAAGACTTGTAGATTCAGCTCTGTGTTCAACCCTTTTGGAGCAAGACTCCCCAATCGTAAAATCCACTCCTTTTTCTTTTGGAGAAGAATGGTATTGAATAGACTTGTGCACTGCTGAAAATGTGTTTGGTTTCGTTTCATTGGTTTTTTTTTTTGTGTCATTCGTTATTTCGTAAATTCGAAAATTCGTAAATTTGAAAATCCAAAAATTTTAAATAATAAATAACTATTAAATTATAGGTATTTTTAATTTCCTTTCAAATTTGGCTGTTAGTGAACGTAACGATTACGAATTTATCTGAAGTTATGAATTATTCGAAATAACGAATGCCACATCTAAATGATTGGAACAGATCATATTAATAAATAATAATAATAATACTTTTTTTATTATTATTACTTATTTATTATTATTCATTTATTACGTTCCATTCATTTAGATGCGGCATTCGTTATCTCGGATAATTCGTAACTTACTTAAATTTGTATTTGTTATGTTCACTACCTGCCAAATTTGAAAGGAAATTCTAATACCTATAATTTAATAGTTAGTAGTAGTTAAGTTATTATAGTTAGTTATTATTTCAGATGTTCGAATTTCCAAACTTTTGAATTTAGGAATTTACGAATATTCGACTATAACTCCGGTAAACGGATTTTCGTTTCGGATACTCCTGAATTTGCCAAAATTCATTAACAAGTGAATTCGGAACAAAACTAATTGCACATGTCTAGTATTGAAATCTCCCCTCCTAGCGGATAATTTTAAGGCATATATACCCTTCACTTTTAGACCAGTTGGCTGCCCTTCATGGTATTTTGCAAAGTTTTCCACTAGTGGAAATTCATCTTCTGGGTCTCGGATGCTAGATAAGTGTTCTCCAATGCAAAACTTAAGTGGGAGTTTCAATTTACCCACATATATCTTGTGGCATGGACATTCTATCATATATAGCACCCTTGCAGTGTTTCAGTTGATAAAGTGTTTGATCTTGTAGGTGTTTTTTTTTTTTAAATCAAACTGGTGTTTATTGACCAAAGTACAAAGGAACAGTATTACAGAATACAAAATAAAAAGGTATACATGGAACCTGTACATTTTGCAATACATCATAACAGTGTAGTTACAGCTTTTAGGCTTATGTGTTATCTCATTGTGAGCATTATATTGATTAATATGTTAATTACTATCGAAACCCCTCCATTCCCTTATGAGGAACAAACCAACCTTTTCGGCAATATATATTTTGCTACATATGTGAAAAGGGACAAAAGGTTACGACAGCAGGAGTTAAACTGCAGACTAAAAATTATATGTTTCCTGAGTCTCTCAATTTCCCCCTCTCACCACCTTTTGCAACCAAGCCTCCCCCATGGTCACCCGATACTGGTCCAGCACCCTCCCCTCCACAGTAATGATCCCGAGGTCACCCAGGGTCTCTATTCCTCAAAGGCCGGCCAGCAGCCGCTGACCAACCAATTCTAGAGGACTTAGCCCGGGGGTGTCTAGCCAGGGCGCCCATAATTTCTCAAACTTACCTGGGCATCCCCTGTGTTGGTAGATGTAGTGTTCCAGCTTAAGGGCATTACCCATATGTGTAATCCATAGCTTGGTTGATGGTGGCGTATCTAGTGTCCACTTCAGAAGTATTAATTTCCTAGCTTGGAAGAGGGCCCTGGAGACGGCAACTCGGGTGTGTTCAACTGTGATGATATCCTCTAGGGATCCCAATATACAGTGAATGGGGTTCAGCGGTATGGTTGTGAGGAATACTTTGTTTATAGTGTCCAGGACCCCCCTCCAATATCTGTGGAGCTTCGGGCACCGCCATAGGAGGTGGATGAGGTCACCCGTTCCCACCCCGCATTTTTTACAAAGGGGACTCGTCAGTACCCCCATTTTATGTAGAGTCACCGGGGTGCGGTGGGACCGTGTTAGAATAAAAAGTTGTGAAACTCTCTGTGCTTGGTTCAGGGAGCAGATGGGAAGTGATTGTAAGGCATCCTCCCACTGGTCCCCGGA
>BLSH010521619.1:1037000-1055536 GCA_018402905.1 Glandirana rugosa
GTAGCTCGGGAACCGGCGGGTCCACGCTCTCCTGAGGGTCTAACAGCCTAAATTGATACCGTGTAACGTGCTTTTTTAATACGATATGCGACTGCTGTACGAGGATAAAGAACCTCTACAGAGGCTCAGCAACTGTTCTCGATACAGGAACTATTTCGCTAAGCCTGTGAAGAGACCGGATTGGTATTTGACCTGATTTAGGCGTTACAATCATGATCTACTCGACGGCCTCCCTCTCTCCTATAGGGTCTTACTATAAGGGGATCAGTGATTGAAATTTATGGACCCCCAGGTCTAGAGTGGATTTGGTTGTCTAAAGACATTGAACTTGTATATGGGTGAGGAGTGGTTTAAGTCTCTGTTTTAACTGTATACCTTATCCGATTTTAACAGGGATCGTCCATTTCATTTAAATTAATTTTTTTTGTCTCTGAATTTGGTGAGGAGTGGGTATATGTTCAAGTTACAGAAATCTGTTGGTTTAGGTGAGATCTGGACCCCCAGGTATTTAAAGTTAGTGACTAGGGGAATATCATTCTGGGATATCCTCTCTCCCTCCGGCAGCTCATCTAGTACTAACATTGCGGATTTAGTCCAGTTTATGGTTAGGCCAGAGAAGTGTCCGAATCGCTTTATCAAGGACATAGCTCTTGTCAACGACTCGGAGACATCTCCAAGAAATAGGAGCATGTCGTCAGCGTATAGCATAATTTTTTCGTGCAATGTGCCATAGTTAAATCCGACAATCTGGGAGTCCTCTCGCACCTGGGCGGCCAAGGGCTCGATGGCCAGTGCAAAGAGCAGGGGGGACAGGGGACATCCCTGTCTAGTCCCCCTGCCCAGAGCAAAGGGAGGCGACACCCTGTCAGAGACTCGTATTGCAGCCTGCGGGGTCTTGTACAGGAGTCTCGTCCAGGATATAAACATGTCCCCAAATCCCATTCTAGACAGGACCGCCCACAGGTACCTCCAGCTAACGCTGTCGAATGCCTTATTGGCATCTAATGAAAGGAGAGCTCTCTGTCCAGTATTGTCCGCCCTGGTCTGGATATTAACAAATAATCTCCTGAGGTTGGTGGCTGTTGACTTGCCCGGCATAAAGCCAGCCTGATCAGGGTGGACAATAGTGTGAATAACTCTGTTAAGTCGCAAGGCTAAGACCTTAGCAAGGATCTTAATATCGCTCTGCAGCAACGATATAGGTCTGTAGGATCCGGGGTCAAGAGGATCTTTGCCTGGTTTCAGTATGAGGACTATTGTGGCTCTACTCATGGATGGGGGAAGCGAACCCCGGTCTCTGGAGACGTTGAAGACCTCCAACAGTTGGGGAAGGGACTCATCCCCATATTCTGAGTAAACCTCCACGGGGATGCCGTCATCCCCCGGAGCCTTACCTATAGCAAACATACCCACCGCCTCCCGTAATTCTTCCAGTGTCAGAGGTGCGTCCAGATGCCTCCTGTCTTCTGGAGACAGTGCAGGGAGGGGTATGGAATCCAGATAGTCCTCCAATGAGGCATCCGAATAATTTTCCCTAGGTTTGTAAAGATCAGTGTAGAATGAGGCCAACTCTAGAACTATAAGGTCTGGATCATTCACAACCCTCCCCGCCTTTGTTCGCAGCGCTCCTATGGTGGGGGATGGGGTCTGGGATCTGGCAATTTTTGCCAATAATCGTCCTGTCCTCTCTCCCTCCTCATAGAATGCGGCTTTGGTAAAAAAAGCGCTTTTTCTCCACAGCAGAGGATCTCAGACGGTCCAGAGAATCCTGGGCCGCCATCCATGCCTCCCGTGCCGAGTCTGTGGGATTTGTAACATATGCAAGTTCTAGGCTGCTGAGCTGATTCTCTACTAGGTCTCTCAAAGCCTGAGAATTATGCTTTATTGTGTGGATTTCGGCGATGAAGACCCCCCTCAAGTACGCCTTGAAGGCGTCCCATTTAGTCAATGGGTCTCCATGGTCGAGATGGTCCTTGAAAAATGACGCTATCTGGCGGCCCACCCCCTCCCGGTCTGGGAACAGCTTAAGCCAAAAGGGATTAAACCTCCATGGGGCTCTGGGTAGTGTGGAACGGGGGCCCGTGACCAGGCGTGCCACCACAGGTGAGTGATCAGACACTCCCCTGGGATGGTATTCGACCCCATCCACTGCATGGAGAATATTTGACGACCCTATGCATAGATCTATACGGGAGAGGGATCCGTGTGTCTTGGAGAAGCAAGAAAACTGTTTGGTGTTAGGGTGCTTCAGACGCCAAACATCTGTCCTGCCCACCTCGGCCAGCAGACGGCCCAGCACAGTGCCCCGTCCTCTCACGGGGCTCGTGACCGGAGGATGCCTGTCGAGTTGGGGGTGCACATATCCATTAAAATCCCCCATAATCAGAGTAGGAACATCTGGTTTATCTATTTGATATGCCAGCAACAGTTGGAGCACCTCCCTAGAAAATGGGGGGGTATATAGAGAAAGGCCAAAATAAGAGTCATGCCAGACAATTTACCATATATAAAAACATAACGTCCCTGAGAGTCTATTACAGCATCTATTTCCTGGAAGGCCAAGGACTTATGTATCAGTACACTCACTCCACGCGAATAAGCAGAGTGAGTGGAATGATATGCCTTGCCTACCCAGGCATACCTCAAGTAGGAGATCGAGTCTTTAGTAAGATGCGTTTCTTGGAGAGAAACAATCGCTGGATGGAACTTCTTAAGGCAAGAGGAGATCATGGTCCTTTTTAGCGCCCCTCTGACATTCCAGGAGACTATTGTTATAGTAGCCATTTTGAAGCCTGGAAGCAGTCAGAGGCAGCGGGGGAACCCGTCACCTCAACAACAGCATGTGTCACAACTTTTCCAACTTGCATCTCAAACACAGCAGGCGGTCTTGAAGTGGAGAGAGGAAAACGAAACGGGGCATATCTTAGTCCTAGGAGTACTACCAGCCAGTAGAATATTAGTCTGTTCATTTGTGTAGCAGAAATAGAGTTCTGGTTCCTTCTTTTTCCTTGAACTGAAAACATTGGGTGTCCTAACAGTGGTGAAAGGGTGGTAGGCTCCGGCCCACCATGTCCCTTCACCAGGTCAACGAAACTTTTGCCAACAGGGCTTCCAAACAACTGACGTAGAGACCTCAGCTCTACCAAACTGTGGACTAATTTGGATGTCCGCATTGAGTCCAGGAACAGGTCGAGTGTGGTACACACCCAAAGAACCAAAAGCTGGTACGCCGACAATGAGACTGTTAACTCATCCCAGTGGTTTGGAATTTGAATCCAGGTATGCATAAGGTTGGTTTCCTTGCTGTCTGATTCCGCCCCCTGCTAGCGGTCTTCTCCTCTGTCGATTTGGGGCCGATGCCGTATGTTTTGTTCATTATGCAGTGTTCTGTGCTGCTTGTTGTGCAGCGGTTCTTGCGTCTCTGATCAGGGGTGGTAATTGATCCTCGATGTCACTAATTCTGCCCTCCGCTGCTGTAGTGCGCTCTCTGATCTTTTGAAGGTCTTGGCGCAGCAAGGAGACTGATTCTGCTAGCCCCCCAAACTGTGTTTTCAAATCATCAACTGCCGCGGTACACTTGTGCACCGCTATCAGAATGTCAGATAGTGTGGGCTGGTTGTTCTCCTCACCAAGGCCCTCAGTATTATCAGCACTAAGTCCCACTAAGTCCCAGTGAAGTCTCCAATGGAAGCGTATCATCCTGCCCCCCCATCTCCACGTCTTCAGCTTGGGCAGCGGGTGTGGAGTGCACCGCGGCTGACAGCTTCTGAGTGTAAAAAAGCATGTCTCGGGGCTGCTCTTTAGAGCTTTTAGGAGGTTTAGGCTGCTTACCCTCTCTTTCCTGCTGTTTATCAGCGCCACGAGGGACGCGCTGTGGAAGCTGCAGGCCGTCGCCATCTTGGGTCTCCCTGGCCGGACAGGCCGCGGGCGGTTTATCGGCTTTGCGGGACATCTCACCTCTCGGATGCGGGCTGTAAGTATCCCCGGGAACCTTCCAGACAGCAAGGAGCAGGTAATGGAGGGTGTTGGAACGGTGTTTCAGTGGGAGAAAGGATCGTTGCAGGATGTAGTCAGCGGGAGCTCCGTGAAGTGCGACTGTTCACATGCCCGTGCAGGCCACGCCCCCCCTTGTAGGTGTTTAGGTGGTTGGCATTGGAGAATGTGTCTGCTCTATCCACAAATTTACACACATGGCATCTTCCACAAGGATACATGCCCTTTAGTGGAGGCAAATCAGTGAGCCAGGTACGTAAAGGTGATTTTGTAAATTCAGAATTTATAAGTTTGTCAGATAGATTCTTAGCTCTTTTGGTACCATAGAAGGTCTTAGGCCTACAATTGACACAATCTGAGGGCATCAGATTAAAATATGCCAATGTCTGCCTAGGGGGTGCCCCGTAGTTATGGGGAGCCTCTCTGGGACCCCTGGCTCCTGAAGGTACCATTCACACTTAAATTTAATCCTGTTGTGTTAGCTCTCATTTTTTCTGTTTGTGTCGCTTTATTATTGCCCTTCTCATGAGCTAATACCTGTGTCAACTTCAATGCTAGCCCCTGCATGGGCAGAACTTTTGCATAATTAACCACCTGTTAAAACTGAATAAAAAATTATTGAAAACAGAAAATATGCCAAAGTCTTTCAAGGGTAGCTTGAACCTAGTTCCATTGAGAGCCAAATGGAGTAATAATCCTCACCGGGTTCAGAGGAGATGGTAGGGATATTTGGTCGTTCTCCAATGCTAGCAGTTCCTCACTTTTCTTTTGTGATGCTTTTTTCTTAGACCGTTTCAGAAAAAAATGAAGTGTCTATAAAGTTGGGCTGCCTCCTCCTCATAGTCTGGATCCAGGAAGCAGTACCGTCGTATCCTCAAGAACTGCCCAGTCGGGATACCCCTGATTAAAGATCCAGGATGATGGCTGGTTGCCTCCAATAAAGTGTTGGCTGCTGTCTGTTTTCGGTATGTTTTAGTAGCCAGGTGTCCATCCTCCATCCTGATTTGGAGATCCAGGAAGGAGATCTGTTGTGAATCATAAGAGAAAGTTAGCCGAATATTTCTGTTATTTTAGTTTAATTCAGCCATGAAGTTCTCCAGCGTGTCAGCAGATCCCGGCTATAACATCAGTACATCGTCAATGTACCTTAGCCACAACAACGCATGGCCCTGGTACATCGCTGAACAGTACACAACCTCCTCCTCCCAATGCTTCAGATGGAGGCAAGCATATACAGGTGCCCAAGGTGCACCCATCGACGTGCCACAAATCTGTTTGTAGCTGGTCCCTAGAAATTGAAAACAATTATATAGTGCAAATTGCAACATGTCTAGCAAAAATTAATTTGGGGAAAGTTCTTGTTGAAGAAGTATGCTGCTGCAGCTAGATCCCACTTGTGGGGTATCAATGTGTACAAGGATTCAACATCCACACCCACGAAAAGGGTTCCAGGGGGCACAGCGACCTCAAAGATCTTAGTAAACACATTCCTTGTGTCTTGAACATAAGAGGCCAATCTTACGAACATTCCTTTGAGGAGTGCATCTATATATTTTCCTACACCCTCCAGGGGGCCCTTCACTGCTAAAATGATTGGTCTTTCAGGAGGGTTAGCCAGAGATTTTTGTATCTTGGGTATAATGTATATAGTGAGAGTACTATATTCATCAACTTTTAGATAGTTGTGCTCCTTCTTCGTCAGTAGGCTAGCTTCAAACGCAAACTATAATTTGGAATTCAATTTGTTCATTATTCTTGAGAAGGGATTGCTTGTTAACTTCTCATATGTTGACTGGTCTGCAAGCTGGCATCATATCTCCTTCTCATAGCTGTCAGCCGACATAAGTACCAGATTTCCTCAGTTATCACTTTTTTTGATAACAAGACCAGGGGCTTCCTTTAATTCTTTAAGTGGTGAGGCTTGGTCTTGTACTGGTGTCCTTGTGCCCTATTGGATGGTAGTGGCGTCCAGTCAGATCGTGAGGGATGACGCCAGCAGGCGGGCCCGACATCGCCGCGTGATCTGTACATATATCCAAGTTGAGGCTTGGTACACATGAAGTCATGTCCGGCCTGGACCCCCCTATGTACTTTTATGACCGCCCAATGCAAGGCATGGAATGCACGTCAACTCCATCTTGATACACCGAGGACGGAAGTGTCCAGGTGTCTCCTGTCACCACTTTAGCCTGATGCAAGCTCATAGGTGGGTACATCTATTTATACAGCGATGTTGGTGCACTGTCCCCATGCCCCAGATGATGTCCGCATCGGGTGTGGACCATGTGAACATCGCAGATCGAATCCTGGCTTTTTTATACATCTTGTAAGTGTACACTTTTCTAAATCAATAAACTTTTAATATACTGAATCTTTGATGTCCTTGGAGTTCGTATTTGGACGTGGAACTTCCGTGTGATGACAAAAATTATCCACCGGATCTAGATCCTCCCACTTAGAATTTTGTTAGGGGTATATCCGCACTGAAGCTCTCTTGACCCACGGGCTATAAGGCATGTGTTTCCTACTTATCCGGTAAGCGCACCAATCTTACCATCCCTGTCTTCATACTATTGCACCGGTTTAACCTATTGGATCACCATACTACAATTATTTCACGATTGTCACTTTATTTTGGATTCTATCACTTTTCTCTTTGGAGTTACATCAGAGACTGTTGTTTGCACTTTTGTGACTTTATTTGGACTGCATCAATTAAGGTCCTCATACAGGATCAAGTTAACAGACTTTGTTCTTGCACTATTGTCACTTTTTTCGATTTACTGACCAAATTATGAATTGATCTATGTATTCACTTATTTATTGCTTTAAAGCAGAACTCCGGGATCGGCAAATAAATCCCCCATTAGTACACCCCCCTACACTAAACACTAAACAGTTATTACATTTATGAAATTCCTTACCTTTGAAGAGATATGTCCAATTTAATTTACAGGAAGTCAGCTCCGTGATTTGAAAGATGCGGCATGTATTTTGCCAGGAAGGCTCTGTTAGAACAGTGATTACATCATATCCTCTCCTCTCTCTTTACACTACATTTCCCATCATGCTTTGCATATTGCATTGAATGTGGGAGGTACACTAGGTCTGTACATATAAATGTGAACAAGCCCACTTCAACATAAATCACTCCCCTTACTTTATGTAATCTCTACTGAACTGTACACACATCCCATAATGATATATTATACACACTGTACTCTGCTGTAATTCACTATTAGAAATATTCCTCCTCCTGCTGCAGATTTGAGATCTTTATAACAACAATCAGTGCTGGTATGGTGTATGTGAGAACCATCCCTAGACGCACCACAGAAAGAGCCGGGGCGTGAAGTTTTACATCAGCATGTGGCACAAGTAAATGTCAGCATGAGAAAAAAACAAAAAAGTGCAGCGCTAACTTACTAATCAATATCACAATGGTGGAACCCTCTAATGTATGGAAATCTCAATAAACTTCAATATTAGTGCACTCTCATCATCAGAGCACATATGTGCTTTTATATCAACAGAGCACATATGTGCGTTTTCATCAGAGCACATATGTGCGTTTATATCATCAGAGCACTTATGTGCATTTTCATCAGAGCACATATGTGCATTTATGCCATCAGAGCACATATGTGCGTTTATATCATCAGAGCACATATGTGCATTCTAATTAGATCACATATGTGAGTTTATGTCATTGGAGCACATATGTGCGTTTATGTCATCGGAGCTCATATGTGTGTTTATGTCATCGGAGCTCATATGTGTGTGTTTATGTCATCGGAGCACATATGTGCATTTATGCCACCAGAGTACATATGTGCGTTTATGCCACCAATGCACATATGTGCGTTTATGCCACCAATGCACATATGTGCGTTTATGCCACCAATGCACATATGTGCAGAGCGGGGATCATTACAACACACCGGCTGGGGACAGCTGGGAATCTCCAGGCGGTGACAGGTCTTGTATCTTGTGTATGGATTCCTGATCGCCGTAATGTCCCGTCCCTTAGACCAGCGTAGTGCTTGACAGCACACTGGCCCAATGCCAGTCTAAGGGGCGGAAACATTATGGCGATCAAGAATTCATACACAAGATACAAGACCTGTCACCGCCTGGGGATTCCCCACTCTGTCCCTGGCCTGTGTGTTGTTATGATCCCACCCTGCAGTAAGAGATAGCAGGGGTTGAAGGGGGGGAGCGCGGTGCGCTGGGGTGGGTGGTGCTGACAGGGAGCAGGGGAGGAGGAGGAGGAGGGATGAGGAAACCACCTCGATGGGCGGTACAGACCGGGGGTTGCGAGACCCCCTCTGCCCACTTCATCAGGGAAGTTCATCCCTGCTTTGTTTCTAGAGAACTACAAGTGGGCATGCCTGACTGCTGCCTGTCAGTACAGGACGGAGAACGGCCAGCAGTCTTATAAACAGGACATCACAAGGGAATAATGGTTTTAAGCAAGTTCAGCAGGCTATTACAGAGGAACTACAGAGCTCAGCAGAAGATGCATGGCATAGTTGGTGACGGTAGGAGATCAGCAACAAGGACATGGAAAAAAAAAAAATTTCCGGGAGTTCTGCTTTAATTGTTCAAGTTATTTCTGTCATATAGAAAATAAAAACTGCGCTGCCAAACCCTGAGTAATAGGTGTTATCTAAACTAATTTAAACCTAAGTATTACCTTGTGAATGATTGACGGCATATGTTACATAAACCATAATAAAGTGCTTGGCGCTCTAAATTATTAAATAGCTATTAAATTCATAAATACTCAAAGTGCATCAGTGCTTGAATACAACTGTGAAATAACTTCATAAGTGCAAAAAAAATCTCTTTGGAATAAAGTGCAGGTGCTCAAATAATGGCTTTTGAAAACGTCGCTTGGATACGAAGAAACATGTCAAGCTTGGCTTCCTGAAGTGTCATAACAGCCTGCAGAATGGAGTGCAAGCTGGAGTCGCTACTCTGCATTCCAATGTAATTAGCTCACAGTTTCATGCACAGAGCGGCTCTTAGAAGCAGCGCGCTCTGTGCATTGTGAATCTACCTTACTCATCTCTTCTGCCAGTGCCAGCCAGTACCATCCAGTGCCAATCAGTGCCACCTGCCAGTACCATCCAGGGCAGGTGGTAATGGCTACAATACCTCTGTTCTGGCTACAGTCCCTGTGTTCTGGCTACAATTCCTGTGTTCTGGCTACAATACCTCTGTAATGGCTCCCTGTCCCTGTGTTCTGACTGTTGCATTTCCCACCCTAGGCTTATATTCGGGTCAATAACTTTTCCCAGTTTTTTGTGGTAAAATTACATGCGTCGGCTTATATTCGGATTGGCTTATACTCGAGTATATACAGTACTTGATGTGGATTTTCTTCTTCTCTATCACCCTGTACATCCCGGTTATAGCGATCCCCCTTTGGAGACCATCTACACAGAGGAGCCCGGCAGAGGACACCGCAGAGGGACAGTGACCTACAAGCCCTTTAGACCCACTTAACCATAAGGCAAGTGAGTCCTACGTTTCTGGTGAGTGCAATATACCCACGGAGGGAGAGCACAGTAATCACAGCACAAGGATTATTTGAGTACCGGCACTTTATTCCAAAGAGAATTTTTTTGCACTTATGAAGTTATTTCACATTTGCTGTATTTAAGCACTGATGCACTTTGAGTATTTATGAATTTAATAGATATTTAATAATTTAGAGCCCCAAGCACTTTATTATGATTTATGTAACATATGCTGTCAATCATTCACAAGGTAATACTTTGGTTTAAATTAGCTTAGATAACACCTTTCACTCAGGGATGGGCAGCGCTGTTTTTATTTTTTATTTTCTATTTCTTTTCCTCTATGGGGAACCCTCTATACAGCAGCAGCCCACATACACATTCATTTACCTATTTATTTATGTATTTATTTTTCGAGTGTATGCTATATACTATTTCTGTCATATATTTACACCTCTAAACAGGTTTTTAACGCTACACTAATTTTTGTTTTTGTCTTGTGTGACGTCATAGGTGTGCTCAGCCTATTGCATTAGGGTGTGCACCCCAAATGTACTCAAATATGAAAGGTGTCAGTAGAGCAAGGGACTTCTCAGTAGGGCAGAGTTTGGTGTTAGTAGGGCAGTGAATGGTGTCAGTAGTTTTTTTATTTTTATTATTTTATTCTTTAAAATCTTTATAGGAACCCCACTGGGGGGCTTTGGTGAACTATCAGCAAGGGGAATCTGCACCGCACAGGATGATTAGGGTGTGCCCAGGCACACCCACTGCGCACGCCTATGTGTGACGTTATGCGAGGCGAGGTGATAGATGGACGCTATATCCCACAAGAGCGAATCCCTCACACTTGCTATACTCTATATGTCTAGTGGAGTGGTAGCTGCTTTCTAGTCTCTTTGCAAAGTTTTCTTTATTTCTATCATTTTTGCTTATTTGTTTCCAGTTTATCCTCTTAGGTCCTCCTGGGCCAAATCCAAGAATACCCCCCAGCCATCAATTCTTCTTGAATGGAGGCATTTTTGTAGCCCTTATATTGAGATTAGCCTCTCTTCCAGGGACATGACTGAGTGGAAAGGTCTCGATTATAGTCATCATTTTCTGTCAATAAAGAGGTAAGGATATGAACCGTTTCTTTATCTCTGCTATTAATCTGCATACTTTAAACCTGGTCAACAGGGGCCTATTGGTGAATTTGACTCAAGTATACCTTTCTTAAAAAAAGGGAAACGTCTTTGAACACCTCAAATTCATTCATTACCCATGAGGGTAATAATTTCCTATGCCTTTCTTGTAAGCTAAAACTGGACAAGTCGATAATAGTGTTAGTGTCTTTCTTATATTGGATAGTGGTAGGTCCATCGTTAATGGGTTCAAGGGAGTCCATATCTATTTTCCCTACTGATTTTGTGTGCTCAGTCTGATGACTCCTTCTTTGTTCATCCCTCTCTTGTATATGTAGCGGTACCCCCGAAGGAGCTGCTGATTTAGATATATTTGTCTCGGGCCTCCCTCTGATTATCCTGCAGCCAGTCACCATGGATTTTCACACTGTCAGGTGCACACACACAATCCTGCTCGGTTTCCAATGACCAGGCTAGGGGATGGATTTTTGATGCTTTATTGTAGAACTTGGATAGGAGAAGGAAAGGTATTGGGATACTCCAAGTTAACTGACTTCAGATGAGGACAACTTCTCCCTGTCTCTGTACAGCAGACTGTCAGTGGTACTACAAGTAGCAGTCTGACTCCACTGACACTTTAACAAACTGATCCTAATGAAACAAGTAGTCCCTTTTTAAGCAGTAAGGACAGGCCGGACTTTGCTTCTTCAAGACACTCATCAGTGTCTCCTTTCTAACTCACTGCAGCAGACAACCAATGACACTTTATGGCAGGCTGATCCCAGTGGAACAGGTCCCTTTGTAAGCAGCACAGGATAAGCCGGACTCTGTTCTTCAAGACACTCACCAGTGTCTCCTTTCTAGCTCACACCCCCAGTTTAGCTGACTATGAGGAGCAGGAGGAGAATTCTAGCAACTCAGTCTCTGGGATCCCTTCACGGGTCTGTAGTCACATCATGTCCCGGGACAGCCAGTAGCCTTCTTCCAACTTCCAAGCGACACTTTGCCACTTTGATACCAGACAGGATCCAAGGACGTTCCCCTCTGTCAGCTTTAAAGAACTGTGGGCTGCAGCTTCGGCAACTTCAGCTAGGCCTCGACCAGGCCCAGCATCCACAGCCTCCTGGATAGGCCTTAAGCCTAGCAGCCAGGGACTAAACACACGCCACCACCCCTGAGGTCTGGGTGGGATGGAACTCCTAACCTTGAGCCTATGTGCTTGCTTTTATATGAAGGTGTTCACCCAAGATGCAGTGAGGGCCACTCCCTTCAAATACACCTGCTGTCACTGGATGGGTTCTCCTCACACTGCTCAATAGGGACACATACAATTGGACAGTGTAAAACTCTCCTGACCACATGAATCAGCACCAGAGCACACTGAGCAGACCCTACTCCAATCCAGGCTCTCTGATAAGCAGATAGCATATAAATGTGCCTACTGCCTTAAGCAGAGAGAGCCAAAAAACTATATACACTCACTAGTACCCAAACTAGAAGAGCGCTACACTTATTCCTTTTTCTTCCCCTTCTTTTCCGCCGTTTGTGTTTTTTAGAATTCCTTTTACTGGGGCTGTCCCCTCGATTGGTGACTGTTCCTCGTCTAAAAAAACAACCATTCTGTCCAGCTCTTCTTCACTTTCAGATATATTGAGGGCACCTCTGGATCTGGAATGTGAATGATTTAGGCCTCTTCTTGAGCCACTATGTCCTCTAGTTCTAGTCAGATTGAATATTTTAGTCTTTAGCCCAATCATCCAGGTCTCTCTGGAACTTGGTTGGCTTGGTTTGTCTGAACTTTGATTACCTCTCTCTTCAGGATTTCATTATGTCTTTCAAATTCAGACTTTTTCCTTGAAGGGTTCCAGTGACTTTAAACTTTCATCAATTAAGGTTTGTAATTCAGAGGATTGCTGTTTCTCCTCCTCGACAATTAATTGCATTACTGCTAGCCCATGATTGATACATACTTGTTTCCATTTTATTAAGAATCTATCATTATGCAGATGCTCTGCCAGTATGACTCTTTCTCGCAAACCACGGGGGATTATGCCCCCTTTGCAATGTAAGATTCAAGGGACAAAATGTCCCGTTTTCCATTTAGTTGTATAATAGTCAGTTTTTTATGCTCTTTGAATACATTTTTAATCGAGTCCTCATCAGTTGGTACATATTCACCCGGATTAGAGGAGAATGTCTGCCTTATCTCTTCCTCTAAATCCTCCCCTATAATAAATGCCATTAATATTGATAATAGATCTAACTGAGCAGGGTACACAGCAAGCGGAGGGGCACAGTCTATTGTAATTAGGTCAAATGATATCAGTTAAACAAGTCCTTTAGAAAGATCCAAAAGGATTATGCAAAACATAGGGAAATTGGGGAAAGGGACTAGGACATGGACCTAAAGACTCCTATGTAGTCAGTCAAGGTCAAATAGAAGAGTGCTGACTCACCCTCATTAGGGTGGAGGTCACCAAGACAAGGACCAATAAGCGCAAGACACAGGAGAGATGGGGGATATAGAAATCCCTCAAAGTGGTCCGTACCTCAATTGAGTTATGGGAACAATCAGCGGGATACTCTTTAATAAACTTTATTCCAAAAAATATATTTAATTTAAAAACATTGATAGGACAAATTACAATAGACTCATGCAAAGGTTAAAAGAGACAACGTTGTCTATTAAAATGCACACAATATGGATCCCTTCCATGCACGTCCGATTCACGTTATCACACTCACACTGGGTCCTGAAGGGTCCTGGGAAACCACCTTTGGCACGTACATATAAAATGCTATGTGCTTGACTTGGGGACATCCAGACCCATAATTGACCCAGTCAGTAATATCACAGGCTATCTAGGACAGATTGGCAAAAACAAACTGTAATGATTAAGGAAGCCACAGATAGCACAAACATAGAAACATAGAAACATAGAAAAGTGACGGCAGAAAAAGACTGAGTAGTCCATCGAGTCTGCCCCTTTTTTATTTTTATTTTTTTATTTTTTTACATTAACCTTGTTGTCTGACTATGGATTTATGTTTATCCCAAGCATGTTTGAAGCCATTTACTGTTGACTGTCTCACAACCTCTGTTTTTTAGTTTATTCCAATCATCAACCACCCTTTCAGTAAAATAATACTTTCTAAGATTAGTTTTGAACTTCCCCCCAGTTAGTTTGAGGTCCCCGTGTTCTTGATTTTGGTTTCATATTGAAAAGACTGCCCTCCTGAACCTTATTCACCCCCTTGAGGTATTTAAAGGTTTCAATCATGTCTCCCCTCTCCCTTCTTTCCTCCAGACTGTACATATTAAGTTCCTGAAGTCGCTCTTGATATGTTTTATCCCCCAGACCTTTCACCATTTTTGTTAACCGTCTCTGAACTCGTTCTATTTTATCAATATCTTTTTGTAAGTGAGGTCTCCAGAACTGGACACAGTATTCTAAGTGAGGTCTCACTAAAGATCTATATAGAGGAATCAGAACCTCCTTCCTCCTGCTGGTGATCCCTCTACTGATACATCCCAGAATTCTATTTGCTTTTCCCACTGCCTGGTTACACTGTTTGCTCATTTTGCAATCATCTGAAATAAGCACCCCCAAATCTTTTTCTTCTGTAGTGCTGGCTAACACTGTGCCCCCAATGCTGTACTCTCTAAGGGGATTCTTTTTCCCTAGATGCATTATTTTACATTTAGAAATATTGAATTGCAGTCTCCACTGCTTTGACCAATCTTCCAGCAATGCCAAATCATGTTCCATGTTACAGACCCCTCCAGGGATATCAACCCTATTACACACCTTTGTATCATCAGCAAAGAGACATACATTGCCCAGCAAACCTTTAGTTATATCACTTACATATAGGTTGAATAGAACAGGACCCAGCACAAGCTAATTGTATGCTTGGATCAACACACGTTTAGCTACATTTGTAGAGGTATCAGGCAGATAAAGTGGCACTCGCTAAGATCAACATACAGCATTAATCAGAGTGAAAATGACCCAGCAAGGGATGTCAGCTGCAGACAGTTTAAATCCAGTGATCAAAACCAACCAGGGTCCCAAAGACACTGCCCGAACTTCAACAGACTTTACTTACCTAAGCTGACAATCCAATAAGGGTTAAGCACTTGGCCGCACTGCCGCGGCTTACAATTGTCATGACTTCCCCAATGGGGGGTGAGACTTACAGTTCGCTGGCAGAGCCATGTCTTGGTAGGTTTGCAGTTGTGCCATACTCTTTCCACATTCAGATAATGGATTGATCAGTGCTCCGTGAGATGTTCCAAGCTTGGGATTTTTTTTATAACCTAACCGTGCTTTAAACTTCTCCACAACTTTATCCCTGACCTGTCTGGTGTGTTCCTTAGCCTTCATGATGCTGTTTGGTCACTAAGGTACTCTAACAAACCCAGTGGTGGCTGGTGACATTTTAAGATGGGGGGCAGACCCCGCCCTTCCTTTTTGATCCCTCCCACTTCTCATAAGCCCGACCCCTTATCGATTTTACCCATTGTGTCAGGAGTATACAGCCCAACATCACCAGATAGGGTATACATCATCGCCAGATAGGGTATACAGCATCACCAGATATAGAGTATTCAGCATCACAGATAGAGTATACAGCACAGCATCACCAGATAGGGTATACAGCACAGCATCACCAGTTATGGTATACAGCACAGCATTGCCAGATATAGAGTATACAGGATCACCAGATATAGAGCATAGAGCATCACCAGATATAGGGTATACAGAATCACCAGATATAGAGTATACAGCATCACCAGATATAGAGTATACAGCATCACCAGATATAGGGTATACAGCATCACCAGATATAGAGTATTCAGCATCACAGATATAGGGTATACAGCATCACCAGATATAGAGTAGAGCACCCCCCCCCGCGCCATGGGCTCGGCACTGATGGCAGATCCCCCCCCGGAGGGCAGTCAGCACAACAAAGTCACGCACTTACCCCATCTAGGAAGCGGGTGTTCGGCAAGCGGGAGCATGCTTTGCTTTGGCCGTGCATCCCCCTCCTCCTCTGAGAAAGGCGTCCTATAGGATCACCTGACTTCTCCACCAATCGGGAAACCTGTAACATACCCGCGCTTCCTGATTGGCTAAGAGGCAATTCAGTATTATAAAAGCAAATATTCATTTGCTTTTCTAACATACGGGCTTGTGAGTGTCATTCTCCGAGCCACTCTATTTTGAAGATTATTAAAGCCTATGGCTCTAATCAGGTGCCACACCCCACCGATGTAAATCATGAAGCCGGCGTCCTGAAAGGGGCCAGTTGCATGAATAGGGGGTGGTTGCGGCGCCCATGGATAGATGAATCTATCCCTTTAGCATAGAGGGGGGTGGCGAGGACAGAGGGGGCAGCACCTGTGCGTCCTGCTCAAACCTCTGAGGGCTTCACAGAACAGATGTATTTATACTGAGATTAAATGACACAGATGGACTCTATTTACTAATCAGATGACATATGAAGGCAATTGGTTCCACTAGATTTTAGTTAGGGGTATCAGAGTAAAGGGGGCTGAATACAAATGCACGCCACACTTTTCATATATTTAACAAAAAATGTGAAAACCATTTATCATTTTCCTTCCACTTCACAATTATGTGCCACTTTGTGTTGGTTTATTGAATCATATTATCATACAGCTAGTATTTCTTGTGGGGGGGTCTTCACTGATTGGGGGGTCTGCACTGAAGGAGAGAGGTCTGCACTGAGAGAGGGGGTGTCTATTCTGAGGTAGGGGGTCTGTACTGATTGGGGGGGATCTGTACTAATGAGGAGGGTCTGTACTAATGAGGGGTGTCTGTATTGAGGGAGGACTATAGTTGGTGGAGCGGGGGTGACACCACGTTTTTCAGCACCGAGTGACACCAACCTTAGCCCTAGCCACTGCTTTGTAACAATTATCCAAAACAGTAACAAATTATAGTAATCAAAAGACCTGCTAACTAGTTTGGTTCTCTATTCTTAAAGACAGGTTTCCTTCAAGGGGAGCACTCATGGATATGACACTTTGGAAGACAAAAGTTAATACAGATAAAGGAAAAGAGTAAAAAAAGAAAAACAACAACTCCTGTAAACCAGCAAATAGTAACAAATACTGTATGAACCACTTGCCGACCGTCAACCACAGGTTGACGACGACAAAGTGGCTCGATAACGCAAACCGCCATCATACGACGGCGGGTGCGAGATCGCGCACTGTGAGCGTGCGCCGCCGGAGGCGCACTCGCACGCTCACTGTGTCCGGGGGGGGGGCCAGGGAGCAGGTGCGGTGGACTTGATCACCGCTGGCTACCCGCGATGCCCCCCCCCCCCCTGGAGTGAAAGAACGGAGGTCTGTGTAAGTAAACACGGACCTCCGTGCTGTGAGAGGGGGAAGGGCTGTGATCACAGCCTTCCTCTACATGGAAGCTGTGATCACTTCCCTTCCCCTGCTAGGGCAGCCCACACACAGTTAGAACACACCCAGGGAATACAGTTAACCCTTAGAGCGCCCCCTGCAGGTTAACCCCTTCACTGCCAATGGCATTTACACAGTAATCAGTGCATTTTTATAGCACCGATCGCTGTATAAATGCCAATGGGCCCAAAAAAGTGTCAAAATGGTCCGACATGTCCGCCCCAATATTGCAGTACCGCTAAAAATCACAGATCGCCGCCAATACTAGCAAAAAATAAATAAATAAATAAAAACCCCAGAAATGAATTCTCATTGTCCGTAAACGCGGCCACTTTTTGAGCAAACCAATCCATAAATGCCGATTGCGATTTTTTTTATCACAAATATGAGGAAGAATATAAATCGGCCAAAACTGATGAAAAAAAAGTTTTTTTTGTATTTTTTTTTTTTGATTTGTATTTTAGCAAAAAGTAAGAAATTTTGGGTTTTTTTGCAAAATTGTCGCTCTTCTTTTGTTTATAGGATCAGAAATGACGCAGCGGTGATGAAATACCACCAAAAGAAAGCTCTATTTGTGGGAAAAAAAGGACGCAAATTCCGTTTTTTTCAGATTGTGCCGTTTACATGACCCTGCTGTACCATCGACCCCCCTCCAGGCACGCCGCATACACTAAAAACACAGCCCCGTCCTTGGAAAGCCATTATATAAACCTGTAGCAGGAAGCAGTGTTAATTTTGTCCACTAAAACATTTTAGTCTACTAAATTAATACTATTTTAGTCTATTAAAATACGACGAAAACTAAAATGGCATTTTCGTCAAAAGACTAAGACTAGATTGAAATTTGACGTCAACATTAACCCTGGTCTGTAGTGCATGTTCATACCTCAATACCATAAATAATAACATATTCGATTTTTCACTCCAGCAGCATATAATGAGTTTGAAAATTGTAGAGAAATGCTTAAATAATGCATTACAATTTAACTACACCCATTCGATTTTAGATGACTAAAATTAGTTTTAGTCGACTAAAATGAACTGGAGATTTTAGTTGACTAAATACAACTAAAACTAAAACAATTGCAGAAGACTAAAATGGAACTAAAACTAAAATGCAATTTTAGTCAAAAGACTTAGTGCACGTTCACATAGGGGCGACTTGCGATCCGACTTGAGTTGCGTCAAGTCGCCCCAAGTCGCTTGACATCTGAAATCCCATTGAAATGAATGGGAGCCGTCTTAATATACACAACTGAAGTCGCTCCGACTTCAAGGCGACTTCTGAAAAGGTTCCTGTACTACTTCAAAGCGACTTCTGAAAAGGTTCCTATACTACTTCTAGGTGACTTCTATCCGACTTGTGCCCATAGGATTCAAAAGAAGTCGCCTCCAAGTCGGATCCCCATCTACATGGAAGCAACTTTACAGTTAAAAGAATAGAATTTA
>BLSH010521619.1:1074791-1086718 GCA_018402905.1 Glandirana rugosa
ACCCCCCCCCCCCCCCCCCCCACACACACACACCGAAAAGGTAACATTTTTGGACACTAAAGGATTTTGCAGATGTAAAAGATGCATTGCATGCAAGACAAGTAAAAATAAAGAAAAAAGGAGAATGCGTTTTCAGTCCAATTATACTAACAGTGAGTATGAGATAAAGTCTGCTGTAGCACCCATGTCACCTACATACTGGAATGCCCTTGCAGCTTCCAGTATGTAGGAAGAACCACTGAGCAATTGAGTAAATGCATCAGTGAGCATATTAACAACATAAAATACGACAGACCACAATAAAGATTCTAGGGAGATGATATTTTATGGGATTGACAAAGTACAGGGGCATTGGAGAGGGCAAGATAGGAGAAAACATGATTTTAGATTGAACATTACTAATTATTAGTAGTTGTAAGGGTGTAAAGAGAATATGTTGTTTATGGAGTTCATGATATGATTATGGTATATACACAGTGGATATAAAAAGTATACACACCCCTATCACCCCTGCACTTACAGTCAGGCCTGACTAAATTTTGCCTCTCCTAGCAAAAACTCACTACAAATGCATCTATCACTATGGGGGCGCTACATATATATATATATATATATATATTAAACATCTGTGGCAGAGAAGGCAAGTAAAGGATATGTTCACTTAAAGGCTGTCAGCACTTGTAGTTTTCACATTCACAGAACTCTGTGAATGAACAACGCGACTGGGCAGGCGGAGCCAATTTTTCATTAAATTGTGACAGCGGGCAGGGGGAGTGAAAACGGGGGATCGGAGGGTGCGAGGGCCGGTGCTACAGCAACATGTTACACCCTGAATATGGGTGTAATGTAACATTTTACGAAGGGTAAGCATATCCTTTAAGGGTTAATGGCTGTGTATAAAGTGAGCGGGGTAGGAGACTCCTGTTGCTCCTCTTGAGAACGGCAGAACGACGAAACACGTCAGAGTGGAGCAGGAAGTGACCTCATCCCACACAGTACTCCTGCAAGTGACGCCAATACACCTGGAAGTCAGTTCTGAATAATGAGTCCCTCACACGGATTGTTTGCGGAGTCAGCATCCCAAAGAAAACATTGCTGTTTTAACCTTTGTGCAGGTCAAAGCACTTTATCATGTAAGTGGGCTTTACCAATATTTTTATGGGCAAATTTTAAAATAAATGGTTTACAATATAGAGGATTTTCTGCTTTCTCTATGGAAACTTCTTATGTGAATGGAGACGCATTGGTGAGAGGAGAGGAGATGGTCCTGGTTTGAGAGCGACATTGGAAGGAAATCCCCCCTACAACAACATAAGCTCTTAATGACTTACCTGAAATATGTGATCATGGCAATTTGTGAGTTCTCTGATGTGGATGTGGAGGATCACAGGTGTTTTCTTATAGATGGAATAGTGCTTTTGGAGAGAATTTGCACAGCACTGAGCACTTTTTTAATCATTTGGACACCTTATTTAAGCACGGACACTTTCACACCTCATAGATGAGAACAGGGCTCTGACAGGTCTGTCTCAGCACAGTTAGCAGAGACAGACCTGTCATCCGCCTGCTCAGCGGGGATCAGCGGATCGATCCCCGGCTGAGCAAGCAGAATCCGCCTAGTGGATAAGCCAGTTTAAAAAGACGCTCTATATTTAGTGATGTATATTATTATTATGCATATATATATACGTAGCTCTGACATATACCACAGTGCTGTACAGAGTACACTGAGCCATTTACATCAGTCTCTGCACCAGAGGATCTGACACGCTAAAGCCCCACAGTCACACACTATTATTATACATTTATATAGCTCTGACATATACCGCAGTGCTGTACAGAGAACATTGAGCCAGTCATATCAGTCTCTGCACCAGAGGAGCTTACACTCTAATGTCCCCCTACAATCACATACTATTATTATTATATATTTATATAGCTCTGACACTCTAACATCCCCCACAGTCACACATTGTCCTGTACTCAGCTGTATGACACCATTGATGAGTGTGTATGTGTGATGGCTCTGATGTTAAACAAACCGCTCTTATATAAGACATTTTACACAATAGGGCCTAACGGAACGGTCTATAGATTAAAAGGACACCTATACAATCCTATAAACATGGCCCTTGTTTAACAAGCATCCACCGCGCCCTGTCTCCACCTGTAAGCTTGCTGATTAATTCATCTAGCCATATAATGTTGGTGGGATTTAAAAGTCGAGCATTTTAAAAGCGGTGTAATTTACGCATTAGGGGAGAAGACGCAAAAATGTTACCGTAGGGTGTATTTGCTGAGCTTGACACAACTACTAATATATTTAATGGTTGTTTAATGGATTTAATGAGGTAATATACAGTATTTACCTCTTAAGGGGGGTGGGGAAGACACAAGGGCGTGATCAGCAAGAACGTTTTGTGACAGCTGAAGATATTGGAATGTGGATAGAACAGGTAAACTTGACTTCTCCAGTGGGCAAAAAAAAATCACTTGGTCAATGAGTGTAAAAAATAATTTGAAAAAATTATCTGGCTGCAATATTCCACTCCTGTCCAGAGCTGTCCCTCTGCAGACTCACTACTCCCTATACAAACACTGAATCTCTTCTGGGATGAGTGATGCCCAGTGTCATCCAACTCACTTCCTGTGAGCCCAAGGTGTCATGGACACACCCCCTGGAGGCGTGTCATCGTGTTGACTTGAGCTCACAGTACTCCTGGACAGTGCGCACAGCACTCCTAGTGAACACCACATTGGCATATAATGACCTCTCACTGCTACCACCAGTGAAGAAGGGCTCATGAAATCACAGGACTGACCAAAAGACTACAGGGAAAAAGGTATGTATATTAAGTGCAGGGGGTGGAGCTTCAAGGAGGAAACAGGAAACAATAGTAAAGTAGACTGGTTTCAATGTCCTGTATGGACAAGCACAGGTTCACTTTAAAGTCTGTGCCCAGCCAAAAAAAAAAAATGTTCACATTTTTAATGGAGCAGGGGATGGGTAGAGCCTCTGTTGGTTCCTTTGGGGAGATTTTCCTTCATTTCCTGTCCCGGGGATACAACAGTAAGTCAGAGTAAATCTCTCCAAAGTGAGAGGAACAGGTGTCCCCATTGGAAGATTTCCTCTTACCTCCTGCTCCAGTGACCCTTTCTGTCTCAGTGATAATGGCCACCAGGACAAATAGAGAGGGGAACCCCCTCCACGGGGGCATAGGCAATGATGAAATCCCTACAGGGGGTCTAATGTTTCCTTACTTCATCCAAACCCAAAGGAAAAAGTTTTGCACTTAGTTCTACTTTCATTCCCGAAGGTAAAACAAATCCTAAAGTGATGCTAAAGAACCAGCACAATATGTGGCCCCAAAGAAGAAGGGGCACTGACCCAGGTGTCTAAAGCCTTTCCAACCAATTATTTTGAAATGTATTTTGCCCCCCCCCCTCCCCCCCTCCCCCTCACCTGCTGGACAGCTTGGTCTGCATGTAATGGGGAGAAGAATACAGGTGAAATAAACAAAAGGAATCCACATCATGAATATTTATTTTGTATATAGTGGCAACATGTGATGCAGTGCTGTACATTCAAATTTGTCCCTGGCTCAAGAAGCTTGCAATCTAATGTCCCTACCTCATACACATACTGTACACGTACCAAGGATGATATAGACAGGAGCCAATAAATCTACCATCATGACTATGAATCATGAGAAAAATCCCACACAAGCATAGGGAGAACATGCAAACATGCAAAGCAGATTGTGTCCTGGCTGGACTTTGAACCAGGGACCCCAGTGCTGTAAGGCGAAATCACTGAATGCCATTATTACATGTAGTAATCACATAGATATTGTTCACAAAGCTGCCCATAACTTGCTTTTCAATGCTGGCAGCCCAGTTATTCCAGAGAAAAGTGACATAATGGTGACGGCAGTGCACATGAGCCGGACAGATGCCGGGGTTTGGCGGGTGGATATATGGAACATGTTATCCTGATGGAATTTATTCTTGTTTACTTGAATTTTCAGTTTCAACTAGTCAGCAATCCATCCTCTGTTCCAGATAAATGTTTTCCTTCTACGGCAAGCAGAGCAACCTCAATTTCAACCTTCCTGAAGATCTTACAATCCTGGGGCCCAAAGTGCAACCCAGGGGGTCACATATGGCCCTTTGATACGTATTGTATAGCCCTTAGGGTCTTTATAGATTTGTGTTCTGATGTTTACTTAAAGTATAACTAAAGGCAAAAGTTTTTTTTTTTTGTTTTTTTAGTTTTGGATGGAGTGGAGAGGGATTAGAACCCCTGTCAGTTTTTATAGTTGTCTGTGCCCTCATTAGGGAGATTCACCCTCTCTATTTGTCCTGTTTACTATTATCATTGAAAGTGAAAGTAAAGGAAACCCCAAATGTTGGGTTGTCCCCAGAAAATTAAGACAGAGGATGTCTTCCAATGGGGACGCTCATTATGGTGATCTGGGGGCCCCAAGGTCTCTGACCATCTCTTGTAGTATGTCTGCAGTCTCTGACCATCTCCTGTAGTATGTCTGCAGTCTCTGATTGTCTCCTGTAGTATGTCTGCAGTCTCTGACCGTCTCCTGTAGTATGTCTGCAGTTTCTGACCATCTCTTGTAGTATGTCTGCAGACTCTGACCATCTCCTGTAGTATGTCTGCAGACTCTGACCATCTCCTGTAGTATGTCTGCAGTCTTTGACCATCTCCTGTATTATGCCTGCAGACTCTGACCATCTCCTGTAGTATGTCTGCAGTCTCTGATCACCTCCTGTAGTATGCCTGCAGTCTCTGACCATCTCCTGTAGTATGTCTGCAGTCTCTGACCATCTCCTGTATTATGCCTGCAGACTCTGACCATCTCCTGTAGTATGTCTGCAGTCTCTGATCACCTCCTGTAGTATGCCTGCGGTCTCTGACCATCTCCTGTAGTATGTCTGCAGTCTCTGATCATCTCCTGTAGTATGTCTGCAGTCTCTGACCATCTCTTGTTCCATATTTGCAGCCTCTTGACAGTTTCCTGTAACATTACTTTCATAGAATATTATGTGTGGCCCTTTGGTGATGTCAGGGGCAGCACTTGAGGTCCACTTCATCTAAGAAGTTGACCACAACTGTTTTAGAGAGCGATCAGTCATTCAGACAAGCTCTGATTGTCCATGAGGGGCCACACTATGAGGAATGTGGTTATACCGAGGGTGCATTGGGATGCTGACTTTGGTTTATCAATGGGTAGGCAACAAACACAAGGACTGTTATTTTCTGATGGCAGATTCAACGACAACTCACAGACTGGGGATTGTTGTCAAAAACAGGCAAAGTTGCTGACTCATATTGGGAACTCCATCAGTTCTCTGGTTTTGGAGTCTTGTCAATGAAGGACAATTTGTGGAGGGTGGGGGAAGACTTATGGAGAAGACCTTTTATTATTTTGGTAACCAATGGGGTAATGAGTGCAGCCCAGATAAACATTGTGTGCATGGTACTGCTCCTGACAATGGGGACAGGGGAAGATCTGCTGGGCCTCTGCCGGTTGGCTGAGTGCTTGGGGCGGACTTCAATAAAAAATCCACAGGCCAATTACATCCAGACGGGCCCCTGCGGGTGCAGCTTGTTCACATTAGAGTTGTCGGCGGCCTTGATGAGAAGCCGACTTGTTTTTTACTTCTGTGGTATTGCAAAACAGGACAATCTAATATCCTGCAGACACTTTTCTTTATTGCCTCTCTGTGCATGACGCAGCAGTATGAAACTACGGGCAGCAGTGCTGTTCTTAAAGCAGAACGACAGTTTGGATTTTTCTTCTCTTAGCTGCAGAGGGGCTCCAGACTCCTCTTCTTTATTTCTGGTTATAACAGCTCCAAGTTCTGGATCCCTGGCCCCTCTGTGTACTCTCCTCCAGGAATGGCTTTGCAGGAACTTTTGGCTTCACAACATTGAGCCTCGGCAGCCACTTTCTGTCCTTTTAATGCCCCCCAGTAGCTCTTACTACCGGGGTGACATAATGATGAAGCAGCTGCAGCAGTAGTCGTTAATATTGGTCTAAGCAGCAGAGTAGCAACACCTACAGCTTCTTGAATCGCACAGACTTCTGGGACATGTAGTCCTTTTAGCGCCGCTGCTTTCTCCTCACCACCATACCAACAGAAATAAAATGGGCCTAGAATGGTCATGTGATCATTACATTATATTCCTGAAAAAAAGGATTTAGCTAGAAATTTAAGATAAAAGGATGTATATTGTCCAGGGGTAGGGGAGGGGACTGGGGTCAATTATTAATTTGATGTCTGGAGCTCTGCTTTAATTAATTCTAAAATCACAATTTCAACAGTTTATTTGCCCTCCTAGCCACTTGCCTACTAGGCACTTTCACCCCCTTCCTGCCCAGCCCAATTTTCAGCTTTCAGCACAGTCACACTTTAAATTACAATTGCGCGGTCATGCTACACTGTATCCAAATTAAAATTGTATGATTTTTCCCCCCCCCACAAATAGAGCTTTCTTTCGGTGGTATTTAATCACCACTGGGTTTTTATTTTTTGCTAAACAAAAAAAGACAGAAAAGAGACGACACTGATGAGACGGCACTGATGAAATGGCACTGATGAGATGGCACTGATATGCAGCACTGATGGACACTGATATGCAGCACTGGTGGGCCCTGATAGGTGGCACTGGTGGGCACTGATAGGCAGCACTGATGGGCACTGATAGATGGCACTGATAGGGAGCACTGATGGGGAGGCACTCATAGACATCCCTGGTGGGCACTGATTGCCATCCCTGGTGGGCACTGATTGCTATCCCTGAATTGGGCACTGATTGGCATCCCTGGTGGGCACGGATTGGCATCCCTGGTGGGCATGGGTTGGCATCCCTGAAAGGTTTGCACTGATTATCGATGTGCCGATTATCAGCGCAGACCTCCCCTGTCAATAGAGCTCCCCTTGTCAGCGCGAACAGAGGAAGATCCGACAAACAGAACTTCCTAGTTACCATGTGATCAGCTGTGAGTGGCCTAGGTCAAAGGCTCTTTACCAAGATCGGAGATGCGGTGTGTCACAGATCGCCACGTTGCGCTCCTTCTGTGTGCAGCCGCCACCCCCCGCCAGCCCCCACTAATACTTACCTGAGCCTAATCCAGATCAGCGCTGTGCACTACAGCAGCAGCTCTCCCTGATCTCTTCCTCCATATTGGCTGAGACAGCAGCAGGAGCCATTGACTCCCACTATTGTCAATCACAGCCAGTGAACCAATGAGGAGAGAGCAGGGGTGGGGTTGAGCCACGCTCTGTGTGTGAATGGACACATAGAGCAGCAGCTCAGGAGCGAACTTACTTGGGTGTAGGGTTGCCACATCAACCCTTTAATCCAGGACACATATGAATTACACAGGTTCTGAGGCTAATTGAATGCAGGTAAGGCACCAAGTGAGTTTAATTACCACCTTAATCAGCCACAGAACCTGGGTAATTAACATGTGTCCTGGATTAAAGGGATGATGTGGCAACCCTACTTGGGTGCCCCCCCATAGCAAACTGCTTGCTATGGGGACTCTCTGCAGGAGGGAGAGGCCAGGAGCACCAGCGAGGGACATGAGAAAAGGATCGGGGTTGCTCTTAGGGTTGCCACCTCATCCCTTTTACCACTTGCCAACCGCTGACCGGCGTCTGACGGCGACAAAGTGGCTCGATATCGCAAACCGCCATCACGATATCCCGCACTGTGGGCACGCTCACTGTGTTTGGGATGGGCCAAGGAGTGGGTAGGGCGGACTCGATCGCCTCAGGTTACCAGCAATGGCCCCCCTGCAGTGAAAGAACGGAGGTCCATGTAAGTAAACACAGATCTCCATTCTCATAGAGGGGGAAGGGATGTGATCACAGGCTTCCTGTATATGGGAGCCGTGATCACTCCCTTCCCCAAGCCAGGCCAGCCCACATACAGTTAGAACAAGCCCAGGGAACACAGTTAACCCTTAGAGTGCCCCCTCCAGGTTAACCCCTTCACTGCCAATGGCATTTACACAGTAATCAGTGCATTTTTATAGCACTGATCGCTGTATAAATGCCAATGGTCCCAAAAAAGTGTCAAAATGTCCGCCCCAATATCGCAGTACTGCTAAAAATCGCAGATCGCCACCATTACTAGTAAAAAATTTAAAAAAATAAAAACCCCAGAAATTAATTCTCATCATCCGTAAACGCGGCAACTTTTGCGCAAACCAATCAATAAACGCCAATTGTGATTTTTTTTTTTAACCAAAAATATGAGGAAGAATATAAATCGGCCAAAACCGATGGAAAAAAAAATGTTTTATTTTTTTTTTTTGGATTCGTATTTTAGCAAAAAGTAAGAAATTTGTTTGTTTGCAAAATTGTGATCAGAAATGACGCAGAGGTGATCAAATACCACCAAAAGAAAGCTCTATTTGTGGGAAAAAAAGGACGCAAATTTTGTTTGGGTACAACGTCGCACGACCGCGCAATTGTCAGTTAAAGCGACGCAGTGCTGAATCGCAAAAAGTGCTCTGGTCCTAAAGTGGGAAATCCTTCCGGGGCTGAAGTGGTTAAAACTGAACACATATGAATTGTACAGGTTCTGTGGCTGATTTGCCTTACCTGCATTAAATTAGCTTCAGAACCTGTGTAATTCATATGTGTTCGGGTTTAAAGGGATGAGGTGGCAACTCTAGTTGCTCTGTGCAAAATCATTACATAGAGAAGGCAAGGTAAGCACCATTTTTTTTTTTTATATCATTTTAAGGTTCAGTATATTTGCAATAAATAAAATCCTGACATGTCACAGTGTACAGCAACAGTATCATTTTTCTGTAAGGCTCTGCATTTTATAATGAAAAAGTCATTCTTGACCTCCAGTCCAGTGTTTTTCCCTAGACAGAGATGATGTCATCAGTCTGCTGCAGGATTGAGGAAGCATTTCCTCAGTCTCAGTCCCCCCCCCCCCGTGATCAGACTATACATTGTAACTTTGTAGCAACAGGTGCTGACCGAGATTGTAACCGCGAACAAACAGGTCCCTCTGATTCCTCCTGTAATGAATTGTATTGTAATTCTACTGTGTGCCCTCATATTGTAAAGCGCTGTGCAAACTGTTGGCGCTATATAAATCCTGTATAATGATATTAATAATAATCTGTGCCAGACATTTGTCAACTCAGCCAAGAGCTGCACAGGCACCAGGATTTACATGATTGTGCCATCTCTGATCCAGCATCTCATTCCAGAAAGTAGATGGTGACCCTGGATGTAGGGTTGCAACATCATCCCTTTAATCCAGGGCACATATGAATTACACAGGTTGTTCTGAGGCTGATTTAATGCGGATGAGGCACCAAGTGAGTTGAATTACCACCTTAATCAGCCACAGAACCTGTGCAATTGATAGGTGTCCTGGATTAAAGGGATGATGTGGCAACCCAACCTGGATGATGCCTGAACAAAGAAGGCGCTGTCTTCTGGAGTGAAAATCAGATGAGGGCATTATAAGGGGGAGTACTGTGTTCTCTGTCAGAGGTAATAAATACCTGGAAGGGTGACACTGACACATGACTGTGCATGCATAGACGCAACATGAAAAAAACTGATTTGATGCTAGGGACGCTGCAGCAAGCAGTGTAACGCAGGGTAGTGCCCTCTAACGTAACACACTGAGCATTGGTTTAAAAATCTGCAAAAATGCATTATGCACTTTGAGGAATCCACATGCACATTTTCTAATGCAATGGTGTGAATGAGCCCTAATATGACCCCAAAGCCTGCAGAACCCCCAAAGAAAGGAGACACTGCCATAATTTCCTAGGGGTGGTTAGAGTCCAATGGGAAGTCAGAGGGTGTCCATATTGTTCTGTTATGATATGGGTTTCATTCTAGCAGGAAGGGCAGAGGTTTCACACACCAGAGGCCTCCCAACTTGATCCAACCGGCTGCAGAGAGCGGGCACTTTCCCTCTAGCCGATGACTAACAGGAAAAGTTTAAAAAATCTCAAGATGTTAACTTGTTAGATTGTTTTTAGCTGTAAATCTGCAGCTTTAAGATAATTGCTATGGATCCTGCCATGAAGATCTTTGTTCCAGCACTTCCTGTTATAGGATGACACCACTCTGTCCCACTTGTGCTGCCCTGTTGTCACCCTGTCATATGAGCCCCCTGCTGGAGACTGCAAGCGGCCATGCCATAGTGCACAGGCATTGTATACCATTGTTACAATCAGGAAGGTGGTCCAGAGCAGCTTTTTACAAAGCTAATCCCTGGTGATCCTGCTGTGAAGATCTCTGTTCCAGCACTTCCTGTTAAATGGCGATAACCCCTGTCCTTGTCTCTCACTGCCATGAAAATCTTTGTCTTGGTACTTTCCGTTACAGGGTGACAACCCTCTGTCCCTATCTCCTGCTGCCCTGAAAATAGTTTAGGGTGACAACCAGTGGTGGCTGGTGCTTCATTTTTTTTTTTTGGGGGGGGGTAAACAAACCCTCCGCTTGCTTGCCCGCCAGCCCCACACTTACCCCATCCAGGGCATGGGCGGCTTCTCCTCCCGGCCAATCCGGTTTTAGGAAACACTTCCTGCCCTGATTGGCCCGGAGGAGAAGCAGGAAGACGAATGAGAATGATTCGCTAATGTCACAAATGGGTGGGCTCTGCGCCCCGAGCCCACCCTTTTTGAAGCCAATTAAAGCCTCAGG
This sequence comes from Glandirana rugosa, assembly GCA_018402905.1. NCBI lineage: Eukaryota > Metazoa > Chordata > Amphibia > Anura > Ranidae > Glandirana > Glandirana rugosa. Next base: position 1,085,505 of record BLSH010521619.1, read on the forward strand.
CTCTAATCATGTGCTTCAAAAAAAAAAAACCTCCTAGGGGCCGGCGCATAGAGATCAGGGGGTGGTGCTCCTGCGCCCCTTATGGACCGGAAGCCGCTGGTGACAACTCTCTGTCCGATTCCCACTTGTACTCCTGAGTTGTCATCCTGTCACATGCACCTCCTGGTGGAGACTACAAACAGCCATGCCATCACATATTGCACAGCATTTTATACCATTGTTACAATCAGGAAGACGGTCCAAAACAGCTTTTTTTTACAAAGATAATCAATGGTGATCCTGCCATGAAGATCTCTGTTCTGGCACTTCCTGTTACAGGGTGACAACCCTCTGTCCCTGTCTCCCACTGCTCTGAAAATCTTTGTCTCTGTACTTCCTGTTAAGGGGTGACAGCCCTCTGTTCCTGATTCCCATTTGTACTCCTGAGTTGTCACCCTGTCACATGCAACCCCTGGTGGAGACTACAAGCGGCCATGCCAACACACATTGTAAGGGCATTGTATATTATTACAATCAGGAAGTGGATCCAGAGCAATGATGTGCACCTGGCGCTGGAGTGAGTGCTTGTAGACGGGAAGTGACTGAAAGAGGCTGGAGGAGATCAGCAGCCCTGAGAGCAGTATTTTATTGGACAACTTAGGAGTGATGCAGGATTATATTACAGGATATGGGGGTTATTGCATGGAAATGTATGGCATAACATGTATAACATCACAGCGTGCAGCTCAGTGTAGACCATATCTATGGATTATACTGTATATAGTGTGAGGAGTAGTGTTGAGCAAACCCGGACTGTAACGTTCGGGTCCGTACCGAACTTTTGGGTGTCCGTGGCACGGACCCGGACCCGGACATTTCAAAAATCGTTCGGGTTCGGTCCGGGGTTCTGCTATTTTACTCCACGTGTTGAGAAGCTGCAGGGCAGCCAATCAACAAGCATTTCACTGGTTTGCTCTTAGAAGCCATCACAGCCATGCCTACTAATGGCATGGCTGTGATTGGCCAGTGCATCATGTGACCCAGCCTCTTTATAAGCTGGAGTCACAGTGCTGCAGTCACATGCTCCTTGGGTTAGTGTAGGGAGAGGTAGCTGACTGCGTGAGGGAGAGATTTGAGACATTTTAAGACCTGATCCTGCATCCTGAGATAGATTACTTTACTACTGCTGTCTGTGCTGTTGCTCTGAGGACAGATAGCAGAAATTAGAGATTTCA
>BLSH010521619.1:1114850-1147011 GCA_018402905.1 Glandirana rugosa
GTAAGTGAAGTTACCCTAAAGAATACAGTTCGCTGAACCCCGTTGGCCGGATTTCCGAGAAAGTGTGTACAGACAGGTAAAGCTAGACAACTAGGGACGACTCGGCCGCCTAATGTCCAAGGAGAGGCGAGTGACACGTCTCTGCCTGGACAACCATCACTGTATAAACACAAACTTCAGCCTCCTGGCTTACTCACTGTCAGCTTCGTGCTGTTCGGTCGCGGGCCACATCTGGCACTTGCAGCCTTAGGGTCCTTTCACACATGGACCGTTCAGGTCTGCCTGTCAGTTTTTCAGGCGGACCAGAACGGACGCTCCATGCACCTCTATGGAGCGACGGATGTCAGCAGTGACATGTCCCCTGATATCCGATTTACTCCGCTATATCCAGATGGATGGAAACCCTATTTTCCATCCGTCTGGCGGATCGGATGAAAACAGACAGGTGGATCTGTTTTTATGCCCCCATAGAGCACAGCGGGGCTCTGACAGGTCCGTCTCTGCACAGTGAGCGGAGAGGAACCTGTAATCCGCCGGCTCAGCAGGGATCAACAGATCGAAATGGACAGACATGTGTGAAAGAGCCTTTAGGCCGGTTGCCCCAAGTCGCTTGACATAAGAAATCCCATTGAAGTGAATGACAGCCATCTTAATGTACAGTACTGCAGTCGCTCCGACTTCAAAAAAGGTTCCTGCACTACTTCAAGGCAACTTCTATCCAACTTGTGCTCATAGATTTCAATGGACGTCGCCTCCAAGTCAGATCCCCATCTATTTGGAAGCGACATTACAGGAAAAAGAAAATAATTTACACAGTTACTCCCCACTAATTACCCAGGCAACCCCCTCCCTCCCTTCTCTGATTGGCCACAGGCAAAAACGCCTGTCATGGAGGTCGCTTTAAGTCGCGTTGTAAGTCGCCCAAAGTTGTGTTCAAATCGCCTAGCAAAGTCGCCCCTGAAGTCGGATCGCCCCTGTGTGAACCGGCCCTTAAGACTCCTGGAATCCACCCGTTTCCCTCTCATGGAGCCATCTCCTCCTGGAACCCTCCCAACCTCCTAGGCCTTTCTATTGGGTGGAGCTGTCTCCAAGTGTGAGCCCTGATCTCTCTACCTGGGAGGATTATGAAGCCAGCCCAGAGGTGTGTACACTGTGACACGGGGTCGCCTCTCCACACTATATATATATATATATATATATATATATATATACACACTATTTTACATATGTCCAGTGTGAAACTATGCATTATCTTGGTTTATGCATCCTTTGTTGTACTTTTTATATATAGCCCTGATGAAAGGGATGCTCTCCCTTAAAACACATTGTTGGGTCTTTTATAAAGTCTTCTATGTGATCTTACTATTGGAATGACTTTGTATCTATTAACTCATGACTTGGCTCTTCACTCTCAGATTCCTATAGTCTTTTTACTTTCATGACAGGTCCTCTTATTACAACCATGTTCTATGGATGGTCCCCCTTTTCTTACCTTGATTGGTCTCTCTAGTTCTGGTTTCTTGTACCGGAGCCACATCATGCCGATGATCGCCAAAGCCACGCACAGCCAGTTGAAGAAGCTAAAGAAATTGATGACGGAGAAAATGTCGTTGGAGAAGGCGTAGAGGAGTGTCATGGCGCACTGGGGGGAGAATCAGGCAGGACACGCAATGTTAGTAAGTCATAAAAAAATAACATTTACAGTTTTAATTCGCTTTAAAGTGTTACTAAACCCAGGACCCTGCATTCACTATATCTGGTCTCCCACAATACACGGAAATGCAATTATTTTAGTAAATATAAACTGCTAAAAAGCTTCTCTCATCAGCAGTATATAGCAGTCTTATGACTGCTACCAGTGCCTGGTTAAAGCTTGTAGGAGGAGTTTTCATTCTCCTCTGACTGTCCTATGAGGCTGCAGGACCCCTGACCCTCTGTCTGGACAGTGCTGATTGGCCCTGTGCTGATCACATGCACCAAAAGAAAAAAAACTCTCTAGCAATTCACACCAAACTGAGCATGAGCAGAATGACTCCAAGGTTCTGTACTATCAGGAGATGGATTGGGGACAGTGGAAGAAGGTGAGGATCAGCAAAGACAGGATCAAGCAGCCTTTTACACAATGCAGAAGATTAACCCCTTAGGTTCCATAGTGAGTATAACAAGTATGCCATTCTGCATATACAGACTGATTTTACTGTTGTGGGTTTAGTAAAACTTTAAAATGTTTTACCTGCCAAAGTATTTATATTTATGTCCACCTGGTCCTTAGATTTACCCAGCTTTGTCAAACAGCACAGAACAGGGCAGAAGACCTGATTTTTCTCTGCTGCAGTTAGGTAAACATACAGATTTCTAGGATTTCTGGAGACAGAGATAGCTGAGGAACTGGCTCGGTTAAAGCTTAATAAAGCAATGGGCCCTGATGGTATTCATCCCAGAGTTCTTAGAGAACTTTGCGATATAGTTGTTGGACCATTAACAAATCTTTTAAATACAATTTCTTCTAACAGGAGAAGTTCCCCATATTGTACCTATCCACAAGAAGGGCAGCAAGGTAGAAGCTGGCAATTACAGGCCAGTGAGTTTAACATCAATTGTAGTCAAGGTAAAGGAATCGCTCCTGAAAAGAAGGATCATTGATCACCTAAAAATACACAGCTTGCTGGACCCAAAGCAGTGGCTTTACTGAGGGCAGATCATGCCAGACAAATCTGATTGAATTCTTTGACTATATTACCAGTGTTTTGGACCAGGGTGGTGCTGTGGACACCTCAGCGTATCTTGATTTCAGCAAGGCATTTGATACAGTTCCACATAATGATCTAATACAAAAGTTGTACAAGCTGGGACTTAACCCTTGGGTGGTTCAGTGGATATGCAGTTGGCTAAAGGAAAGATCCCAGAGTGTGGTTGTAAATGGGGTTCTCTCAGAACAGAGACCAGTGACTAGTGGGGTACCACAAGGCTCTGTACTGGGTCCTGTTCTATTTAACCTATATGTAAGTGATATAACTAAAGGTTTGCTGGGCAATGTATGTCTCTTTGCTGATGATACAAAGGTGTGTAGTAGGGTTGATATCCCTGGAGGAGTCTGTAACATGGAACATGGATTTGGCATTGCTGGAAGATTGGTCAAAGCAGTGGAGACTGCAGTTCAATATTTCTAAATGTAAAATAATGCATCTAGGGAAAAAGAATCCGCTTAGAGAGTACAGCATTGGGGGCACAGTGTTAGCCAGCACTACAGAAGAAAAAGATTTGGGGGTGCTTATTTCAGATGATTGCAAAATGAGCAAACAGTGTGACCAGGCAGTGGGAAAAGCAAATGTAATTCTGGGATGTATCAGTAGAGGGATCACCAGCAGGAGGAAGGAGGTTCTGATTCCTCTATATAGATCTTTAGTGAGACCTCACTTAAGCCTCGTACACACGGGACGATGATCGTATACAACAGGTCGTACTAACGACCGTTGTATGCGATATCAATCGTTCGTATGCGCGATTAGAACAAACAAACATACGACGGTAGGGTTGCCACATCATCCCTTTAATCCAGGACACATATGAATTACACAGGTTCTGAGGCTAATTTAATGCAGATGAGGCATCAAATGAGTTTAATTACCACCTTAATCAGCCACAGAATCTGTGTAATTAGTATGTGTCCTGGATTAAAGGGATGATGTGGCAACCCTATACGACGGTCGTACAAGGGAGTTGTATGAGCAGACTAGAAAACTTGGTCGTACCAACAAGCGCTCATACGACCGTTGTATTGTGTGTACAGAGCAGTTGGTACAACAAGTTGTATTGTGCAAAACACGCATGCTCCGAAGTCAGGAACGGCCGGATGTTAATTACATGCACCTGAACGTTCTTTCTGTGCTCGTACGATCGTGTAGTGCAGTCAGTATGCAAGTTACATTATACAACATACTATTTGAGACGATCGTACGTACGATCGTCGTCCCGTGTGTACGAGGCACTAGAATACTGTGTCCAGTTCTGGAGACCTCACTTACAAAAAGATTTTGATAAGATAGAAGGAGTTCAGAGACGGGTAACAAAAATGGTGAAAGGTCTGGGGGATAAAACATATCAAGAGCGACTTCAGGAACTTAATATGTACAGTCTGGAGGAAAGAAGGGAGAGGGGAGACATGATTGAAACCTTTAAATACATCAAGGGGGTGAATAAGGTTCAGGAGGGCAGTCTTTTCAATATGAAACCAAAATCCAGAACACGGGGACCTCAAACTAACTGGAGGGAAGTTCAAAACTAATCTTAGAAAGTATTATTTTACTGAAAGGGTGGTTGATGATTGGAATAAACTACCAACAGAGGTTGTGAGACAGTCAACAGTAAATGGCTTCAAACATGCTTGGGATAAACATAAATCTATAGTCAGACAACAAGGTTAATGTAAAAAAAAAATAAAAAATAAAAACAACAAGGGGCAGACTCGATAGACTACTCAGTCTTTTTATGCCATCACTTTTCTATGTTTCCTGTCCTTCCCCCAGCTTGTGATAGGACAGTGAAAGGAGAAGCAGCAGACTGATGAGCTTATTTCTGTCACTCTGCTTTCTCCTCCTATCAGCACCCCCCTAGTTAGCACATGAGAACAACTGTTGGGCTCCTTATGTTGGTTCTACCAGGACTAAGAGTGACTCTTTCCAGGGAAGCAAACCACAATAAAAACCTGGCAGGGGATCTAACCTCATTCCATCCAAAACAAAAAAAAAGTTATATATAGATCATTTTCGTGTTCTGTTTATTTACTTGTTCTTTTTTACACTGAGCAACACAAGGATTTTCAGTATCAGTGCGATATCACATGGTGGCTGTCTTGTGCTCAGACACGGGATGCCTTCACTCTGACCACAGATTTTTTTTTTTCTTAATTTTAAAGTGAACTTGTATTCTTTTTCATGGAATGTAACCGGCTCACCCAACCAGGTTCACTTAAATCGGCATTCCAGGCACGGAGCATAAATCCACTTTGTGTGCAGCAAATACCTTTGTAAACCCAGATATTACTATTTAACCACTTGCCTGCCAGGCACTTTTATCCCCTTCCTGCCTAGGCCAATGTTCAGCTTTCAACACTGTTGCACTCTTAATGACAATTGTGCAGTCGTGCTACACTGCACCCAATTTAAATTTTTTTGCATTTTTTTCACACAAATAGAGCTTTTTTTTGGTGGTATTTATTCACTCCTGGGTGTTTTACATTTTGCTAAGCAAAAAAAAAAAAAAAAGACAAAACATTTTGAAAAAATGTAAAAAACAAAACTTTTTTATAGTTTGTTATAAAATTTTGCAAACAGGTCAGTTTTCTCCTTCACTGATGTGCACTGATGAGGCTGCGCTGATGGGCACTGATAGGCAGCACTGATAGGCAGCACTGATGGGCACTGATTGGGCAGCACTGGTGATCAAGACACTAATAATCAGTGCCCTGATTATCAGTGTCAGGCTGCATTCACACAGGGGCGACCCGACTTCAGCGCGACTTCGCTAGGCGATTTAAGCGCGACTTTCAGCGCGACTTAAAGGACCTCAGGCGACTTTACAACACGACTTTAGCCAGGCGACTTTGCCTTGACCAATCAGAGAAGAGAGGGAGGGGGCTGCCTAAAAATAAATTCTATTCTTTTTAACTGTGAAGTCGCTTCCATATAGATGGGGATCCGACTTGGAGGCGACTTCTATTGAATTCTATGGGCACAAGTCGGATAGAAGTCGCCTAGAAGTAGTACAAGAACCTTTTCAGAAGTCGCCTTGAAGTCAGAGCGACTTCAGTCGTGTATATTAAGACGGCTCCCATTCATTTCAATGGGATTTCAAATGTCAAGCGACTTGGGGCGACTTGAGGCAACTCAAGTCGGATCGCAAGTCGCCCCTGTGTGAATGGGCTCTAAATGTCCATTTTACACAAGCCGGTTATCAGCTCTCTTCTCCTTACGCTGTCAGCATGAGGAAAGGAATGCTGATAACCAGCTTCTGTTTACATTGTGATCAGCTGTGATTGGACACAGCTGATCACGTAGTAAAAATATGCTGATTGGCTCTTTACCTCAATCTGTGATCAGCAGTGTCTGGAGGACACTCTGATCACTGAGTGTGCCGTCTGCGCACTTCAGCGGGCATGATCACGGAAGGACGTCCTATGACGCCCTCCCAGAACTGGCCAGCCATGCTGTAGCCATCATTCGCTATATATAGCGCAGTCAGCAAGTGGTTAAATATACATTAGTAGTGACATCATCACTGTTCTGTAGATAGCCTGTGTAGAGGGCAAAGCTGTGGGAGGGGCCCAGCAGGCCCCACTTACTACAGGCTGCCTGCAGTAAACTACAGGAGGGGGCGGAGACAAGACCAGTCCTCCCTGCATAAGGAGAGAGCAGCAATGAGCGGTCTTTATTACAGGAAGTCTCTCACTGGGTTACTGCACAGATCTGGAGGAAATACACAAAGCACACCGAGATTCAAGAAGAATTCACAAGACTAATGTATTTAGATAAAATGTACTTATTCCAGAGTTCTGCTTTAAAGATGAACTCCGGGTATATATCTTACGGTATGTAACCATCCATCCTTTCCTACAGACCTCGTCACAACTCACTCCTCAGATAGATTGATGGAATCATGCAGATGGTACGCTATAACAAGCTGACACTGAAGCAGAGCCATGAGCCCTGAGGAAAAGGGTGGCTTTTACAGGGTTAAATCTCCTCCTCTCAACATGTCAAACACCCTCTGAAAAGATATCCACAGAAGATCACTTTTCAGAGGGGCGGCAAGAGCGGTACATGTGAGTGAGCCCTAAGCCACCGTTCACACCGGTGCGACCTGTCATGCGATTTGGCAGTTCCAAATCGCATGAAAAAAATCACACCCTAATGTCACCAATGAAACTGTTCAAATCTGTGCGATTCCGAATTTGTGGTGCCACACTGATTTGAAGAAAAAAAAATGGTTCCTGCACTATTTTTTGCGATTTCAGGTGCGACTTGCATAAACATCTGTGCAAGAAGTCACATAGATGTCAGGAAAGTCGCACCTGAAATCGCACTGACATGCAGCTTCTAAATCATGCTACTTTCAAGTGAAGTAGCACAATTTCAAAGTCGCATTCAGTGTGACCGAGGTATAAAACTGACAATTAATCTGCTTCTTATTTGTCTTCCCTGTTTCCTCCCTGAGCAATACTACAATAAAAAACAGCTCTTCCTTCACCCAGACTATAAATCCATGGAAACTGAACTCACTGTGAAGATGAGAGATGGCATAGGAGTCAGCAGTTGCGGATGGATCATCGCCAGGAGAGATGGAAGGTGACCTTCTCTGGCTCCCACGAAGAACAATCTGGGGAAAAGAGAGTCGGGGTTTAGCTAAGGAAGAACATCTGAAACCCTGATCAAGAAAAATTGTTTCAATTTCTTTATTGTAAATCTGTAAAATACCTCAATTCATAATCAGTTTCGAGCATAGGTGTGTGCAGCCTATTGCATTAGGGCGTGCACCCTAAAGCTAAAGTACACGTGTCTACATATATATACATGGCACCGGCAGGGAGATCAATCTCCCTACCGACACAGTGAAAGAGAAGTGCGTAAGCAATCATGGCAGAGCCAGTAAGATGGAGATTTTTACCATCTTCCTGATGGCACACAGAATGATAATGCTAACATGCATGGGGTGGTTAGGGTGTGCCCAGGCACATCCAGCACACCCTATGTGCACGTCTATGGTTTCAAGCAAGTTATGGCTTTTTTTTATATATTTCATTTGCCACAAATGTCCATATTCAATTACCTATTTCCATAGAAACACTTGCCTGATTTTCAGCTGAGGGTCAGGCCTACAATGTCCATTTTATGAGATTGCTTCCATATACTGTCTGTCTTCTCTCCTGTCTCATTCTGCCTAGCCAGGCTGACAATTCCTTCAATCCATTAAAAGGAGTATAGCCAAAGCTTTTTTGGCTATACTTCACCTATGGATCACAGGAGTGCAATTCATTCTGTACTCCTGTGACCTGGTTTAATTCACAGAGCCGGTCCAGGCTCTGAAAAGATCCTGACCATATAGTTGGGATCCACACAGAACCCTGGACCAGCACCTGGCTCAGCCTCTCAGCGATCCCCAGAGAGCCTGAGCCAGCCGCTCCCATCCCCTTCACAGCCCAGCATTCCAATGAGCACTGGAGGGGAGAGCAGAGAACCAGGGACTGGCAGTCACATCTCTTTGTCAAAGCGGAGGGGGAGAACCGAGTGATCAACGATGTTTGATCGCTCAGTTCTCACTACAGAGCCGACGGGGGACAGATGCAGTATTTTATATTCAACTAAGTGAAAATAAGGTTTGTTTTTTTTAAAGCCACACTTCTTTTAAAACAGAAATCCAGGATTTTTACCCCACCACAGGCCTATATGATGACACGCACCCTGAAGGGGGAGGCAGATATAAATGACAGTTTGGGCTCACAGGAAATGGGTAGAATGCCAGATGGTCATTCTTCCTTGAAGCAGTAGACTAGAAAGTAAGGCACAGCTCTGGAACATGGAGGGGGTAAGTGGAAATTGGAGAGGGGTAAAGAAAAAAACAAAAAAACACAAGATATCCACTTCACTAGAAAAATAAAGGAGTACAAAATTAGTTTTTCCAAAACCCGCCAGCACAAAGGTTTCATGGACAGCCAGATTACCTGGAAGAGGTAAAGAGAGACCCATTGACGGATCCAAAACAGGAGAGCCCCACAAAGACGGGGATGATCCAGGCCATGACACCTAAGTGATAATTTCCAAAATCCTGTAAGAAAAAGAAAATGAAGGCATTAGACATGATGTATTACAATGCAAAATAAGCAGTAAGTTCAGTAAAAGACATACTGTAAAATGGTGTGAAGGGGGAGGGAAGGGAAGCTATACACTGGACTTGGAATTCCATGGGTGAAGGTTCTTGGGCAGTGGTGTTGCTAGGGGGTGCCTTCTGTGGCTATAGCCCCGAATCTGGGGCCCACAGCTCGTGTCTCCTACCGGGTGCATACCTCCCAACCGTCCCTGATTGAGGGCTGAGTCCCGGAATTTCCGCGGCATGTGGGGGTTGTTTTGGTTCCCGCACGCCGCAAGCTACACTTATATGGCAGCTGCATCTGTGCCCTCTGCCTCTGACACACACAAAACTGCATGGAACCCACCCCTCCTCCTGCTGTGATGTTTTCCTGTACACAGAGGAGGAGGGGTGAGGAGGCAAGTAATGCAGGTAACTCTTGCACTGCTGGCACATCATCACTGCATGGATCATTTTCAAGTTCAGCTGGACTTTAACAGCATTTTACGTTTTAGGAGAGGGGTTGGCTTTCAGGTTATGTTGTACCAGTCTTCAAGTTTGCCAGGTGGCAGAATTGCTGCTGTGTGAAGACCCTTGCCCTTGCATGTCCCCAATCTCCAGCAACAGATTGTATTTTATTTCTCATAGCCAGCATCCTGTCAGTGTTGCCAGAGCTGAAGAAGAGAGCTAGCTCTTGGGGTTTTGTAAAAAGCATGTACACTTCCCTCCAAACGTACAATGCAGTGCTTAGTGCCTGGGGCCACATGTAGCCCATTTTTTGTGTGGCCCATTGGTCCCTTGCAGACACTTATGTAATGTGTCATGTACTATGTCTTCAGTCTATGATTGACTGCTGAAGCATGCCCCCAGTCTCCAACAACCCCTGTAGCATGTCCAGTCTCCAGCAACCCCTGCAGCATGTCCACAGTTTCCCAACAACCCCTGTAGCATGTCCACAGTTTCCCAACAACCCCTGTAGCATGTCCACAGTTTCCCAACAACCCCTGTAGCATGTCCACAGTTTCCCAACAACCCCTGTAGCATGTCCATAGTCTCCAAAAAACCCTGTAGCATGTCCGCAGTCTCCAACAACCCCTGTAGCATGTCCGCAGTCTCCAACAACCCCTGTAGCATGCCCATAGTCTCCAAAAACCCCAGTAGCATGTCCAGTCTCCAAATACCCCTGTAGCATGTCCGCAGTCTGCAACAACCCCTGTAGCATGTCCATAGTCTCCAACAACCCCTGTAGCATGTCCGCAGTCTGCAACAACCCCTGTAGCATGTCCATAGTCTCCAACAACCCCTGTAGCATGTCCGCAGTCTCCAACAACCCCTGTAGCATGTCTGTGTCCCATGTAAGGAGGGGCTCTCTGGGGACCCTGATGTAAGGGGGGCTGTTTGGTGACCGTGGTGTAAGGGGGGAGCTTTCTGGGGACCCTGATGTAAGGAAGGGGGCTCTGGGGACCCTGATGTAAGAGGAGATCCTCACTCAGATATGTAAGGATTATATATATATATATATATATATATATACAGATATATATACTGTATATATACGCTCACACACATGTACATTATATACATGTGTATGCCCACAAAAGTGTATGACTTTCTTTACTTCGCTGCTATGGGCTCTAGCCCCAGATCATTTGTAGACCGAGCAACTCCCCTGTTCTTGGGTATGTTTGAGGTGTCCTGTTTAAAGCTGAACTCTGAGCATTACCTTTGCCCCCCACCTATGGCTGAGTCAGTAAGAGGCAACCACATTGAACACTTCAGCAGGAAGGGGGTGTAAAAAGGGTAGGAACTGCACTGATGAAGTAGTTCATAGCTAATGATGGGGGAGGCTTCTTTCCTTGGGAGCAATTCAGCTAGTTTAGCAGGGAAAGGTCAAACTTCAATCCATGTATGGGCACGGTGTTTGCACAGAAGTCAATCTACTGATCAACCACCCTGACGGCTTTTCTGTGCTCAATCAGCACCACAGGCTAAAGCCTGCAAAAATGATCAGTGTCCCTGCTGTCAGAATACAATGACACAGCGGGGAAGGTTCCTCATCCACCTCGAATGTGTAGGGGGAATGGGGTCAGTTTTTTTTGCACCACACCCATTGCTACTTTGAATACCATTCCACCCAATATGCTGGTCCTGTTGGTTCACTGTTGCACAGCACACCATCTCAGCTCCCAGAAGACATGGCCCTGGTGGGCTTATAATCCTCAGTATTATGACTTTGAGACATGGGTACTTTGTAAGTAAATAATACGATTTTTTCGATCAATCCTTTATATATTTTTTTCGATTATGTTGGACCATTTAGTTATTTTTACAATTTATTGCAGATTCATATTACACGCTTGCTCCTGAAGAGTGATCCAAAATCACGAAATGCATAGAGCTAACAATGTCGTGTTTCCTACCAACAATTATATTTTTTCCCAATTTATGATGTTTGGCTGTACATCAATCATGTGTTATAATTACTGCATCATATGTATTGTATCTTTTATGTCTCTATTCTCTACATGTATGTGTGTGTGTGTATATATATATATGTATTTTTGATACCCTTTTCTATATGATAATTTATGTATTTGGTCAAAATTACTTGGAGATCGGACATAGATATATGATTCATTAAACATTCATTTAAATTTTTTACTTTGAGCCACCGCGTTCTTCATTTAAAGTCCCATTTCCCTTTCCTCCCTTTTTTTTTTTATACACATTGTTTTATATTTATTATTCTATCTGGACAATTTTATACAATACAGAACATCACAGAGGCTTGATAAGTATTAATTTATTTTCCATGATATCCAACTCTTCAACAGCCTAACCAGAGGTGGAACTATAACCTTCAGGGCCCCGGTGCAAGAAACCATGAAGGGCCCCCCCAGACAGGCGCACTTTCCACTGATCCCAGGGGCCTTTTTCTCCCAATGTGGGACCCTTTATTATGGTCCTGCAGCGGGCCACCTTCCTGGCATCTTGGGGTCCCCAAATGGTGGCGGAACGCCAGAGACCAGTTGCGACCCTGGTAGTTCCGCCACCAGTGTCAGTAGTTATTTTTATTTATTTATTTTTTTTTTACCATTTTTATTTTATTTATTTTTTTGTATATTTTTAGGACCCTCATTGAAGGGCTTTGGTGAAATATCAGGGGTCTAACTGAACCCTGATGTCTCACTTCTGAGACAGAAAAAGGGACTGAGGACAGATTCATCAGTCCCTTTCTCTGCAGCCTCAGTTGCACAGAATGAATGAACAGGAATAGCTCTGTACAGAGCTTCCCGTTCATTAGTAAACTTAAGCATAGTAATTACAGTTTACTATGCCTCTGCTATGAATGAATAAAAAAAAACAAAAAACGAGTCAGTGATCAGTACAGATCACTGACTATTCATTAAGACAAGGAATGTATTATTTACCAGCCCTTTCCCCACTCTCAAATCTTACAGATCCCCCGCAGCAGCCGGCTGGAGGGGGAAACCTGGCAGTGCTGTGGGAAGCCAGGAAAGCACACAGGGGCCGGGACAGCAGGACAGGGATAGGGAAGCACATAGAGGAACCCATGCCCTACCATTTCCCTCCTGCAGCCGCTGAATGTCTGTAAGAGGGAGAGGAGGAGAGGCGGGCATTCAGTGGCTACATGGAGGGATCGGTTCCTCTACGTGCCACCGCCCTCCTATCCAGTTGTAAAGGCTGGGTGCATGGGGCATGGGGCTGGGTCACAATGAAAACCCCTGCGTTCCCTGTAAGTAAGCCCTTGAGTCTAACCTTACAGCTGCTCTGTAAAATATACGCATGGCAAGACAATTCCTAGATGCAAACAATTTTTTTTTCTTTTTTTAAAAAATATATTTTTTATTGGATTTTGCACACAAAGCTTCATGTAGACAGGCGCCTGGGTTCCATACAAAATTAAATTCAGGCATATCAATCCACCTGAGAGCCACAAGGTTGAACTAGATGGACTTATGTCTTTTTTCAACCAGACTAACTATGTAACAATGTGCTGCATATAGCCACCCATAGAAAGAATTGGCTGTATAGGTTGGTACTTGCTGTATAGGATGGTACTTGCATAAACACACATGCAAATGGACATGCGTTTCTGGGTACAGACAGTCTACATCCAGAGTTGTATGTCTGTACACATGCGTTTAGGAAAGTACTAGCTTCTACCCACATACAGCCATTGATTTCTATGGGCACCTGTTGCTTGGGTGAAATGCATCTGAATTTTAGGCTGAATGGCCCCATGAGGCCTAAACAGTTCCTTTAAGACAACATAGTTGCCCTTAATTGTACATTAATACATCATTACAGCAAGAAGCAGGAATGCAATAGGAGCTTAACTTGTACAGTATATATATATAATGCTTCTGGTAAGGAACACAAGGAGTGTTACAGAGGAGGGATTTATGAAGAACCTTCATCACTGATACGTCAAGTCAGGGACAGTTTGGGTTAAATGAAGACAAGGGCCCTGTATTATATAAAAGCACTGACATGTAATTCAGAGTTCCATATAAGCTATACATTTTTCCATTCTGATAAGAGAGGTTTTTCTTTTCCAGCTCAGGAGTATCCTCTTACTACCACAACAATACAATATACGTAGGAAGGATTTGACATAAGATGGGGATTTGCAAGTCCCCCAGTGTGTAATTATGTGGGTTAAATTACAAAAAGACAACATAACAAATTCATCTTGAGCTTAAATTTTCAGCCTCAATTCCGCAGTGCTTTCTTCTGCCACTAGATGTCCTTATATTTATGCCCAGCATCATTTAACTCATGGCCTCTGAGCCCAAGTCATACTGGACCCACCCTCAACCTGTGATTGGACAATGAAGGGGGAAGCAGAACAATGAGCTCATCTTTCTGTAACTGCTTTCTCCTCCTATCAGCATCTTCCGTGTCTGCACATAAACTGATTGGCTCCTTGTACTTTTTCTCCATCTTCCAATCTGAGCTCTGCTTTGCAGGGACTGCAAAAGGCTGATATTAGGTTAGATTCAGGAACTTATACTGTTTGCATATTATTTTATATATACTGTGACTCTGTACTTGCCAAATATTCTGCAGAAATCTCCCTCCACTAAGTCTGGCTGCAATAATTTTAACTGTGGGAAGCTGCAGACTGTTTACTTCCTGTATTTACACAGACACACACCTCCAGCTCTGCAGCTCTCATTGGTCCTCTTAAGGCCCCCCCCCCTTTCCTGGCAAACTCTCATGAGATTGAGAGAGAGAGCTGTGCATGTCATACGCCAAGGCTTTCAAGACAAGAAACAGGAAGTGGGCTGTATAAGGTATTTACTGGCAGAAAAAAAATGTTTTACTATCAAAAGTTAAAACAACAAGGGCAGAAGACTGAATAGATGGAAAGATTAAAACATGACTGAAATTCCACTTTAAGTGATGCATTAAGCTTTTGTCACCCACATAAATCCCACACGCCACACATATGTGTTCAAGGACAGCCAAGGTTTCTGTGCCGGAAGCACGCTCACAGCATAGTGACGGGGTCATCATGGACAGCTCTTGGTCTCTAGTCATGATAGGATTACACATGTGCATTAATATGTTTCTTCTAGGTCTACCTGGAATTCAGGTTCAGTATAGGTTTCTTTTGGGTGGACAGGTATATGAAGAGATTAGGAATGACTTGGATCGGTCTTGTAGGGAAAGCTCAATTGAATGAGTCAGCAGTAAAAGGCGAGAAGTGTAGATGTAACATTCCACACCTGGCATCTAACTTCTCACTTTTTACTGCTGGCTCCTTCAAATGAACGCTCCCTACAAGACCGATCCAAGTCATTCCTAATCTCTTCATATACCTATCCACCCAATAGAAACCTATACAATGACAGATGAATTTACCATCTGCACCTATTCTTCTGTAGTTCCTTTTGATTGTAAGCCCTTGAGGGCCAGGCTGCTCTATGTTTTGTTCTTCGCGATATACTGTAAATCTTAAAATATTTGTTCAGTGATTTCCCTGGATTGTACATATTCTCTCTATATTAACAAAGGATAACAAAAAAATAAAGAAAAAACGCACAAAAAAAACTATGACTTACCACGGCCACAGCCTCAGAGGTCAACATCTGCTCCGGTGTAAGCGTGGTGAAGTAGGCCAGGTTGGTTAGGACGTACACCAAGGTTACGATGGGCAGAGAGATAATGATGGCGCGAGGTAGATTTCTGGAGACAAGGGAAATTATACAATTATTTTATATAAAATGTCTCCTGGGTCACGTAACATAGTAACATTGGTAGAGGTATTAGCCTTCCATGGGTGAGTGCCAAGTCTGAGTAGTGTAAGCTGCCAGTTCACTTACTTGTAAGGTTCTATCATTTCTTCAGTGACGAAGTTCAAGTAATTCCTGCAGCCAGAAATAGAGTGGAGAAAATCAGAGCCAAATCCAAACCCGAGCAGCCAATCAGAAATCATATCTATTCAATAGAACAAAACCCAACCCACAGCAGCCAATCAGAACTCACATCTATTCAATAGAACAACACCCAACCCACAGCAGCCAATCAGAACTCACATCTATTCAATAGAACAACACCCAACCCACAGCAGCCAATCAGAACTCACATCTATTCAATAGAACAAAACCCAACCCACAGAAGCCAATCAGAATTCACATCTATTCAATAGAACAGAACCCAACCCACAACAGCCAATCCGAACTCACATCTATTCAATAGAACAAAACCGAAACCACAGCAGCCAAACAGAGCCACATCTATTCAATAGAACAAAACCTAACACACAACCACCGATCAGAACTCACATCTATTCAACAGAACAGAACCCAACACACAGCAGCCAATCAGGACTCATATCTATTCAATAGAACAAAACCCAAACCACAGCAGCCAAACAGAGCCACATCTATTCAGTAGAACAAAACCTAACCCACAACCACAAATCAGAACTCACATCTATTCAACAGAACAGAACCCAACACACAGCAGCCAATCAGGACTCATATCTATTCAATAGAACAAAACCCAAACCACAGCCGCCAATCAGAACTCCCATC
The DNA here is from genome assembly GCA_018402905.1 of Glandirana rugosa. NCBI lineage: Eukaryota > Metazoa > Chordata > Amphibia > Anura > Ranidae > Glandirana > Glandirana rugosa. The sequence continues at coordinate 1,130,759 of BLSH010521619.1, forward strand.
TTTTCAACAGAACAGAACCCAACCCACAACAGCCAATCAGAACTCACATTTATTCAATAGAAGGAAACCCAAACCAGAGCAGCCAATCAGAAAACTCAGCTTCAACAATCATATAGATTGATTCACTATGTTCCAGTTATAAGGTACACATCCATCTACTGCAAAGTGCTGTAAATATAATTTACAGTCCAGCATAGTCCAACCTTTGGGTTAATGTACTTTTGCTTTCAGCACTTAAAGGGGAAATTCAGTCTCCCCTCTACGGCACAGATATGTTTAAAAATGCCCCAAGGGCACTGACCGGCCTTTTTTTAAATCTAATTCTGAAAGAGGGAGGAGCCAGATGCTAATAAGTTGCCTGGGTTCACTCAGGGGCGATCCGACTTCAGGGGCGACTTTGCCAGGCAACTTAAAACTGGACTATGCCAGGCGACTTTGCCTGTGGCCAATCAGAGAAGGGAGGGAGGGGGTTGCCTGGGAATTCACTGGGAAAATTCTTTTTCCTGTAAAGTCGCTTCAATATAGATGGGGGATGCGACTTGGCCGTGACTTTCATTGAATTCTATGGGCACAAGTCTGATAGAAGTCGCCTTGAAGTAGTACAGGAACCTTTTCTGTAGTCGGAGCGACTCCAGTAGCGTACATTAAGACGGCTCCCATTCACTGCAATGGGATTTCAGATGTCAAGCGACTTGAGGCGAACCGGCCCGGTCCATTATAAGGACCAACTGTACAATATTTTCTTTTAGATAGCAAGTGCAATTAAAAAAATAAAATGGTGAATCTGCTTCCAATACTCACCTCTTCTTCGGCGCTGTCCCCCACAGTAATCTCTTAACTAGGTTTGCACCGATACCGCTGCCGATACTAAGTATTTGCACTCGTACAAATGCTCCGATACCTAAAACTGATACCTTTGCGGTGCGATTTGAGTCCATACAAAATAAATGGACTCAAATCACAATGCAAAGAATTGCGTGCTATTTGAACAGGAGAGCGGTGCGGTTTCCCCACTGCTTCTGTGTGAACCCAGGCTTGTCATAGTGACTCAGTTCACACAGGAGTGGTGAGGCAAACCACACGTGAATTGGACAGGAATCGCATTGCTATTCAAAACACATGCGATTCTTTGCAATGAAAATTGAGCCCATTCATTTTATATGGGCTCAAATCGCACTGCTAAGGTATCAGTAATTGTTATTGGCGAGTACTTGGCCACAAGTATCGTTACTTGTACTCGCCGGTACAAAAACAGGTATCGGTGCTTCCCTACTTTTAACCACAAGATGTCCTCAGTCTTCTGGGTTTGATGCACACAATTCAAATCAAAAGACTGAGGGCATATTGTGAGAACGGGGAGTCATGGCCCCAACCCCACTTAGTGTGTAACAGTGCAGAGTGTGGCTTTTATATCATCACTTCAGCAACATGCTCTGCATTACTGATGAGGTGAAGAGGACCCGGAGACTTGTTTGAAGACCTCTGAAGAAGGTGGTTATATATTCCTATAAAGACTGCTAATATTTTAGTATTTAAGGAAGCTAGTAATAGTCTGCTTCCATTGCAGAAACAACCATGTGACACAGGGGCAATTTAACAATACAGTGTCAGTAAGTGGGCACTCACCATCCGCCATATGCAAACAGCCCGCTGTAGAGTGCCAAGACCCATTTGCCGACATCATTACTGGTGTTATCAAAGGAGTGTTCAGGGCTCAGACTGGTGACATCTCCTGCAGAGTGAACAGAAATCTGATTATAATTGACTTCATACAGACCAGCAGCTTACATACAGGTGACTTAATCTCACAATCTTCCTCATTGTGGGAGGGGCAGAGACACAAACTACTGCAGGAAATCTCACCATTGTGGGAGGGGCAGAGACACAAACTACTGCAGGAAATCTCCCCATTGTGGGAGGGGCAGAGACACAAACTACTGCAGGAAATCTCCCCATTGTGGGAGGGGCAGAGACACAAACTACTGAAGGAAATCTCACCATTGTGGGAGGGGCAGAGACACAAACTACTGCAGGAAATCTCACCATTGTGGGAGGGGCAGAGACACAAACTACTGCAGGAAATCTCACCATTGTGGGTGGGGCAGAGACACAGGTTAAACACTAGCCTCATTTTTAAGAAACAATGGTTTGGAACAGAGGACCATAGAATTAAAATACCAAATTCTAATTCTTCCTGTTCCAAAAATATAAAAATTAAAGTAGAACTATAGGCAACACTTTTTTTTTTCATTTTGGATACAGTAAGGGGGGTTATAACCCCTGCCAGACTTTTTTTCGCCATTTGTAGCCCATTGCGGAGATTTCTCTTCACTTCCTGTCCCATAGCCAAACAGGAAGTGAGAGGAAATCCTTGCAAATTGAGGGAATCCCTTGGGGACCCCCAGGTCACCAGGACTAGTGCCCCATTGGAATATTCCCCCTCTAATACTTTTCTGGGGACAACCCAAAACTTGGTATTTTCTTTTACATTCACTTTCAGGCTGGGTTCACACTTAGTAGGGCCGCGGGGCACAGCAGGGGGTCCGGTTCGTCTCCATTCACCATTTCAGGTCTGACTTAGGTTTGAATTTTTGGCTGAATTCGGACCTGAAATGGAGCCAAAAACGCACAGAACTCTTCTGCTGTGCACTCAGCAGCCACCCCAGAGATGTGTGAACCGGCTCCATTGAGAGCTGGACACAGTTTCCTGTCATGCGAATTGGATGCGGAGAAACCCAAATCCAATTCGCATAACTTTGAACCCAGCCTCAATGATAATGGTAAATAGGACAAATAGAGAGGGTGAATCAGCTTAATGGGGGCTCAGACAGCAATACAAACTGACAGGCATTCTAATCTAAAAGTTTTGCCTCCAGTTATACATATATAAATTCCCTTGCTCTGAATCTTTTTTTTTTAAGCTGCAGGATATTCCAAATTGTATATTGTTTTACCTGAAAATGTTTAGCACTTGTCTGAGAATGCTACAAAGATTACAAGACCTATCCTCAAGTTATTAAAACATACAGCATTGTAGGACATCCTTCCCACAACACGGAGTGTCCTTGGATGACTGGGGCAGAGTGACTGGGCAATAAACCTCCATCACATTCCAGACGAATGGTTTTCACAATTAATGAATAATGTCATATGATTAGTTCCACCCACCAACAGCTGCCAAGGATATAGTGGGACTTGTGAATTCAAAATACAAATCACATTATGTAAAAGGACTTAAAACATTCATGGATGTAAAAGTTAAAATATCAGGTGAGCAGATTTGAAAAATTACAAGTTTACTGTTGTGCAGCCTATTGCTATTTCAGGTTTCAGTTTTGAGTCATTGAGAAGTTTAATTATTTGCGGCCCGTTCAAACCTTTGCATTTTAAAATCTTGTTTAATGCTTATCTGACTTAAGGCCCATACACACAGTACAATAATTGGCCAACAACGGTTGTGCAACAGTCTGTTGTCCGATAATCCGAACGTTAGTACGCACGATCCAACTAGAGTTGCCACCTCGTCCCTTTAAACCCGAACACATATTAATTACACAGGTTGTTCTGTGGCTGATTAGGGTGGTAATTTAACTCACTTGGTGCCTCGTCTGCATTAAATTAGCCTCAGAACCTGTCTAATTCATATGTGTTCGGGTTTAAAGGGATGAGGTGGCAACCCTAGATCCAACAGCCAATTTCCAATTGTTGGCCAACAGAAGTTGGCTGGCAAGACTAGAAAACTTTTGTTGGCCAACAAGGTGTTTGCCAATTGTTGGCTCGTGTGTACAAAAGTTGGCCCAACAAAAAGTTGGAAGTGCAAACACGCATGCTCGGAATCCATTAAGTGTTCGGTCGTGTAACCTGTGTTCATAATTCACAAATCACATTCCCCTGAACTTTCTCTTTATACGTTCGTAACACGTCACTACGTTTGGCTTTGTTGGCTGATTACATGACTACCGTCAGTACACTAAACAAAACCGCCAACAGCCAATTTGGACAAAAGTTGGACGCTCGGCTGTCCAACAATCTGCACGTGTGTACGAGGCTTTAGACCATTGACTGCCATCCTGATCTTATGAGCCTTAGCCTCGGTTCACACTGCTGTGGTGCGGGAACCCTGCGAATTCACTGCGGGTTCCCGCATCGCATGTCTCTAGGCGGCAGTTCACACTGCCATATGCGAACTGTGGGGAGTGTCAATACAATGTTAATAACACCCCCAAATCAGTACGCATATCGAACTGCAAACTCGCACAGGAATCGGATCGTATGGTGTAAAACACCATGCGTTTCGATTCTGACCCTGCGAAAAAAAAGGGTCCTCTGCGAGTTTGCTCCGATTGCGATGCAAATTCAGCCATACAATCTCTATGGCTGATTTTGCATCGCAAATGGTTCACACTGCAGTGCGGTGCGAAATCATATGCGATCTCTGAGATTGGAGCAGTGTGAACCCAGCCTTAAGGAATTCAAGCATTTCTCTAACAAGCACACTTCTTTAATTGGGCTGACATTTTCATACAGAGCCGAGGCCGATCCCTCCCCGAAGCTAAAGGAAGTGTGTTTTGGAATCTTGCAGCAGAAAGTCCTCCAAAAACCTTTTTCTGGTACAGTGTTTAAAGGAGAAAAGTGTCACCACACAACCAGCTATAAAATCTATCAAATATTTGGTGACCTAGATAGAGCTTACTACTTGTCTGACTTTGACCAGAAGGTTCATTCCTGGTTTTCTGAACCTTTTTTATGGAATTAAGGCATTTATCTAGTGAATCCATGCCTCCACTTAACTGGGCTGGCACCTAAGGCTACTTTCACACTGGAGCGTTTTACAGACGCTATTTAGCTAAAAATAGCGTCTGTAAAGCTCCTCAAAAGTCCCCCCCAATCCACCCCAATGTGAAAGCCCTGAGTGCTTTCACACTGGGGTGGTGCGCTAGCAGGACGTTACAAAAAGTCCTGCAAGCAGCATCTTTGGGGCGGTGAGGGGAGTGGTAATATGCCGCTCCTCTACCGCCCCTGCCATTGAAATGCAAAGCAAGCGCTGCCGAAGCGTCTGCACACCGCCTTGGTAGCGCTGAGCGCCGGCACTTTTAACCCCTTTTTAACCCCTTGTGGGAGGTTAAAAGTGCGGCGCTCCCGCCCGCATAGCGGAGCCATATCGCTGGTAAAACTCCGCTAAAACTAGCGGGGTTTTACCACGACCGCGGGTCCCGCTGCAGTGTGAAAGTAGCCTTAGTATGAAGACCTGGTCCTACCTAAAACTAGAGGAGGCATGTATTGGGTTCTTTCAGTAGAAAGTCCTCCAAAAAAAAAAAAAGATGGTGCAGTATTCAAAGAAGAGAATTGTCACCAGATAAGCAATTATAAAATCTACCAGATGTTTGGCGACTTAGATGTTCTAAAATGTATGAAGTTGAAGTGACTTAGTAGGACCTGTCATGTCAACTGCAATGTGAAAAGGACACAGCAAGGAAATCAGGTAAAATGTGGGAAACATTCCCTTGCAAATGAGGTCCTGACCTGCACTGTAGCTGCAATGGAGAGATTTATAAATTTACCAGTTTTCCATCATTGCATTAAAGATAAAACTACTTGCTTTTACATTCCCCCCCAGAAGCTCCAAGTCATTCTTCCATAAGACCACATAAAAACAACACATTCTTCCACGAGTTCACATAGGAGTGTATTTATAAAAAAAAATTGCTAATCATCATGGGAAACTGCATGTACACTAAATGGAGGTGACAATCATAGTAAATAAGTCATTATTTCCTATGATTATTAGCTCCATCTAGTGGCCATATGTTTTCCCTGATTCACTCTATACTGTAAAAAAGAGTAACAGTCAACCTGTAGAGAAAATAGTGTAACATTTGATTTTGACCCCATTCAAAAGGAATGAATGTGCATGCAGGTTCACAAATAGCTCCGATTTTTTTTAAATATAAATACACCTCTTAGGAGGTTCAAAAGACAATTGTTTATGTAGTTAATGACATTTCCAACTGTTGCCATCAGTAGAGATGCTACACAAACTAGTGTGTTTCAAAGAAATCCAATTCCATGTTGGTAAAAGAAGTTAGGAAATGAAAAGTAACATTTGAGCAGCTGAGAAAGGAAGCATTGCTACATTTCCTTTATCCCAGTGAAGAGCAATAGAAGGACATTAGGAAATGTATTTCTAAATTTCCAAAGCAGCCCCCCGAGAGGCCGTCATGGAGCAGAGAGGAACAGACAGATTTGCCTCTAAGAGGGGCTGGCTGGAGGCTCGGGGTAATAGTCGCATTCCTCGACTGCGTGGAATAACTCTGGTGTGCCTGAAGCCGGTAAGGATCTGAAGCATTTGACGAACACCTCTCAGGCCATGTGAGGGGTCTCAGCCTAATCTACGGCATGGCTTGTCACATGATGGGCAACCCAGTCATGCTCACCCCTAAACAATGCCTCCTTCTAGTAACTGTTAACCCTTTTATACCCTTATATTCCTGTAATTGAAAAATGTGATTATTTTATAAAAGTCAAAGTATAAAAGCTGCTCAGATTCAGCATGAGGAGACCCATTGCTGAGCAAGCTCAGTAGGACCTTCCAAAACCCAAACCCAACACTTACCCCGATCTTCACCTGAACCCCACTCCTAAAAATAACCCTTCATTTTCAAACCTAATTATCTCAATAACCCAATTATTCAAAAGGACCTTTGGTCTGGCATCATATTCTGCAATGTCCATTGGATCCCCTTAAATTGGAAAACCAGTGAAAAAGAAGGGGGCACACTGCTGCAGACTATTCGGGTTCTTGCAGTCATATCTGCAGGGAGAGCTAAATGCAGGCTTCCAAAAAGATGGATATCACCATAAAACCGCTGAGTGAATGAGCAGCACAAGGCTTCTATCACTATAATGCAGAGGTCTTCAAACTACGGCCTACTACATGATTTTTTCAGGCCCACCGCTGGGGCAGTGGCCTCTCACATGGGTCTTCAGGTCAACAGTTTGTTTTTCCCCAACCACCCCATTCTCCAGCACAGCTGTCACTGAACGGTCATTGACTGCTAGGACCGCCAACGTTCCAACAACCAATCATGTGCTTTCCCCAAAATTCACAGGATAGCACTTCAACCAGACCAGATGGGGGCCCTAAGGTTAGGAGGCTTTGATGGGGACCCTGATGTACAGGGGACTCTAATAGGAACCTTGATGTAAGTAGAGATTCTGATGGGGACCCTGGTGTAAAGGAAGGGTCCTGATGTAAAGGGCAGACCCTAATGAAGACCCTGATGTAAAGGGGGACCCTGATAGAAGGGGTGACCCGGACATTTGTTAGCTTTGGTTTACTAAAGTTTTCTCTCTGTTGTTCTTGGGTTTGGAGATCCCCAATACCTGTAGTAGCACACGCTGAACAAAAGTGCATAGAAATAGGTTAAAAAAAAAAAAAGTTTTTCTACTTTGTTCAACACGCCACTTATGTGAATGAAGCCTGAATGTTCCACTTGACCCTCATAATCAGAGTTCTGTTATCAGAGGCGGTGAACAGACTCCTCATAGACATCACTGCACCGTGTGAATGTGCTTTTGTTTTACTTTGTTCTGCTGACTCAGCACTCTGCTTATCAGACAACACAGAGGACTGAATGTAGGAAGAAGTCTAATCTGAGTGATCTCTCCCTCTGAGGACTGGACCCAAAACTGGAGGATGTCAACTGTACAGGACTGTGACACACAAAAATGTTATTGCAATAAAAATGTGTCCTGTACTGCAAATGAAATAAACTTAAATATGGTGCACACAGGAGACAGGTCAACATCTGGGCCTCTGAGATCGGTCTGTACAAGTGATGGTCACATTTTCTGAAAACAGCGGGCTCCCTGACATCAATATATAGTGAATGTACTGCTACAGAAAGCTGTCAGGGTGCAGACATGCTTGAGGAGAGGGCCAGAGACTGCAGACATACTACAGGAGATGGTCAGAGACTGCAGACATACTAAGGGAGATGGTCAGAGACTGCAGACATACTACAGGAGATGGTCAGAGACTGCAGACATACTACGGGAGATGGTCAGAGACTGCAGACATACTACGGGAGATGGTCAGAGACTGCAGACATACTACGGGAGATGGTCAGAGACTGCAGACATGATACAGGCAATGGTCAGAGACTGCAGACATGATACAGGAGATGGTCAGAGACTGCAGACATACTACAGGACAGGATCAGAGACTGCAGACATACTACAGGAGATGGTCAGAGACTGCAGACACACTACAGGAGATGGTCAGAGACTGCAGACATACTACAGGAGATGGTCAGAGACTGCAGACATACTACAGGAGAGGTTCAGAGACTGCAGACACGCTACAGGAGAGGGTCAGACTGCAGACATACTACAGGAGATGGTCAGAGACTGCAGACATACTACAGGAGATGGTCAGAGACTGCAGACATATTACAGGAGATGGTCAGAGACTGCAGACATATTACAGGACAGGATCAGAGACTGCAGACATACTACAGGACAGGATCAAAGACTGCAGACATACTACAGGAGATGGTCAGAGACTGCAGACATATTACAGGACAGGATCAGAGACTGCAGACATACTACAGGACAGGATCAAAGACTGCAGACATACTACAGGAGATGGTCAGAGATTGCAGACATACTACAGGACAGGGTCAGAGACTGCAGACACCCTACAGGACAGGGTCAGAGCCTGCAGACACCCTACAGGACAGGGTCAGAGCCTGCAGACATACTACAGGAGACAGCCAGAGACTGCAGGCTGTAGATTAAGTGTCATTTGTGATTATCAGAAGTTGCTCCCACATTGGACTCTTCCAGACAGTAGTAGACGCCTTATCTGCTGCAAAAATGCACAGATGGATTCCTATCCAAATATAACTGGCCAATGCCAGCCACCCAGCTGTGTAATTACGATTATCAGATGATGTTCAAATGACACCGTGGCCAAGATTTATCTCAACTATATTCATCAACACTTTATATGATAGTTTTCTGCTAAAGTAAAGTGACTTTTTTTTAGCCAATTTTTTTAAAAAAAAGTAAAAATGTAATTTGCTTATATGTTACCTATTCTCCTTATCAACATGGTAATGAAATTCCTAAATAAGAGCTTTACATTACATTCCTTATTTTAGAACCAGCTATGTCATCACTGGATCTCTGTGCTTCTCTATGCAATGCAGGCAGATGGCAGCTGGTGGGAGGGGCCAGCAGGGGGCAGTACATAGCCTTCCTGGAAACATCCCAGCCCCCTGCCTCAGTACTCCTTAGCCCTGGTGCAAGCAGCAGGAAGAGTTACACAAATATCCAAACTCCTTGATGGGAGGAGTGGACATTGCCATTCCTAGGCAAGCTGTATTTGCATGGTAACACCTACATGAGATGCAGAGTTCCCATGACTGAAACCCTATGAATGAAATGGGATGGGCCACAGACAGGCGGGGGAAGAAGGCACTGGTACTCAACATGTGGCAGATGTTGTGGAACAACAAGTCCCATCATGCCTCTGCCTTTGGGAGTCATGCTTGTAATTGTCAGTGCTTTACAATGCCTCATAAGCCTTGTAGTTCCACAACAGCTGTAGGGCCACAGGTTCAGCATCCATGGACTAGATGATGCTGGATGTCCACCAGTCAGGATATGAGGCGGACTCTGTCTGATTTGCTGCAGATTCTAATGCACATTGTGAGAAGCTCACAGTGTGCAGTGAAATCAGAGGAAGCAGTTTCAGTCCAGGAGAGGAGTCGGGTTAACTGTGGAAGGCTGCAGGGAAGGAGGTCAGAATGAAGTCACAACTTCTTTATTTTTTGGCAGGTCTCAATGAAAATATGATTTTTTTTATATTATCCAACAACAAAGTCTGTAGAGTCCTATTTAGTTTTCTGCAAATCTCTTATAGTTAGTCTGAGCTGTAATTGATGTCACAGCTCCCTCTATGATGCACAATGTAAATGTCTCAGCTATCACATTTCTGGAAGTTTTGCAATGCAAATATTTTCGGCAGTAACTCGCTCTCTCCCCCTCCTCGGTGACTGAGATCTGAGATCTGAGATCTGCAGAGCGCACCTGAAACCCTCAAACCTGACCTCACCGCCAACTGCCAGTCTTTCCCACTAGACGAGGCCAGCTGTACGGCAACAATGAGCAGAGTCTCACCACTACAGACTCAAGACGTGATAGCAAGACTCAGTTTTGCTAAATTGTCCTAAACTGAAACGGCTTCCTCTGATTTCACTGCACACTGCGAGCTTCTCACAGTGTGCATTAAAAGCTGCAGCAAGTCAGGTAGAGCTCCGCCTCATTTCCTGGCTGGAGGACATCCAGCATAACCTGACCTTTCCTCCCCAGCCTGACTGTCCCTGACCCGCTCCTTTCATTCGCTGGATTTCAGATCTTTCCATCATGGAGGCTCAGCATTACATGTGGGTATTACCTAAGCAAATACAGGGAACACCCACTCCTCCAGAATGACCCACCCATTAAGTCATTTTGATATTTGCATAACTCCTCCCACTGCGTGCATCATCATTGAGAGCGCCCTGAAGACCCTGCCCTCCAGCCGTGATCCGCCTGCATTGCATAGCCATAGAGTAGTACAGTGAGACTCAGTGATGACATCATTGGAACCAACATAAAGGAACTTGAAATTGAAAGGTTTTATTTTAAAATCAGAACACCCTGGCTGCATCTTATTGGGCACAGATCCATTGAGATTCAGGAGATGAAGACACCGGCACCTAGATCAGTTGAAGCCTGGGTTCACACTTGTGCATTACAGATGCCGTATGTGATTCGCCAAGGAATCGTTCCACATTCCTGTGCACAACACATGCGTCGTCTGTGTGGTGCGATTTCAGCCATACATTTTGTATAGCTCAAATTGCATTGCATCCGCAATGGTGCAGGACCCTTTTTCTCTGCACCTGAATCTGAACACCCATGTGATGCGATTCTGGCAATCGCACTGCGCTCTGTTTCGAGGTGCTGTTAATCTAAAATCCACAGCAGATCGCATAACACCAGCAGCAGATCGCATGGACGCCGTGTGATTGCAAAGCAGTGCAGGACGCCCACAGGATTCACTGTGTTTCCCATCCTGTGAACCAGGGCTAAGGCTCGATTCACATCAATGCATTTTGCTTATCTGCATTTTTTCACTGCTTTTTGCTGTGCTTTCTGCGTTTTTACCACATTTTTGATGCGTTCTTACCAAGAATTTGCAGCGATTTCCGGTTTTTAATTCTAATATTTTTTTTTTTTTTTGGGGGGGGGAATTTTGTTGCTAGGCAGTTGCAGTAAAAATGCATCAAAAACGCATCACTTTTTCTTGCATGCCCATTGAAATCTATTACATGCAAAACGCTGCTTTTTGCATGAAAAAAAGTCCCCGACCCTTTCCAAAAATGCAGAGGCACAAAAAAGCATTGATGTGAATATGTTCCATAGGAACCCATGTTAAAAAAATTCCCTGCATTTCTGCAAAATGCAAAACGCATAAAAAAAACTCATCACTGTGAACCAGGGCTAAGGCTGGATTCACACCGATGCATTTTTAGTGCTTTTTTCATTTTGCAGATTCGCACTACAGAACGTGTTCCATAGGAAATCATGTTAAATGGATGGCAGTGCAAATCTGCAAAATGCAAAAAGCACTAAAAATGCGTAGGTGGGAATCCAGCCTGAGGCTCGATTCACATCAATGCATTTTGCGTTTCAACATTTTTTTCACTGCTTTTTGCTGTGCTTTCCGCAGGTTTTTTACCACGATTTTGCTGCGATTTGCGTTTTTTTATTATAAGATTTTTTTTTTGGGGGGGGGGGGATTTTGTTGCTAGGCAGATTTAAAACGCAAATCGCGGCAAAATAGCTGTAAAAATGCAGCACTTTCCAAAAACGTAGAGGCACAAAAAAGCATTGATGTGAACATGTTCCATAGGAACCCATGTTAAAAAAAATTCCCTGCATTTCTGCAAACTGCATCAAAAAACGCACTGGTGTGAATGGAGCCTAAAGGAGGAACAGCCAGGCGCTGAAGTGGAGGAAAAAGAATATTGGTGGTGATCATCACCTGTATGCAGCTCTGACAGTGTCATATTGCATACGTTGTAGGCTTGCAAAGAGGTCCAACCTGAAACCGCTACAACTGAAGTTTTCACTCTCTGACTGCGCTTCCCCTTGGAATGCTAATCAGCAATTTGTTATAATTTGTACTTTTGTTTGGAGAGAAACGCGAGGCTCAGGAATTAGATAAACATTTGCTAGGAGCCTGAGCAGCATCGCGGGCGGGTAAGGCAGCGGCGCAGACAGAAAACAGGTTGCTTTAGGTACAAAGCCAGCCCAAGAGCCGGGATTTGTCCGTAATCCTCTTAGGGTGAGATTTTCTGATGAGGCAAGCAGTGAATTTATCATGTTAATTCCAGTCGAGGTGTTCAACTCTTGTGACGGCTTCTGGCAGAGCAAGCGGCAGCAGCGAGAGGTCGGGGGGAGGGAGGGTGCGTGAAGCGCAGCGGTCGGAGCGCACACACACACGCGCTTTGCAGCACCCCGGGAATAATTGCATAATTCTTCCAAAACTAATAACTGCTGGAAAATCACTTAATACCTTTCGCCTTTAACCACTTCAGCCCCGGAAGGATTTCCCACTTTAGGACCAGAGCACTTTTTGCGATTCGGCACTGCGTCAGTTTTACTGACAATTGCGCGGTCATGCGACGTTGTACCCAAACAAAATTTGCGTCATTTTTTTCCGACAAATAGAGCTTTCTTTTGGTGGTATTTGATCACATCTGTGTCATTTCTGATCGCCGCTATAAACAATTTTGCAAAAAAAAAAAAAAAAATTCTTACTTTTTGCTAAAATACAAATCCAAAAAAAAATATCTAAAAAATTTTTTTCCATCGGTTTTGGCCGATTTATATTCTTCCTCATATTTTTGGTAAAAAAATCACAATCGGCATTTATTGATTGGTTTGCGCAAAAGTTGCCGCGTTTACGGATGATGAGAATTCATTTCTGGGGTTTTTATTTTTTTTATTTTTTACTAGTAATGGCGGCGATCTGCGATTTTTAGCGGTACTGCAATATTGCAACGGACATGTCGGACCATTTTGACACTTTTTTGGGACCACTGGCATTATTACAGCGATTAGTGCTATAAAAATGTACTGATTACTGTGTAAACGCCATTGGCAGTGAAGGGGTTAAGCTGCAGGAGGCGCTCTAAGGGTTACCTGTGTTCCCTGGGCGTGTTTTTACTGTTTGGGGGCTGCCCTGGCTGGGGGAAGGGAGTGATCACGGCTTCCATATACAGGAAGCCTGTGATCACAGCCCTTCCCCCTCTAACAGAACGGAGATCCGTGTTAACATACACTGATCTCTGTTCTTTCACTGTGGGGGGGAAGGGGGGGGCATCGCAGGTCCCCCCTACCCGCTCCCTGCCCCCCCCGAACACAGTGAGCGCGCCTTGGACGGAGCACGCGCGCTCACAGTGAGGGATATCGCATATGACGGCGGTTTGCGATATTGAGCCACTTTGTCGCCGTCAGACTGCGGTCGGCAAGTGGTTAAAGGCAACATTCATCTCAGAGTGCAGGAGATGTTCCTCGTGATGGCGTCCGGCTCTTTTCATTTAAAGTGTTACTAGACCCATGACAGTAAAATCAGTCTGTATTTGCAGTAAAGCATGCTTGTTATACTCACTGTGGAACTTAATGGGTTAATCCTCAACATTGTGTAAAAAAGGCTGTTTTATCCTGTATGCCATAGATTCTTCCCTCCTGCACTGTCAATCTGGGCAAGTCCATATAATACATAGCAGGGTGGTAAAGGTACACATGCTCAGTTTGGTCTCTTATGCTGGATAGAACATTTCCTGTTTCAGTTGAACTGTTCAGGTCACATGATATTGACATCACACATGTGGGCGTGTATACAGGCTGTAGTGGAAATCTCCTCCTACTATGGACAAACTGTGCAGGTTATCAGGAAACCATGGTATACAGATCATCCCAAAGGGTATATAGTGGCAGTATTTTAATGTAAAAAGAAGATTTATAAGCTGTGGGCACTGTGGGGGGGGGGGGGGCAGAGTAACTATTTTTATATTACTGTGTTTAGTAACGCTTTAAATTTAACTTTTCACAAGCGGGATGATGCAACAATATTCTGTCTTAGGCTACTTTCACACTGAGCGGCAGCTGCGGTCGCGGTAAAACCCCGCTAGTTTTAGCGGAGTTCTACCAGTGATAGGGCTCCGCTATGCGGGCGGGAGCGCCGCGCTTTTAACCCCCCACAAGGGATTAAGAAATGCCGGCGCTTAGCGCTACCGAGGCGGTGTGCAGCCGCTTTGGAAGCGCTTGCCATTAATTTCAATGGCAGGGCGGTAGAGGAGCGGTATATTACCGCTCCCCTCACCGCCCCAAAGATGCCGCTTGCAGGACTTTTTGTAACGTCCTGCAAGCGCACCGCCCCAGTGTGAAAGCACTCAGGGCTTTCACATTGGGGTGGATTGGGGGGGATTTTTGAGGCGCTTTACAGACGCTATATTTAGCTAAATAGCGTCTGTAAAACGCTTCAGTGTGAAAGGAGCCTTAAAGTGATTGTAAAGGTTCTTTTTTTTTTTTTTAATAACAAACATGTAATACTTACCTCCTCTGTGCAGTTGGTTTTGCACAGAGCAGCCCAGATCCTCCTTTTCTCTCCTTTGCAGCTCCTGGCCCCTCCCTCCGGTTGAGTGCCCCCTCAGCCAGCAGCTTTCTATGGGGGGCACCTGAGCCGAGTCAGAGCTCCATTATGTCAATTAAGACACAGAGCCCCGTCCCCCTCTCTCCCCTAATTGGCTGACTGACTTTGATTGACAGGCATGGGAGCCAATGGCACCGCTGCTGTGTCTCAGCCAATCAGGAGAAGTGTCCTGGACGGCTAAGACACTTGTGGACATCGCTGGCCAGAGATGGGCCTCGGTATTAGGGGGTGCTGGAGAGCTGCTACACACAAAAGGTTTTTCATCTTAATGCATTAAGAGAGAAAAAAACCTTCTGCCTTTTCAACTCCTTTAAGTATTAAGATATCTATGCAGGGTTGCTTATGCAAATTTACCTCTCTTAGCTTTGTGGCAGTCGCAACCTTCAATGAGTGTGCATAACAGTTTCAGATATCAGATTACATTCCTCTTAAAGGAAAGCGCCTCAGGGTAAAAGTATCTGGTGAAAGCCCCTCTGCAGCTGATACTTTCCTTCTTTGCACTCCACCCCCCCCCCTCCCCCCCATTGGCTCACTGCGGCAAAGTAAAAAAAGGCCAAAGTGGTTATACTTTCTAAGCCACACCCCTAAACTCCTTGTTGGGGAGCAGAGCTTCCAGGTATGGCAGGCCATGTGACAGTGGGCTGCCAATTACCAGGCCTGTACACTGTCACAAAGGGTGTGGTGGTGGTGGTGGGTTAGACAGACTGGAATGCTGTGGCAAGGCTCAGTAAGGATAAAAGCCGAGGGGGCAGGTGGACTATCTGTGAATTCTGTCATTTGGCCCCAATTGGTCAAAGCCTCAGACAGGCCGGGCCCAGGGGTACACAGCAGCGGCTGCCTTGGCCTCTTTAGTAGGATGGAGGGGGAAGCGCCAAAGAGGGCAGGACCTGCAACTTATGCTGCTAGTTCACCGCTTTTGGGGGAGGTGCCCATTTTGGATTTTTTTTGCCTTGGGTGCTATAGTACCTTGTCCTGGCATTGAGTGACAACATCTCTAAGTTGGTTTTCCCTATATGGCTAAATGATAGGTTCCTTTTAACTACAGGGCTTTTCTATGCAATACTGGTATGCCAACCATTTGCATCACTTTGCGCTACAATGGGTGAATCCACCAGTTATCAAGCCGGTCATTAATGGCTCATTCACACCATAAGGCACCCAAGTGCGTCTGCGGGAGGCAGCACATGGCAACGTCTCTGGTGTGAACAAGCCCTGAAAGAAGAACTCACTTTCAACTTTTCTTTAGTGTTCATTCCTCTGGGGGACAAAGTACATATAGTACTTTATCCCTACATGCTTTTTAAGCCTAGCTAGGAGGTCAGATAGAAGCACCCCCCCCCCCCCAACCATCCTACAACGTAGCCAGCAAGGAGACAGCTGCGGCAAGAGAAATGCAGAGGGACAGGAGGCTGACATGCCCTCCCTCTGCATTCCTTTTGCCACCCCTTGACTCAGGCATGTGCTTAGGCTAGGTTTCCAC
>BLSH010521619.1:1156905-1173650 GCA_018402905.1 Glandirana rugosa
AAAATCGACCTACCTCACCCCTTCCATTTATGGGGATAACGACACACACAATGATGACCCCTCTAAGTGGGAGAAAGGAGAGGGGAAATGTTAGGGACATTATCCGTGACGATGGAACGGTGACAGGATGTGATTCGCCGACGGGACTACGTAACACTTGTGACCTTCAGTGAGCGAGTCGTGGCCATGGTTAGCCCTTGTGAAAGGTAAAAAAGTTACTTACGTTTCACAAGAGATTAACTCACTCCAAATCTCCACCCTACCACTGTTGTGTTAGAGTTGGAGTACTTTTACGTTACACAAGAGACTTACCGTGGGTACGGTTCACTCATTGGAGGACACAAGTGCTTCGTCGACGAGTCGTGTCCTGGGTCTCCTGTCGTCGCTAGGGACATCATCGTCTTAGATGATGTCTCTGGTGTAAAGGTTTGACGGTAAGTCCCTGTGGGGGGGGGGGGGGGTCGTACGTGTTCAGCCGGGTGTCCCTGAATGGCAGTTTGGAAATGTGGTCTCTGTAGTAGATTCTGCTACTACAGGGATCGCTGCTGTCCTCTGGGTCCTGTGCTGAGCAGCTGCTTCGTGAACACAGGAGGTTACTCACTTGGCATGGGTGCCATTCAGAGAACACATTGCATTTTCATGAGGTTGAGATTGTGTTGTCACCATCCCACCTCTAAACCTCACTCAATTAGAGAACACTTTGCATTCATTGAAAAAATGGAAAGTGTTCCCGATTGGTACCGGTGCTGAGCGAGTGACTTCCAGTGTTCACAATGCATCAGGGCAGCCGCTTAGTGTAGGACAGTGGCAAGGTAGCAGTGCCTATTACAGGGATTGTAAAGGGGAGAGGAAAGAGGGTGAATCTCCCCAGTAGTAACACACACAGCAATAGGGGTATTTACCTTCCCCACTCCATCCAGCTAAAAAAAGATTTTTTGCCCTTCTATACACTTCCAATTGCATCGAACAAACATGCCTGGAGTGTGGAGGGGAGAGATGCTGCAATATTTTGGCAAGAAGCCATTTTTACATCCTCCACAGCATTCCATATCCTGGATTAGTCACAGAGCTGGTAGTAAAGTTTCTGCGTGTTCTGAGCCTCTGTATAAATAGAGAGCATCAGGGGCCTCCAAACCACGAGGAAGGGAGGACTTCTCATACGTGTGATGTGTGTCACTGACCGCCCAGAGTTCACTGGAAGATCTGACTCAGCATGAACTTACTATAAGAAGTCTTTTATCAACCACCAGACCCCCCCTTCCCCGCCCCACCCCGATAATCATACTAGTGATGGTCTGCTGGAGTCAATGCAGAGTTATTACACAGAGACACACTTACTGCCGACCGAGGGCTGACAGTCTATTGAGGCAGTATGACTGAATGTGACAATATGTCAATGGCAACAAAGTGTCATTTCTCTGGGACCCTCCCAAGTGTCAGTGTTCTGGAACACCGAGTGTCAGCATGGCGTTGCTCTGAGCCCCCCCCCAGTGTGTAAGCGTGGCATTGTTCTGAGACTCCAAGTGCCACTGTGGTGTTGCTCTGGCCCCACCCAAGTATCAGTGTGGCATTGCTCTGGGGCTCCCCCCAAGTGTCAACGTGGCATTGTTCTGGGACTCCCCCAAGTGCTGTTCTGGGACTCCCCCCAAGTGCCACTGTGGCATTGCTCTGGGGCCCCCCAAGTGCCAGAGTGTCATTGATCTGGGACCCCTAAGTGCCAGTGTTCTGGAACCTCAAGTGTTAGTGTGGCATTGCTCTAGGCCTCCCCCCCCCCCAAGTGTCAGTGTGGTGTTGCTCTGGGCCCCCCCCCCCAAGTGTCAGTGTGCTGTTGCTCTGGTACTCCCACAAGTGCCAGTGTTCTGGAATCACCCCCCGTCATTCTGGACCTCCAAATGTCAGCAGTGTGTCATTGATTTTGACTAAAATAAGTGCTCAGGGGCCCAAATTACTCACTTCCCAATATAATGCACCTCATCTCCCAGATCTTGGAAACCTCAAGTAGACACCCAGTTCCCCTACACATGATCCTGTTTGGCACATTTGCCCAGCAGCACACTGGGGGAATTCCAGTCCATTTGCATATTCCATATACATAAACATCTGCTGAGTGAAGGTACAAGTGAACTATAAGCCATATGCAGACAATTCAGTATATCGCTATATGCAGACAATTCAGTATATCGCTATATGCAGATAATTCAGTATATCGCTATATGCAGACAGCGCAGTATACCGCTATATGCAGACAGCGCAGTATATCGCTATATGCAGACAGCGCAGTATATCGCTATATGCAGACAGTGCAGTATATCGCTATATGCAGACAGTGCAGTATATCGCTATATGCAGACAGCGCAGTATATCGCTATATGCAGACAGCGCAGTATATCGCTATATGCAGACAATTCAGTATATCGCTATATGCAGACAGCGCAGTATATTGCTATATACAGACAGCGCAGTATACCGCTATAGGTAGACAGCGCAGTATATCGCTATATGCAGACAGCGCAGTATATCGCTATATGTAGACAGCGCAGTATATGGCTATATGCAGACAGCGCAGTATATCGCTATATGCAGACAGCGCAGTATATCGCTATATGCAGACAGCGCAGTATATCGCTATATGCAGACAGCGCAGTATATTGCTATATACAGACAGCGCAGTATACCGCTATAGGTAGACAGCGCAGTATATCGCTATATGCAGACAGCGCAGTATATCGCTATATGCAGACAATTCAGTATATCGCTATATGCAGACAGCGCAGTATATTGCTATATACAGACAGCGCAGTATATTGCTATATACAGACAGCGCAGTATACCGCTATAGGTAGACAGCGCAGTATATCGCTATATGCAGACAGCGCAGTATATCGCTATATGTAGACAGTGCAGTATATCGCTATATGCAGACAGTGCAGTATATCGCTATATGCAGACAGTGCAGTATATCGCTATATGCAGACAGTGCAGTATATCACTATATGCAGACAGCGCAGTATATTGCTATATGCAGACAGCGCAGTGTACCGCTATAGGTAGACAGTGCAGTATATCGCTATATGTAGACAGCGCAGTATATGGCTATATGCAGACAGCGCAGTATATCGCTATATGCAGACAGCGCAGTATATCGCTATATGCAGACAGCGCAGTATATCGCTATATGCAGACAATTCAGTATATCGCTATATGCAGACAGCGCAGTATATTGCTATATACAGACAGCGCAGTATACCGCTATAGGTAGACAGTGCAATATATGGCTATATGCAGACAGCGCAGTATATGGCTATATGCAGACAGCGCAGTATATGGCTATATGCAGACAGCGCAGTATATCGCTATATGCAGACAGCGCAGTATATCGCTATATGCAGACAGCGCAGTATATCGCTATATGCAGACAGCGCAGTATATCGCTATATGCAGACAGTGCAGTATATCGCTATATGCAGACATCGCAGTATATCGCTATATGCAGACAGTGCAGTATACCGCTATATGCAGACAGTGCAGTATACCGCTATAGGTAGACAGTGCAATATATGGCTATATGCAGACAGCGCAGTATATGGCTATATGCAGACAGCGCAGTATATGGCTATATGCAGACAGTGCAGTATATGGCTATATGCAGACAGCGCAGTATATGGCTATATGCAGACAGCGCAGTATATGGCTATATGCAGACAGTGCAGTATACCGCTATATGCAGACAGCGCAGTATATCGCTATATGCAGACAGCGCAGTATATCGCTATATGCAGACAGCGCAGTATATCGCTATATGCAGGCAGTGCAGTATATCGCTATATGCAGACAGTTCAGTATATCACTATATGCAGACAGTGCAGTATACCGCTATATGCAGACAGTGCAGTATATCGCTATATGCAGATAGTGTGGTATAGCGCTATATGCAGACAGTGCAGTATATCGCTATATGCAGACAGTGCAGTATATCGCTATATGCAGACAGTGCAGTATATCGCTATATGCAGACAATGCAGTATATCGCTATATGCAGACAGTGCAGTATGTCGCTATATTCAGACAGTGCAGTATACCGCTATATGCAGACAGTGCAGTATACTGCTATATGCAGGCAGTACAGTATATCGCTATATGCAGACAGCGCAGTATACCGCTATATGCAGGCAGTGCAGTATATCGCTATATGCAGACAGTTCAGTATATCACTATATGCAGACAGTGCAGTATACCGCTATATGCAGACAGTGCAGTATATCGCTATATGCAGACAGTGCGGTATAGCGCTATATGCAGACAGTGCAGTATATCGCTATATGCAGACAGTGCAGTATATCGCTATATGCAGACAATGCAGTATATCGCTATATGCAGACAATGCAGTATGTCGCTATATTCAGACAGTGCAGTATACCGCTATATGCAGACAGTGCAGTATACTGCTATATGCAGGCAGTACAGTATATCGCTATATGCAGACAGCGCAGTATATCGCTATATGCAGACAGCGCAGTATATCGCTATATGCAAACAGTGCAGTATATCGCTATATGCAAACAGTGCAGTATATCGCTATATGCAGACAGTGCAGTGTACCGATACATGCAGACAGTGCAGTATACCGCTATATGCAGACAGCGCAGTATACCGCTATATGCAGACAGTGCAGTATATCGCTATATGCAGACAGTGCAGTATATCGCTATATGCAGACAGCGCAGTATACCGCTATATGCAGACAGTGCAGTATATCGCTATATGCAGACAGTGCAGTATACCGCTATATGCAGACAGTGCAGTATATCGCTATATGCAGACAGTGCAGTATATCGCTATATGTAGACAGTGCAGTGTACCGATACATGCAGACAGTGCAGTATACCGCTATATGCAGACAGTGCAGTATACCGCTATATGCAGACAGTGCAGTATACCGCTATATGCAGACAGCGCAGTATACCGCTATATGCAGACAGTGCAGTATATCGCTATATGCAGACAGTGCAGTATATCGCTATATGCAGACGGTGCAGTATACCGCTATATGTAGACACTGCAGTATATCGCTATATGCAGACAGTGCAGTATACTGCTATATGCAGGCAGTACAGTATATCGCTATATGCAGACAGCGCAGTATATCGCTATATGCAGACAGCGCAGTATATCGCTATATGCAAACAGTGCAGTATATCGCTATATGCAGACAGTGCAGTATATCGCTATATGCAGACAGCGCAGTATATCGCTATATGCAAACAGTGCAGTATATCGCTATATGCAGACAGTGCAGTATATCGCTATATGTAGACAGTGCAGTGTACCGATACATGCAGACAGTGCAGTATACCGCTATATGCAGACAGCGCAGTATACCGCTATATGCAGACAGTGCAGTATACCGCTATATGCAGACAGTGCAGTATACCGCTATATGCAGACAGCGCAGTATACCGATATATGCAGACAGTGCAGTATACCGCTATATGCAGACAGTGCAGTATATCGCTATATGCAGACAGTGCAGTATATCGCTATATGCAGACAGTGCAGTATATCGCTATATGTAGACAGTGCAGTATACCGCTATATGCAGACAGTGCAGTATATCGCTATATGCAGACAGTGCAGTATATCGCTATATGCAGACAGTGCAGTATATCGCTATATGCAGACAGTGCAGTATATCGCTATATGCAGACAGCGCAGTATATTGCTATATGCAGACAGCGCAGTATACCGCTATAGGTAGACAGTGCAGTATATCGCTATATGTAGACAGCGCAGTATATGGCTATATGCAGACAGCGCAGTATATCGCTATATGCAGACAGCGCAGTATATCGCTATATGCAGACAGCGCAGTATATCGCTATATGCAGACAGTGCAGTATATCGCTATATGCAGACAGTGCAGTATATCGCTATATGCAGACAGTGCAGTATATCGCTATATGCAGACAGTGCAGTATATTGCTATATGCAGACAGCGCAGTATACCGCTATAGGTAGACAGTGCAGTATATCGCTATATGTAGACAGCGCAGTATATGGCTATATGCAGACAGCGCAGTATATCGCTATATGCAAACAGTGCAGTATATCGCTATATGCAGACAGTGCAGTATATCGCTATATGCAGACAGTGCAGTATATCGCTATATGCAGACAGTGCAGTATACCGCTATATGTAGACACTGCAGTATACCGCTATATGCAGACAGCGCAGTATATCGCTATATGCAGACAGTGCAGTATATCGCTATATGCAGACAGTGCAGTATACCGCTATATGCAGACAGTGCAGTATATCGCTATATGCAGACAGCGCAGTATATCGCTATATGTAGACAGTGCAGTATACCGCTATATGCAGACAGTGCAGTATATCGCTATATGTAGACAATGCAGTATACCGCTATATGCAGACAGTGCAGTATATCGCTATATGCAGGCAGTGCAGTATACCGCTATATGCAGACAGTGCAGTATACCGCTATATGTAGACAATGCAGTATATCGCTATATGCAGACAATGCAGTATATCGCTATATGTAGACAATGCAGTATATCGCTATATGCAGACAATGCAGTATATCGCTATATGCAGACAGTGCAGTATATCGCTATATGCAGACAATGCAGTATATCGCTATATGCAGACAGTGCAGTATATCGCTATATGCAGACAGTGCAGTATATCGCTATATGCAGACAATGCAGTATATCGCTATATGCAGACAGTGCAGTATATCGCTATATGTAGACAGTGCAGTATACCGCTATATGTACACAGTGTGCAGCATACCGCCATAGATATTATAAGCACATAAGGCAGTACTGCTCACACAGACTCTACAGATGCTGCAAGCAGTGGGGAATAAGCCCCCGTCTGTCTCTGCCCGGCATCCTGCTGAGCTAATCTGTCTGTGTTTTTCATGGTCATAAGACCAGCCCGGCCCGCTGCATTATCACTGACATTCAGGCCCCACGCGGATTCAGTTCCTCAAGAACAACTTGTTTCTCTATCCAGTGGGGTTACCACAATACAAAACATTTGAATAAACCGTTGCGATCTGCAGCCAAGCCAGACAGGAGCTGTGTGGAATAACTAACACTGGGGATGAGAATTTCAGACATTTCAGTTACTGAGTCCTTCCCCTGACCCAGCATAGCAGGCCATGCACAGGTCACTGGGCTTCCCAACTTCTGATGGAGATCAAAGCTGTATTATTACTACAAGTCCCCAACTACAACCTGCACAGCCAGCTCCCGGCTCCCTGGCATCATGTGCCAGCCAGAAAGGCAGACTCTATTGCAGCTTAAAGAGTAACCCCCAGAAAACTGGAAACAGTTCCTTTAAAGCTAAAGTTTAACCAGCTTATATGTTGCCATCCCTGACATCCCCCCACCAATGGCATTTCAAATCAAACTTTGCTATTTGCATTACACATTTTAGTGTATAAAAAAAGAAAAATACAGCAATTAGGCTAATAATGGGAATAAAAAGGGAAAAATTAGTAAAACTGCCGCCACTCAGATTTTGGTGATACACCAAAAAACAGCAATATTTTTTTTTTTTTTTTCCAGCGCTGGTCTATAACCCCTTTTGTAATCAATCTGGCTAATACCAGTAGTGAAAATAATCCTAATCAAACATTTGACATGTGCAGCAATCAACATGAAAAAATATATATCACGTAATGAATAATAAATTGATGAAATACAATGTATATTAATACTGTGAACGATGACCTTCTAATATCAATATGTAAACACTGCTTATCAATAAAGTGCAAATGCTGCACAAAGGTGCAAAATATTATGCTATAGATGCCTAAACATGCAAAGTGCAAAAATAAAAGTCAAATAAAAAAATAAATAAATTTAATTTGTGATCCAGAAGGAAAAATACCAGAAAACCACTGATAGTCTTCTTAAAAGTATTGATCAAATCATCATAGGTGACACAGAGTGCGAATCCTTCACCATTCACACTATAATGACTCACTAGAATTAATGGCTGGTCACATTATAAACCAGCTGCTGCGCTCCACAATAGAATCTCCACAATCCTGGTTGCCAATATGGTCCCTCACATTTGAGCCCGCTCAAGCAAGTCCAGGGCACACATGGAATCAAGAGAGAAGAAGGAAGGCTTCCATAGCGTTTGGCCATTATCCAAAAGCCTCTTGTGTGATACAGGCATGCGCGATGACGTCAGAGTCCTAGCCCCTCCCTACGCATTTCGTCATTCAATGTCCTCATGAAGCGGAAGGTGAGGTATTAGCCAGATTAATTACAAAAGGGATTATAGACCAGAGCTGCAAAGAAGAGTTTTTTTTGGTATACTTTATTTTAAGCCTGGTGATCACTGGGACTCTCTGCTTCTCCATGCAATGAAAGCATGGTTGGTGGAAGGGGCCAGCAGGGGGTAGTACATCGCTTCCTGAAAACATCACAGCCCCCTGCCTCAGTACTCCTCTCAGGAGCCCTCGGTCCTGATGCAAGCAGTGAACTGGCTGTTGGGAAATGTTAGGCAATTATCTTGATGGCTGGATGCCAGTCTGGAGGAGTGGGCGTTCCTAGGCAGGCTTCATTTGCATGTAGTTCTCACATGCAATGCTGAGCCTCTATGAATGAAAAAAACTATAATTCAATGGATGAAAGGGGAGGGACAGTCATTATGGAGAGGAAAGGGCTAGATGGGTGCTCAACCTGGCCCTCCAGCTTTTGCGGAACTGCAAGTCCCATCATGCTTCTGCCTTTGGGTGTCATGTTTGTAACGGTCAGCCTTGAAATGCCTCATGAGACTCGTAGTTCCACAACAGCTGGAGGGCCTAAGGTTGAGCCCCCCGCCACCAGACGATGCTGGACATCCTCCAGCCAGGAAATGAGGCGGGCTCTGACTGACTTGCTGCAGCTTCCAATGTGAGAAGCTCACAGTGTGCAGTGAAATCAGAGTAAGCAATTTCCATCTGGGAGAGGAGCCGGTACAACTGTGCAAGACTGAAGGGAACACTGGAGGCATAGGTGTGCACCCCAAAGCTCAAACACACTTGTGTGTGTATATATATAAAT
Organism: Glandirana rugosa; assembly: GCA_018402905.1. Taxonomy (NCBI): domain Eukaryota; kingdom Metazoa; phylum Chordata; class Amphibia; order Anura; family Ranidae; genus Glandirana; species Glandirana rugosa. The sequence goes on from BLSH010521619.1 coordinate 1,165,990, forward strand.
ATACTGACAATGTCCGTAGAGCAGTGGATTGACAGTGTCAATAGGGCAGAGGACAGTGTCAGTAGGGCAGAGGACAGTGTCAGTAGGGCAGAGGACAGTGTCAATAGGGCAGAGGACAGTGTCAATAGGGCAGAGGATGGTGTCAGTAGGGCAGAGGATGGTGTCAGTAGAGCAGAGATTGGTGCCAGAAGGGCAGTGGACAGTGTCAGTAGGGCAGAGGACAGTGTCAATAGGGCAGAGGACAGTGTCAGTAGGGCAGAGGACAGTGTCAATAGGGCAGAGGACAGTGTCAATAGGGCAGAGGACAGTGTCAGTAGGGCAGAGGACAGTGTCACTAGGGCAGAGGACAGTGTCACTAGGGCAGAGGACAGTGTCAATAGGGCAGAGGATGGTGAAAGTAGAGCAGAGATTGGTGTCAGTAGGGCAGAGGACAGTGTCAGTAGGGCAGAGGATGGTGTCAATAGGGCAGAGGATGGTGAAAGTAGAGCAGTGGACGATGGTGTCAATAGGGCAGAGATTGGTGTCATTAGGGCAGAGGACGGTGTCAGTAGGGCAGAGATTGGTGTCAGTAGGGCAGTGGATGATGTCTGTATTTTTTATTACATAATTTTTAGAAGCCTTGGTGAAATATCAGGGGTCTAAACAGGGTGAATCTGCACCATATAGGGTGATTAGGGTGTGCCCAGGCACACCCTGTGCGCACGCCTATGGCTGGAGGTCAGATTTAGGAAATGTCAGGACAAGACACAAGAGCCCCAGGTCTGAATTTCGGGCCCTTTTTGTACTCATTTCTCACCTACCTTTCTCAGATTAACTGGAGGAGGGTACCTTTAATAGCCGTAGCGGCATAACAGCCACTAAAACACAGGATCAGTAATCTCCGAGCAGCGAGGTAAACAGGATTTTCAGAAGATGTAGGCGGGAGAGGCGTCTTACATTACTAAATCGTTTCTTAAACCTGTTTAACCGATTATTGAATGCTTCATCCCTGTGGTTTTAATAGACGACCTGGAGTCAGGGCTGAGCCCCGCGGGTACAAATCACAGCGACTCCTGGTCACTATGCAAAGAAAACAAACAAAAGAGCCCAGTTCCAGAGACTGCAGGGGGTTGCCTTACCCTGCATCAGCTGCTACTTTCATGTACCTGTTCATAGGAGTGGTTACATAACGACTGGGCAAATACTGGGACACAGGTAATAGGGGGTTCTGCTTTTCAAGCAGAATCATTGGCTGTGCAGCTGGTTCCATCCATACACCTGTCTGTAGCCATTTTCTTTTAAACCTCTGAATAAGGGGCGGGGGAGGGGCAGTAACGCACGCTGTTGAAAGGTCTTTTCATTTGCTCCCCCTAAGTTAGTAAGGAAACTATACTGGGGTATACACAAACCGCAGCAAGAATTATGCCCACCACGGGCAATACTCCAAGCAAATGGGGCCAAGCTGCAACTGCCCAGCAGCCACATTCAATGCATGTGGTCATGGCACTGTGGTGGGGGATTCCTAGGGGTTAAAGCAGACGATGAGGAGCAGTGCAAGTGTAAATGAGCTGTGAGTGAAGCCACTGTGTTCACAATGAATAAATCTTAAAGCCAAACCCTGGGAATTACAATATAATACCCCTGCAGTAGAGCCCACCTGAACTACAAGATTTGAATGCTTTTGGAGGAAAAGGCTGTAATTCAAACCTTACCCCTGGCTCCCTCCAGCCACCATTGCTCTTATCGCTGACGGTCCAGTTTGTGACTGGGCCCTTGCCATCCTCACATACCCTATATTACCAAAAGTATTGGAACACCTGCCTTTACACGTACATGAACTGTCATCCCAGTCTTAGTCCGTAGGGTTCAATATTAAGTTGGCGCACCCTTTGCAGCTAGAACAGCTTCACCTCTTCTGGGAAGGCTGTCCATAAGGTTTAGGAGTGTCTATGGGAATATTTGACCATTCTTCCAGAAGTGCATTTGTGAGGTCAGGCACTGATGTGGATGAGAAGGCCTGGCTCACAGTCTCCACTCTAATTCATCCCAAAGGTGTTCTATCGGGTTGAGGTCAGGACTCTGTGCAGGTCAGTCAAGTTCCTCCATCCCAAACTCGCTCATATATCTCTTTATGGACCTTGCTTTGTGCACTCATCCAAATCATTTGGAGGAGTGGGGTTGTTTTTCAGGGGTTGGGCTTGGCCCCTTAGTTCCAGTGAAGGGAACTCTTATACCAAGACATTTTGGACAATTTCACGCTCCCAACTTGGGGGTGGCCCTTCCTGTTCCAATATGACTGTGCACCAGTGCACAAAAAGACATGGATGATTGGGGTGGAGGAACTTGACTGGCCTGCACAGAGTCCTGACCTCAACCTGATAGAACACCTTTGCGATGAATTAGAGTGGAGACTGCGAGCCAGGCCAACATCAGTACCTGATAAGGATTGGCCCGATGCTATAGCAACTGCTAGCGATAATCGCAAGAGAATCCAGCAGGCTGGTTGTACCCACGAAGCACCTATCATTTTGATCAGCAGGGGATTGGCTTGCTGATCAGAGCAGAGCGGGCTGCTGACCCGTTGTGCTCTATGGATGATCGGGTGTAATTGGAGAACAGAACTCCCTTCTGTTTGTTTTCATTGGATCAGAGGACCGGATCAGAGATAGATGGGTGTAAACGGACACATGTCCGTTTACTTCGCTGGTCCATTGAGATGAATGGTCTGCCTGAAAAACTGGTCCAGACCTGATGGGAACGGTCATGTGAGAGGGGCCTAAGTTTATCCAATCAGCTTGGAGAATGTCTTAATACATCGGTTAATAAAAATATTTATGGAAAACAATTACAATTAAAAGCAATTTCCTTCAGCAAATGCAAAACCCAGACAGAGAAGTGTACACAGAATGTTTCATTGTTAATAAATTGTTTCTTTGTATCTCTTGACACCAGCAGAGTAAACATTCGTCATACAACAAGCAGGAGCTACAGGCAGATCACTGCACAATGTGCCAGCATGGGAGGGGATGTGAACGCTGTCAGATAGGATCAATAAGAAGAACAATCATCTATAAATTCCCAATTTGGTGAAGAAAGTGACAAGCATTAGATGGAATGCGGATGTCCTACTGCACACCAAGGAGGGACTGTTCTCAATGACCCCTCCATGACCTCCCATACCCATAAAGTCCAAGCATGAATGTTTATACAGGGAAGACACCCTGAGCACCGCTCTTATTATGGGGGTAGGTTTGCCACCTTTTCATCAAGTCAAAGCCAAACACCTTAGTGGTACACAGCATTTTTTTTATAGCATAAAGTACTAGTATTTATATCTGAATCCACAGAGTTCCCCCTTTATATCTAAACTTGAAGAATTCCCTTACACTGTAAGGGGGGACTCTGCAGACTCTGATGTAAGAGAGAACTCTGGGGGCTCTGAAATAAGGGATGCTCTATGAACCTTGATTTAAGGGGAAACACTGAGACCTCTGACGTACAGACAGGACTCTGATGTAAGGGGGAACACTGCGGCCTCTGGTGTAAAGGGGAACTCTGATGTAGTGGGTGCTCTGAGAACCCTGATTTACCTTAGTGTACTCACTCAAGAGGCAGGAGAAAGAAGGGGGGGAAGACTTCAGTCATACACAGGGATGGGCGGGGAGCTCACTCACCCCTTGGCAGTCAGCACCTCTCATTCAGATGTATGCTGGGCTTCAAATTTCCCACCCCCACTTTCCTTTTCTGAGGCACAGCTGCTGCAGCCAGTAACTCTGCTTAGAAGCCATGGTCCAGTCTGAATAATGTGTCTGGGTTTCAGGTGGTCTGAAACCCGGACACAGGATTCAAAACCTGAACTGTCCGGGTGAATCCCGGACAGGTGGCAACCCTATATGGGGGAGACAACTGCAATAAGCCATAGGCATCCAATCATCGGTTACCCAGAACTGATCCATTGGGGATGTCTACTAGTCCACATAGACACTATTACCAGCATGCATAGGTGTGCGCAGGGGGTCTGCCAGGTATGCTTGCGCACACCCTAATCAATGGATGCAGTGATGATTCCCCCTATATGTCATTTACTGGCCCCTTCCTTTTCTAAATGAACACAGTGATTACACTCACTGGTTTCATGCATAACTGAAACATAGTGAACTGTGTTTACTATGCTTCAGTTAGTGAATAAACAGGAAGCTGCTCAGCACAGAGGCATGTGTGTTTGAGCTTTGGGGTGCTCACCCTAATGTAATAGGCTGCACACGCCTATGCGACCATGGATTCAGATAGCATTATCATCTCTCATAAAAAGTCAATGGCCAGTAAAAGAGTCCACAGACTTTAGAAAGGTCGGTGATAATCCAACCGCTTTACAGTTTTAGTATCTTCAGAGCTCTGGGCTCAGCAATGGAGAGGGGAAGAGGGACAATGCCACCACAATATTTGTGCCCTTTCTGATCACTGGAACCCTCACACCGGTGGTCAGCTGGTAGCGTCAAACCACCGATGTGAGACTCAACTGAGCTCTAAACTAATACTGACCATACACTATACAATCTGATGCGATGTGCAGTCTCCATACAGCCTTCTTCAGATTTACCAAAACATTGGGGTTATTTACTAAAGCTGGAGAGTGCAATATCTGGTGCAACTCTGCATAGAAACTAATAGGCTTCCAGGTTTTATTGTCAAAGCTTAATTGAATAAGCAGAAATTTGAAGCGGATTGGTTAATATATACAGCTGCACCATATTCTGAGTGCACCAGCTTTAGTAAATTTTCCTCTGTGTAATAAGAGGACAAACCTAAACAATCCATATCATTTGTATCCAATCAGACACAACATAGCTGAGGGTAGAGCTAAAGAAAATGGTACAATCAGATTTTATAGTGTATGACCAGCCTTAGGGGGCTGCCACAGGCCGTGCAATCAGGTCCTCTAAAATAAAAGAAAACAGAGGGCGCACCAACAATTAAAACGCATGTGTCAAGCAAAATATAAATTTCACAAGATACCCCATTCAGCAAGGTCCATTGATGGTATTGATCGTGGAATGGAAGTCCAAACAGAGCTGACGCGTTTTGAGGGGTGGCACCAGAGGGGATTTTTAATTGTTGGTGCCCCCTCTGTTTTCTTTTATTTTAGAGTTTCTCTGGGTTTTGAGTGGCAACACAGCCTTTTGTGGTGGCTATATCAGTGGAGACACACAATTTTAAGCAGCCACACAGTAACCTCTCAAGCGCAGGGGCATTTTCTATTCTTTTTATGTCTGATCAGCTCCGCCTACCAGTTTTTCAGGGAGCCCTGATTGGACCCTGTAGTCTCCTCTAAGGAGACATGTTCGCTGACACCCGCCGCCATCCGATCCTGTCCACAAAAAACAAAATGGTGGTCCTATTTTCCATCCATCTGGCAGATCGGCTCGAAACAGACAGTTGGTCCATTTCCATCCGATTTCCCCATAGAGAAGAGCGGGACTGTGTCCATGTCCGCTCTGTACAGTGAGTGGACACAGACCTGTCATCCGCTGAGCGAGCAGAGGTGCCGGTGTGAAAGGAGCCTTAGATCAAGCAGTGGTCATCTCAGGTCTGCGGTGGATCTATGCCAGGTAATGCAACAGGCACACTTAACCCATTGCTTTATGGGGTCAAAATTAATAAAGGTCTTAAAACTCCCTAACCACCCCAGTGGGCTTGGCAACTCTGGTGCCCAGCACTGCACGAGGTAGGCTAGGTTTACACCTTTGCTTATCGGGAATGCGTGCAAAATTGCAGCCACACACACACACAGCATCTAATGCACGTTTGCATGCTCACAAACCACATGGCGCTGCAGCATCATGCAGTTCAGCGCAGCACGTTTTTGGAAAGGGACTTATTTTCCATGTTGCTCGTGCATAGGGGAAATGCATGGGCTGCTTTATACATGATGCCTGAGAACGTACAAAAACCTGTGTGTGCTCGGTCGCACTTGAAGGTGTGAACCTAGCCTCAGGGAGACCGTCACATTCCCTGATCTAGGAGTAACGGTCACTTGACATCACTCCAGCAGGTGGAGGGGAGGTGAGTAAACAGCAGAAATGAGGAAGGCAAGGGGGGGGGGGGGGGTAATTTCACCTAATTCTTTCCCCGGCTTGGGAAAAGCATGGGTTCAGTTTAGGCTGCGTTCACACCGCAGCGCGCTCCAGCTCACAGCAGGGGTCCAGTGCGACCCGAATTTTGGCCTGAATTTGGACCTGAAATGGACCAAAAGATGTACAGGACCCCTGTGCAAATTGGCACTGGAGCCGCTGCGGAGATGTGTGAGCCATGCAGCTCCATGGAGAGCCGGTCACAATCTCCTGCTATTGCGAATTGGATGCGGTGAATCCACACCCAATTCGCAATATAGTGTGAACCCAGCCTCAAGGTCTCATTCACAGCAGCCTGCACACTAAAACACATGTGCATTAGTGTGTGTTGAGTAGGGGCGGGCCAATGTGGTGTTACAATGCATTCAACTGTTTCCTTGTATTTCCTCTTTTCTCTTCACTTGTCACAAAAAAAAAAAAGTACTTTATGACGCAACACGCTGAAACTGCCTGTGGTGCGGTGACACGCGGTGAGGTGCATTGAGCTGTGTAAAGATGCAGACACGTTGCATTCTTATGCAGAGTGACTATAATGCACATGAACGCGGTGTTCTGGTATAAACAGGGCAAGCAATTGTTTTCCATGTGCCTTGTGTCGGTGAGAGCGTGCCCTAAGTATGCAACATCACACTGGTGACCTAATGCCACTAAATTGGCATAGAAGCCAACCAGCTTCTAACCTCAGCTCCTTCAATTAAAGTGATCGTAAAGGTTCAGCCTTTTTTTTTTTTTTAAATAACAAACATGTTATACTTACCTCCTCTGTGCAAGGGTTTTGCACAGAGTGGCCCTGAACCTCCGCTTCTGTGGTCCCCAAGCGGCGCTCCTGGCTCCTCCCCGCATCGAGTGACCCATCAGGGAAGTCACCTGTGCGGGCGCGCTGCCATGTCCTGCTGCTGCGTCCATTGTAACAGCCAGCAGGATTCGGCCCCGCCACATTGGATTTGATTGACAGCAGCGGGAGCCAATGGCTGTGCTGCTAACGATTTATCAAATGAGGATCCGAGACACCGCCTGGAGCGGGTGTGCTCGTCACTGGCGCGGGAACGATCGGGCTCAGGTAACTAAACGGGGGGCTCTGGGGGCAGCTGCAATAGAAAAGGTGCATTAATGTGAAAAATTGCCAGGGTTTACAACCCCTTTAAAGCGGTAGTAAACCCCCAAGTACTATTTTTTACCTACAGGTAAGCCTATAATAATAATAAATATCTCCTAAACCTAAATGGCTTAGGAGATATTTGCCCTGATACATGCGCTCTGATGATCTGGCAGAGGCGGCCAGCAAATCAGAGTTGGCTGCCGGAACGAAGAGCTCCCGCACGCACAGGAGTGACATCACGCGGCTCCGGCCACTCACATCGCCGGAGCCGCGTACCTGGAAGAAAGAAGAGGACCATCATGTCAGCTCCCTCAGCGCTGACCGACTCGGGCATCGGGGGCCTCCTTCTAAGGTAAGTATTTCATAATGTGTTAGTATGCGATGCATACTAGCACATTACGCTATTGTCTTGCAGGATTGCTTTTTTTTTTTTTATCAGGCAGGTTTACTAC
>BLSH010521619.1:1182568-1194289 GCA_018402905.1 Glandirana rugosa
TCCCCCCCCCCCCCCCAAAAAAAAAAATACAGCACCAGCCGCCACTGGATGACAGGTCCATTTAACATGCATCATGCAAGGAAAATAACTGCCCTGTTTATTCATGTTTATATTTGGCTGCCAAAGCATAGCTGGTACTTGTTGTTCTGCAGCGATTGTTCCATAAAAAAGCTATTTATCTAATCTAAACCATAATTGGTAAGAGGAGGGTAGATGGGACTTGTAGTCTCACAAGCACATCTGGCAACAGGAGCAGCTTATGATACATTATGCAATACACAAATCTGCCAATTCATGGGAAGAAAATCCAAGGAAACAGAATTATTACATAAATGGATTTCATATAATTGGGCAAAAGAGTTGCGGTTTGACATTTTTGAGAGATGTAATGTGACAGACCACTTCAAGGAGGATCCGTGACATTGCTGCAAGCCTTCCCGTCCACAAATTCGAATAAGATGTTCCCAGACAGAATACAAAGGAAGAAAAAAGTAAAATTAGTTCCTAAAGCTGAACTCCGGGCACAAAAACTTTCATCTAATTACAATCCTGAATAGCCACACAGGATATAAATCCACTTTTTAGGTGCCCAAATGCCTTTCTTAACCCAGATTTTACCTTGTAAAAGTAGCAGCAACACCATCACTGTGCTGTGTACAGTGGGTACGGAAAGTATTCAGACCCCCTTAAATTTTTCACTCTTTGTTATATTGCAGCCATTTGCTAAAATAATTTAAGTTCATTTTTTCCCTCATTAATGTACACACAGCACCCCATATTGACAGAAAAACACAGAATTGTTGACATTTTTGCAAATTTATTAAAAAAGAAAAACTGAAATATCACATGGGGGTCCTAAGTATTCAGACGCTTTGCTGTGACACTCATATATTTAACTCAGGTGCTGTCCATTTCTTCCGATCATCGTTGAGATGGTTCTACACCTTCATTTGAGTCCAGCTGTGTTTGATTATACTGATTGGACTTGATTAGGAAATCTACACACCTGTCTATATAAGACCTTACAGCTCACAGTGCATGTCAGAGCAAATGAGAATCATGAGGTCAAAGGAACTGCCTGAAGAGCTCAGAGACAGAATTGTGGCGAGGCACAGATCTGGCCAAGGTTACAGAACAAAATTCTGCTGCACTTAAGGTTCCTAAGAGCACAGTGGCCTCCATAATCCTTAAATGGAAGACGTTTGGGACGACCAGAACCCTTCCTAGAGCTGGCCAAACTGAGTTATCGGGGGAGAAGAGCCTTGGTGATAGAGGTAAAGAAGAACCCAAAGATCACTGTGGCTGAGCTCCAGAGATGCAGTCGGGAGATGGGAGAAAGTTGTAGAAAGTCAATCATCACTGCAGCCCTCCACCAGTCGGGGCTTTATGGCAGAGTGGCCCGACGGAAGCCTCTCCTCAGTGCAAGACTCATGAAAGCCCGCATGGAGTTTGCTATAAAAACACCTGAAGGACTCCAAGATGTTCAGAAATAAGATTCTCTAGTCTGATGAGACCAAGATAGAACATTTTGGCCTTAATTCTAAGCGGTATGTGTGGAGAAAACCAGGCACTGCTCATCACCTGTCCAATACAGTCCCAACAGTGAAGCATGGTGGTGGCACCATCATGCTGTGGGGGTGTTTTACAGCTGCAGGGACAGGACGACTGGTTGCAATCAAGAGAAAGATGAATGCGGCCAAGTACAGGGATATCTTGGATGAAAACATTCCCCAGAGTGCTCAGGACTTCAAACTGGGCCAAAGGTTTACCTTCCAACAAGACAATGACCCTAAGCACACAGCTAAAATAACGAAGGAGTGGCTTCACAACAACTCCGTGACAGTTCTTGAATGGCCCAGCCAGAGCCCTGACTTAAACCCAATTGAGCATCTCTGGAGAGACCTAAAAATGACTGTCCACCAACGTTTACCATCCAACCTGACAGGACTGGAGAGGATCTGCAAGGAGGAATGGCAAAGGATCCCCAAATCCAGGTGTGAAAAACTTGTGTCTTTCCCAAAAAGACTCATGGCTGTATTAGATCAAAGGGATGCTTCTACTAAATACTGAACAAAGGGTCTGAATACTTAGGACCATGTGATATTTCAGTTTTTCTTTTTTAATAAATCTGCAAAAATGTCAACAATTCAGTGTTTTATTGTCAATATGGGGTGCTGTGTGTACATTAATGAGGGAAATAAATGAACTTAAATGATTTAAGCAAATGGCTGCAATATAACAAAAAGTGAAAAATGTAAGGGGGTCTGAATACTTTCCGTACCCACTGTATATCATGTACAGAGAGCAGATGTGTGGGAGGGTCCTAGCAGGTTCCACCCACTACAGAAAACTACAAGAGGAGGCGGAGACAAAACCAGGCCCCCAGCACAAGGAGAGAGAGCAGCAGTGAGCGGTCTTTATTACAGTAAGTCTCACACTGAATTACTGCACAGATCTGGAAGAAATACACAAAGCACACCAAGATTGAAGAAGAATACACATAATGAACGGATTTAGACAACATTTGTTTATTCCGGAGCTCATCTATAAATAAAGTGGAGTTTATTTCCGTCTGTGTCCCTACTGGCAAGATTGCACCTCATTTGCTGTTCTAGTGACACATCAGGAAGCAAGAGAACATCTCCTGAAAGTGAAAGATTTCCCCCAAGTAAGGAAAAATGCCATATTTATTATTTGTCACTGAGATAGGTGTCCCCACGGAGTCATCTTCCTTCATTTTCTGTTCTGCTCATAACCTTCAGATTTTGTATTTCCCAAAACAGAAAGCAAGGGAGAATTTTCCCAATGACAGACAGCAATTTAAGCCTGACAGGGCTTCTAACCCTCCATCTAAAACATTTTACTTTAACAGATTTCTCTACCAAAATCAAAGGCGTTATATAACACTGAATGTATTATGTCACAAAACATTAGAACAGAACTGCAGTAAAAAATAAGATATAAATAAATAGCCTGTCAAAATAGAAAAAATAATAAAACCAGCTTTAGCAACAATATTCACCTTCTGTCTAGAGATTTTCCCTGCAATATTTTTTTTCTGCCACTAGATGTCCTCAGTCTAAGGCTAGAATCATTTAAAATTCTTCCTCTGAGCCCAGACTGTCGTGGACCCGCCCCCAAACTGTGATTGGACAGCGAAAGGAAAAGCAACACACTGATGAGCTCATCTCTCTGTCACTCTGCTCTCCCCTCCTATCAGCATTCTTTTTGTCAGTGCATGAACTGATTGGCTGCTTGCGCTGCTTCCATCTACCCATTTCTGAGCTGTGCAACCTGTAGATTGTGGACAGGTGACTGGTAGATCACAGTCTGGGCTTGCTGACCCGCCATCCCAGAGCATAAAACAGAGTGCCGCAAGAGCCGCATAATCCGATGCCTCCTCTGTAGTGCCGGCTCCTGTCCCATGCGGAGTGATACCAACTGCACTCCACCTCTTATCCCGGCTAGCGGTCTCCAGAGTGGTGCCAGCAGCAGGAAAGTAGAGATCTTCAGGTCAATGTGAAGCAATACACTGGGTATAATAGTATAGGGCTGCTTTCACACTGGTGTGCTACGTTTTACCCATATCACAGGTGCAGTGCAGTGTACCTGCAGCTTTCCTGCGCTTAGCCATAGACTTCTATTATATCCTGCAGGTTTGGTGCACTTTCTGAATGCAGGAGACTGGTTTTCTGAAAGTGCCCCGCACTTGCAGGATATAATAGAAGTCTATGGCAAAGAGTAGCTAACCCAAAAAAGTCACAGATGCACTGAACTGCTCCCGCGGTGCAGGTAAACCGTAGCACATCAGTGTGAAAGCAGCCTTATAGGGGGCTCTCATGTGAAAAGGTCTGCAATGCACTGTGGACCGCAGAGCTGGCGTGATGACGTCACCAGAACAAGCAGCCCGTTTCCGAATATGCGCAATGCCTCTATCAGGCATGCATGCTCCTTTGTCAAGCTACGGGGACAACTGATGGAGCCTTATTTATATAAACACATGAAAGACGCACCTAATAGCTGTAGGACTGCAAAGCCCTGTATTAGGCCAAAAACGGATTGAAGTTGAAACACACCAACACATTAAACAGTAATGACTGCCGGACTACAATTCCCAGCTTAAAATCAAACCGCATTAAAATTAAATGTATGCAATGTATAATCAAATATATGATAAAAACGCTAGTAGACGCTGCATACAGATAAATAACATTATGTTATTAAAAATGTCTGTAGATCGCTCATTCTAAAATTACATAACAAAAAGATTAATAAAGTTGTTTTTAGAACAACAATCAAGTGATATCCTAGAGATACAAATGTTTTTATCATAAGATCTCTTCACCGGATGAAATTTATATCCTACTAAATGCTGGATGTATTTTATCAAACCACAAATTATATTGAGGGAATGGGATTACCTGTAAATAATTTAATAATTGGTTAATAACCAATAATAATTATTAATTATTTTTCCCCAATCAGAACCAAACCCAAAAATAAAAACAAGAATAAGAGGAATCCTCGTGTACCTATTACCCACATACAATTGTATATTTTTAATGGAAGCATAAACAGAAAATGACAGTCGCATACAGGAGGGTTCCCAACTTGAAAAATAAGGTAGCTCCTAGCAAATTGTGGCCATCTGCTTCACATTCTACGTTGTCTTCCTTTAGTTTATGTCCCCTAAAGGCATGTACCAGTGTCATAAGGCCCTTTGCAAGACGTGTAATTTTGTACAAAATGGCCAAAAGGAATATGTGGCCAAGAGCAAGACATACAAAATCGACGACTTTTACAGCTGTTCGTCTAATTTTGTAGCGTATTGTCTTACCTGTGCACTATATGTGGATTGCACTTTAGGCCCTTAAGCAAAAGGTTTGGCGAGCACTGCCGCTTCATCAAAGAAGAGAGGGACAAGCACAGTGTTCCCTGCCACAATAAGTCTACCCCGGGGCTGCGTGTCTAAGTTATGGAAGCCATGCCTCGAGGTCTTACTGAGGCAGAGCGTTTCCATAAGCTTTGTAAATGGGAGACATATTGGATTTACATTCTGGATACCCTCCCTCCCGGAGGGCTAAATGAAGAGTTAGAGGTTGATACCGTTTTATAATATAATATATTGTTAGTTCTCATAAATGTAATTTTATTACTGTTTGGTTTTAAGCTGGACATTGTAGTCCCACAGTCATTAATGTTTAATGTGTTGGTGTGTTTCAACTTCAGTGCATTTTTGGCCTAATGCTGGCATTTGTAGTCCTTTATTCTATCAGGCCATGTGTTTGTATAAATAAGGCTCCATCAGTTGTCCCTGTAGCTTGACAAAGGAGCACACATGCACAGCACAATAGTGGTAGTACGCATGCTTGGAAACACGTTGCTTGTTCCAGTGATGTCAGCACGCCAGTGATGTCAGCACGCCAGTGCTACGGTCCACAATGCATTCCAGCTCTCTTCTTTTCTCTTGTTTCCTTGTTTGTCAGAGCTAGCTTCTTGCTCTAAGGATCAGCTAGCCCAAGTGGATGGACTTTGGCATTGCTCCCCATTTTTACTTCATCAAACTTTACTGAACTTGTTTTTATTTTAAAATTGCTTTTATATTATTATTTAGGTGTGCTTGTTTCATTGTGCCTAGTTCCTTGTGTTTTTTTTATCGTTTTTTTTTTGTGACTGGTAGGGCCTGTGATGGGGGACTGTGTGATTTGGAGGAAGGGGGGCTTTTTGATAGGAGGCTCTGATGTGATGAGAGGACTCTGTGATGTGGGGGGGCTCTGTAGTGAAAGGGGTACTCTGATGTGATGGGGGTCTCTAATGTAATAGGGGAACTCTGATGTGGTGGGGAACCACTGCTGTGATGGGGGACCTCTGATGTAAATGGGACCTCTGATGTGATGGGGGACCTCTGATGTGAGGTGGGGCTCTGATGTGGTGGGAGACTCTGATGTGAAGGGGGCTCTGATGTGAAGTGGGAGCTCTGATGTGATGGGGGGACCTCTGATGTGATGGGGGATTCCAATGTGAAGCAGGACCTCTGATGTAAAGGGGGGCTCTGTTGTGATGGGGACCTCTGTTGTGAAGGGGACCTCTGTTGTGAAGGGGACCTCTGTTGTGAAGGGGACCCCTGATGTGAAGGGGAGCCCTGTTTTGATGGGGGGTACCTCTGATGTGAGGTGGAGCTCTGGTGTTATGAGAGACTGATGTGAAGAAGGACCTCTGATGTGAAGGGGGCTCTGTTTTCATGGGGACCTCTGATGTGAAGGGGGGCTCTGATGTGAAGTGGGATCTCTGATGTGATGAGGGGCCTCTGATGTGATGGGAGATTCCAACGTGAAAAGGGACCTCTGATGTAAAGGGGGGTTCTAATGTGATGGGGACCTCTGATATAAAGGGGGGCTCTGTTGTGATGGGGACCTCTGTTGTGAAGGGGGGCTCTGTTGTGATGGGACCCCTGATGTGAAGGGGAGCCCTGTTGTGATGGGGGCTACCTCTGATGTGAAGATTGACCTGTGATGTAAAGGGGGGTTCTGTTGGGATGGGGGGGTCTCCGGTGTGATGGGAGACTTTGATGTGAAGAGGGATCTATGATGTGACAGTGAGCTCTGTTGTGACAAGAGGACCTCTGATATGATAGGGCACTCTGATGTGAAGGGGGGACTCTGATGTGAAGTTCATTTTAATAAGTGATTGTGTACATCATCCCAGGTTCAATTATTACATTTTAGATTGGAGGGGGGAGGCTTCGGATTTTGCATACTTTCGAAGGGTGCTGCAATGGAAGGTAGGTAGAGAAATGCTGATGGACATAACATCAGATACATTTTATTCATGTTACATGCAGTCTATTGAATACAAATATTAATTGGCTTTATTTCATCATTCCAGCAGCTCCGGATGCTACTGTTTAATTAGTCCTTTCTTATTGGATGCGCCCCTTGAAGATACAAGCCTCAATAGCCTAGGAACCTGGAGAGGAAGTGGACGGAAAGCAGATTAAAAATCTTTGTTGCTGTTTTTCGCTCAGAAGATATCTGTATTGAATGGTCAGCTGTGGAGGGAAGGAGGGAGAGTTCCACGGGTCAGAATTCAGGTTTTGTTCATCAGACTCCTACAGAAAGTTGCCCAACCAGGTCACCAAGTAGCATATAAGAGGCCACTTCTGGTCTGACACCCACACAGGTTCTACAGCCAACAAAACAGCCTTTCACATGGTACATGGGAAACTCAGAAATACTGCATATTTAATCTGAACAGTTTGGTTCCAGGAATGTCCAGACGAGGCAAAACCACCAAACAGGAAAACGCAGATATTTAAGTAAAATTCATGTTTTCACCTACCTGACAGGAGACCAAAATGCAGAGAGTGGGCTCTCTTGTAAGACCAGCCAAAGCAGGAGGTGCAGGAGGAACATGAAGGCCTAGAGATGTTGACTGCAGTTCCTTGACCTGAAGATGCTGGCAGGACATCAGAACCACAGGACGCACCAGCAGAAGTTAAAGGAGAACTCTGGCTTGTCAGTGGGTTCACAACCATATAGTTTGTCAATGAAACCAGCAAGTCAACAGCAGTTGCACTCATAGGGGTGTATTTATAAAAAATAAAAATCACAGAGCTATTCGTCCTGTGAAACGGCATAAAAATTCCTTACTAGGCTCTTTTCTCTTCAGAGCAGATGTTCTTCATTCATAAGAATATTGTGAATCAGGAAAATACCACATTATGGCCAACATAGAAAATAAGTATTTCTTTGGATAATCAACCCCCATCTAGTGGCCATAATGCAGTATTTTCCTGACTCATGCTAAAGCAGATGAAGGCATTGTGGGGGAGGAGCAATGTGTGAGGAGCAACAAATCTCTTTAAGTGTTATATACCTTACTCCGCATACTGCCTTTACCATGAGAAAATATTGTATATTTGATGCGGGATGTGCTTTAAATTTAGCAGGCCTGAAATTCACCTTTTCTGTTGAGCGGTCACATATCAACTGAAGGTAAAAATTAAGGTTACAGTGAGAGTGGCTTCTCTGGGAGAAGAGAAGGTGGTAAACCAAGATCTTCTTATACAAGTGTTTAAGCCGTGTACTTTTATTTAGAATTTTGGCTGGAGTTCAATTCAAATTTCCCCTCCAGGAAGAACACCTCCACCATCCACCTTGTGACATTTCAAAGTTTGCTGGCATCTGAAGCAACGTGCGCTCTTCATGCTCGGGTCTAATGGCACAGAACACGTCATTCCCTTCAGTGTGTAAACAAACGCACAAATCTCTCTGTGCAAACTTCCCCATCTGGGTGTATTCTGTGCCAGGGATGAAAATACAGCATAGCCCAACTTTCAGAATTAAATAACGTTCACTTCAATTGTATTCACTGTTCTGCCCCAGGGGACAAAGTACATGTAGTAGTTTGTCCCATGCTGTACTTTGTAAGCCTAGATATGAGGTCGGACAGGGCTCCCGACAACGTAGCTAGCAAGGAGATTGATAACCAGCTCTAAACACTTGCCCAGGACAACCTCTGGCAAAAGGAATGCAGAGGGAGGTGTCAGCCTCCCCCTCCCTCTGCATTCCTCTTGCAGCTGCTTGTCTCAAACAAGTACAGTACTTGGAGCCAAGGTAAGCACAGATTATAAAGCAGCCATCTCCTTGCTAGCTACGTTGTCGGGTGGCCAAGGAAGGAAGGAAGAGGGGTACCCTGTCTGCACTCATAGCTAGGCTTAGGCCAACCATACACAGTTGGAATCTCAGCCGGTTCAGCAGGAACCGGCTGAAATTCGAACCATTTAATAAGCAGGCTGAATGTACCAAGCTGATCGATAAACTTGGGTACAACCAGCTTGCTGGATTAGCCTTTGATTATAACAAGTGGCTGTTATAGCCCCTAACGATAATCACTGTCTTCCCCCGCCCGCCCTCGCTGGCAGATGACAATGGCTCGGCCGGAGGGATTCCCCTGTCCACACTGTCTGTGTGGATAGGGGAATCCTGCAAATTTCTTTCCTGCAACCTGTGGTTGCAGGAAAGAAATTTGCACCGCCTATGGGCTGCCTTACACACCACATAGCAACACAGGACAAACTACTACATTTGGCCTCTGGAGAACAAAACACTGAAAAGAAATAAAGATTGAGTCCATCTCTAAAGAGCACCTGTACACCTGCAGAAAATGATATTCTGCAAAAGGGGAAAACAATGTAACACAACCCATATAAGTCTATGGAAATGGAAAACCCACTTGAAACAGGTCAAATGCATGAAAGAAGGTTGTCAATTCTGGATGATCTTAGTAGCATCTTACTGCACATTGCTTGTGCGTGCTTCATGGTGTCTGATATCACAGGGCCGGGCTTCCTGCACTGCATAGGATGTGAAAAGCTAGAAAACAACAAGATACAAATAAATAGCCTATCCTATGTAAAAATAAAAACCAGCTTTAGCTGCTATATTCGCCTTCAATTTCCATGCAGTAATCCTTTTCTGCCAATAGATGTCCTCCGTCTGACAGCCGACCCTCTTCCACTGAGCCCAGGTTGTCATGCATGCACCCCCATTTTGTGACTGGACAGTGAAAGGAGAAGCAGCATAATGATGAGCTAATTTCAGCTTGTCACCCTGCTCTCTTCTCCTATCAGCATGCTTTTTGTTGGCACCTGAACTGCTTGGCTGCTTGTGCTGCCCCCCACCCTTTGTCTGAGCTCTGCTGTACAGGGGGGACTCTAAGAGGGTAATAACATGTCAAATTGAGATACTTACACTGCTTGTGTTTAATATGCCATTACTAATTACAGAGCTGCATTCAATTTGGAAAGGTGAAAGGAAGCAGAAAAGAGAAGTGAGTAACAACCATAAATGTACAGCCTCTGCATGTTTCTATGACATAGGTCTGATAGTGTCACATTTCAGGTGCTGAGGGAGGAGCTTAGACAATGCTGCGTCAGGGGGTGGGGCTGTGGCAATGATAAATAACTGCAGGCTCAGAAAAAAAGTGGCCTTCTTTTCAGGGTGAAGCACCCTTAAAGAATAAGGGAGGATAAGGCTGGCCATTCCTTGAGCAAATTTCTACATTGATGTTGATGCAGGAATCCCTCTTGCTGGGCCATTGTCTTCATCCGGCCTGGGCAGGAGAAGCCGTTCCCGCCGGGAGAATACAGTGATTATTGCTAGCGGCTATAGCAGCCGGTAGTGATAATCGCAGGTAAAACCCAGCATGCTGGTTGCACCCAAGTTTATCGATCAACTTGATTTTTTTTCAGCCTGCCCATACATGGTCCGAATCTCGACCAGGTCCTGCTGAGCTGGCCAAGATGCAAATCGTGCATGGCCTGCCTAAGGATAGAGATGAGGAATGGCTGCACATTTTACCATTAGACAGCAGCCGGTGTAATTTTTGACCGGCACTCATAATCCGGTTTGCCTGACAGTGAACCAAGGCCAATAATGAGCCCAGTAATTGGATTATACAATCAGATTCTGGCCATGGTCTAAGTGCTTTGTGTGCCATTGACCTACATAAAGCAGCCAACCAGGATGGATACGGGAGCGGCCCGAATTTCAATAGAATCTCTTCTCATTATTTTCCCACGTTAGGGGAAAAAAAAAAAAAAAAAGAGATTCCCATTCCCACCGAGGCAGAGGAATCTTGGTTACTGCGCACAGAAAACAATCAATGGGCAGATTGTTACAAAACACAAAGTAGATTGGACTGTGGTATGTATGGGAACGGCTCCTCTCCTGAACTGAAATTAATTACTTACTGCAATGTCACTGCACACTGTAAGATTCTCACAATGTTCATTAGAAGCTGCAGCAAGTCAGATAGAACCCGCCTCATTTCTTGGCTAGAGAATGTCCAGCAGAGGCTCAGCATCACATGTGGGCAGTCTGCATGCAAAAAAACCTGCCTAGGAACGACCACTCCACCAAACTGACACCCACCTATCAAGGCATTTTAATACTTGCATAACCCCTCCCAAGAGCCAGCCCCCTATTGGCATGAGGGCTCTTCAGGGGCAATACTGAGACGGGGTTCTGTGCAGTGGTAGCCTGTTATGCTGGGCGCAGGGGCGCCACCCCGCCTATCCATGCATCCGGCCCCCTAATCTACATGCGGGGCGCTGGACGCATGGATTCCGACGGGGTTTTTTTTCTTTTTTATAAGCACGTGATTAGAGCCAGAGGCTTCAAAAAAAAAAAAAAAAAAAAGGATGAGCACACCCACTTGTGTGACAATAGCGAATGAAGCTGGGGAAACTTCAGCCCGCGACCTAGATGGGGCAAGTGGGGGGCCGACCGACCAAGGGGGGGGTGGAACCCCCCAAAAAGTATACCACCAGCCGCCACTGGTGCTGTGATGTTTTCAGAATGCTATCTACAGCACCCTGCTGGCCCCTGCCTCCAGCAATGTCCTGCCTGCAACCCATAGAGAAGAACAGAGACCCAGTGATGGCATCATTGGGTCAAAAATGAAAAAAAAAAAAATAATGAAAACGAAAAGATTTTATTTAACCACTTCCTGACCGCGTGCTGCCTATTTACGGCGACAGCGTGGCTCTATTCCGCTAATCGCGGTAAATAGGCGGCGATTTTACGGACAGGCAACTAGGGGGCTGGAGGAGTGTGTCCACAGCTCGGGTGGACCCAATGTCTGCCAGCGAGCCGCGATGAGCTGCTAGAGGGAAAGAATGGGGAACCGCCGATGTAAACATGGCGGTTCCCCGTTTTG
>BLSH010521619.1:1212308-1232093 GCA_018402905.1 Glandirana rugosa
TCACGGTCTGCACATGGGGACGAATTCGGTCATGTACAGACACGGGCAGACTTCAAACGATCTCTCGTAAACCTACTAGGTCTTTTCCTAACCCTCTTACAGTATACCAGTCTACTTTGGTTTTATCTTGAAAAACCATTTTTCAGTTGCACAGCACAAACCTCCTCTTTCTTACGACTCAACGTAGGTTTCTTGTGGTATGGATGACACTTCGTACCCCACCTTTGTAGTACGAAACCCCGACAAAAGGCCGTTTCCCTGGTCCTACTGACTAGACACATTTCCTTTCTTACTTACCCCGGTACATAGCACTCTAAAACTCATTTTTGGAGGAAGGTAGTCGTTCCCGTAACTTCTACTTTGCACCGACCCAGGAAGTCGTACTGTTACTAGGGTTTGTGTGGCGGGCCCGTTGCTTCCTCACCGAAGCATTCTTCGTAAAGTTTTCATCTTCAATGCCCTTGCTGATGGAAGGAGGTTTTTACTCAAAATCTCACGATACATGGCCCCATTCATTCTTTCCTTTACACAGATCAGTCATCCTGGTCCCTTTGCCGGAAAACAGCCCCAAAGCATGATGTTTCCACCCCATGCTTCACAGTAGGTATGGTGTTCTTTGGATGCAACTCAGCATTCTTTCTCCTCCAAACACGACACGTTGACTTTTTACCAAAAAGTTCTATTTTGGTTTCATCTGACCATATGACATTCTCCCAATCCTTTTCTGGATCATCCAAATGCTCTCTAGCAAACTTCAGACGGGCACAGACATGTACTGGCTTAAGCAGGGGTACACGTCTGGCACTGCAGGATTTGAGTTCCTGGCGGTGTAGTGTGTTACTGATGGTAGCCTTTGTTACTTTGGTCCCAGCTCTCTGCAGGTCATTCAATAGGTCCCCCCGTGTGGTTCTGGAATTTTTGCTCACCGTTCTTGTGATCATTTTGACCCCACGCGGTGAGATCTTGCGTGGAGCCCCAGATCAAGGGAGATTATCAGTGGTCTTGTATGTCTTCCATTTTCTAATAATTGCTCCCACAGTTGATTTCTTCACACCAAGCTGCTTACCTATTGCAGATTCAGTCTTCCCAGCCTGATGCAGGTCTACAATTTTGTTTCTGGTGTCCTTTGCCAGCTCTTTGGTCTTGGCCATGGTGGAGTTTGGAGTTTGACTGTTTGAGGGTGTGGACAGGTTGTGTCTTTTATACTGATAACGAGTTCAAACAGGTGCCATTAATACAGCGTGGAGGACAGAGGAGCCTCTTAAAGAAGAAGTTACAGGTCTGTGAGCCAGAAATCTTGCTTTTTTGTAGCTGACCAAATACTTATTTTCCTCCATAATTTGCAAATAAATTCTTTAAAAATCAGACAATTTTTTCTCATTCTGTCTCTCATAGTTGAAGTGTCCCTATGATGAAAATTACAGGCCTCTCTCATCTTTTTAAGCGGGAGAACTTGCACAATTGGTGGCTGACGAAATACTTTTTTGCCCCACTGTATATATATATGGGTACTCTTTAGCCCATGTCCATCATTAGGCGGTCGGCTGCAAGGACCCGAAAGAGGACAGTCTCCCCTTTGATGACAACAGAGAAGAAAATGGTGGCACGGGACTGGGTGTCCTGCAGAAGGTTCCATGGTCCCACACTGCTGGACTTTCTGGGCATGCATGTGTCTGTCTGTCTGTAGATAGATAGATAGATAGACATACATACACATGCATGCCCAAAAAGTCCAGCAGTGTGGGACCATGGAACCTTCTGCAGCACACCCAGTCCCGTGCCACCATTTTCTTCTCTGTTGTCATGAAGGGCGAGACTGTCCTCTTTCGGGTCCTTGCAGCCGACCGCCTAATGATGGACATGGGCCAAAGAGTACCCACCCAAAGGTCTCCCGAGATGCATGATGTGGGTATCCCAGAAGGCTGTGGGCAATAAATATATAATTTTTTGCCTTGGTGGTTCCCCCCAAAAAAAAAAAGTATTTAAGAAAATAAAATGATTGAAAAAAAATACATTCAACTGTTAAAGAGGAAGGGAGTATAAAGTTAAATGACAAAGTGGGTGGGGAAGGTGAAAGTCCACTTTTTTCCCCTTTTATGTGTTTAGTTGGTGGGGTTTCCTTGAATTTCCTGTCCTGGAGAGAAAACAGGAAGTGAAAGAAATCCCACCAAAGTGGAGGAGGAATTCTTTTGTAGACAGCTTGGTAGAAAAATAAAAAATAGGGAAGGAGAGAGAAAGGAAAGGAAGACCCGGCAGACAACTTGGCATTTTTGTTTCAAAGATCTGGCTCTCACCCCCTGTTTCACTAACAAGCCAGGGAGTACTTAAAAAACCTCCTAATTTACCTTGAATGGGGGTCTCTTTACAGTCAAAGAGGTTGGTGCAATACTGGGAGGGTCCAGGACCATTTCTATTATGCTGCCCAATCGCACCGATTCAGTGAAAGCTCCATCTGCCTCCCACCTTGACTTTTCTTTCCTAGTTCACATCATTTTGTATGGCTATATACACACACCATACAATAATAGAATATGGCTTTATTGAAGTTTTCTATCAGAAAAGTTTTTGGGGGTTTACATCATGAGGGTATAGTCAATATACATGATTTAAACGGCAGGTGCGGTATACGGCCATATTGCAGACGATCAGTCTGTATCAGCAGCGGATGGTGTGAACATTCACGTGAGAGTACGGCGGGCTGTTTACACAACATGTAATGTGCAGATTACATATCAGCAAGCCAAGGAACAGTCACTGCACTTACATTATCAGCTGTAAATATTAGCCGATAAGAGTCACATGGAGGATGAGCAACACTCATTCATAATGTGAAAGGACAGGGCTGAGAATTAAATATATATATATATATATAGTAAAATGGATTTTTAAATGCAGCTAGTTTAAGTTTCTTCCAAGAATGACAAAGCTCCAGGTCGGTCTACACTTACCAACCACTAATAGTCCGGGTGCTGATCTGGCTCGCAACCGTACAATATGGAAACTAGATAGGGATGATTGCACACCAATGTCTAGAAAAGCACAAACACTTTCATACTGTGGTTCAAAACACAGCCTAAACACAGGAAAATTACTGTTAACGCATTTCATGCTCAATGGCACCTAACCAGAAGCAGCTCTAGGCTTTGTGAGGCCTTAGGCAAAACCTAGACACGAGGCCCTACTCACGCCCATGATGGGAAAAATAATTCAAGCAATAAAAAATATAACTTTATAAATTGCATATATTAAGAGCTTTAAAGTGCTGGTGACAGTACTCTTTATCTCTGTGCTGGTGTCAGTGTCAAATAAGGCGGTTGAGAGGCCCCTGTGAATGCGAGGCCTTAGGCAACCGCCTAATTTGCCTAATTAGAGAGCTGCCTCTGCACCTAACCAGAACATGTTCCCTAGGTTTTGAACTGTAATAGTAAAGCAATGGACCTTTATGGACATTGGTGTGAGATCATCTCTAAAACTTTAGCAAAAGTTCCTGCATCTGTCTTGATACCAGGCTCCTGAATCCTGTGAGAAGGAGGGGCAGAAGTATGGCCCAATCAGGATCTTCTTCAGTACATATGTGCTCACAGATGACTGGAACCATTATACTGCATTTACACTATATAGCGTTTTGTGGCCGCAAAGCATGCAAAAAACATGTGTTGTGCTTGTGGTGGCATTCATTGTTAATGGCACTCCAAATGCAGTGAACACATTTTATTTTTGCACCAAAAAAAAAAAAAAAACAAACAAAAAAAACACAAGTACCCGGCAAAGCGCAAGGTTAAAAACAAAAAAAAAAAAAAATGTGAAGCTCAAAAAAGGTGCAAGAGCTACTTTGCCATTTTTGTTGTGCTTCCACTGAAGCATTTGGGGCCAAATAAAGTACTTTGCTGCACAAAAAGAAGCACCTGCACCTTTTAAAAATGCACCATGTTGCATTTGATGTGAATGGGCACCATAGAAAATAACGTAATTTCCAATGTCATGCATTGCACCATGACGGTAGACGTGGGAGAAATTGCACTAATGTGAACGGGGCCTCAGGCTGATGGTGGGGGGGGCAATACAGTAAATATATGTTCTGATTTAAGCTCACAGGTGCAATTTTGTAATGGCTACAGAACAGCTTTCTTGATCAATGTTGTTACTAGGAATAAATGCCTTGCAGTCAGTGGACAGTCCATTTTGCAAATAGACCAAAGCAATTTGTCACCTAGCCAATAGTTAGATGACTATTTGCATCATCTGAGGCTCCACAATTGCCAACATCATCAACCAATCAGATAATCCAATTCTGATGACCAGAACCATGAAGAATCAGTAATCTGCAGCTGTTTAGAGTAATATTGTAGACAATAAAATTATGAAAATTGGGATATTTATGATACACACAAACTAGCCAATGACACAATGATAAGAAAACGTAACATTTATCATAATTATTAAATAAAAGGAAAAGAATATTCCAGGGTTTTAGATTGTAATCTCTCGTGAGCAGGGTCCTCTTGTATTGAGCTGTATTATAACTGTAAAGTCTCCCTTTAGTTTTGAAAGCCCTGCACAAACTGTTGGTGAATAATAATTTTAAAACATAAAAAAGACCTGTTCATAGACAGACAGATAGTTACAGATCAAAACAGTGTATTATCTATTATATGATCACTTTCATCCAACACCTTTCCTGGAACAAAGTCCACTTTTTCAAGGATGCATATGCAGTTGAGATCATAAAGATAATCTTATAAACAAGCTAATCAATAAACACATCTCTTATACACAGTACCCTAAGGTCATGTTTTAAACTAGAGAATATGTATATGATCTCTTTTCCCTTTATGTAATAAAAATTGTTACATTTCCCAAAGTCGGGTCATTAAAGAGGAGTTCCAGTCCATATTAAAAAACAGTTAGCAGCTACAAATACTGCAGCTGCTGACTTTTAGGCTGGGTTCACACCTATGCGGATTTTTTTTGCATCCAATTCGCATAGCAGGAGATTGTTCACAGCGGGTCCGGTGCGGTTTGCACAAAAATGCTGTGCATCTTTTGGACCGTTTCAGGTCCTAATTCAGCCCAAATTTGAGATGAAAATCGGACCTGAAACTGTGAACCAGCACGCACCAGACCCTTGCTGGGAGCCGCTGCGGATTCCAGTGTGAGCCCAGCCTCAATACAAGGAAACTTACCTGTCCAGGGATCCCGCGATGTCAGCACCCTTAGCCGGCTCGGCAATCAGATTCAGGTGCAGGCTTGGGCATCTGTAGTAAGGGAAACAGGAAGTGAAGCTTCACAGCCTGCATCCCCAACTGTGCATGTGCAAGTTGCGCTGCGCTTTCTGAATGGTCCCGCCAAATTCTGTGTCCCAGAAGGCACCGGGGGGGGGGGGGGGCTGGAAAAGTTGTAGATCACCGTGCAGCATTCGTACCTGGAAGTGGGAAGGGATACCTGTCAAAAGCAGGTAGCCGCTGCCCCCCCAAAAAGTGCCAGATGTAGCAGTGAAGGGGGGGGGTGCAAACAAGTGGAGCTCCACTTCAACTAGGTTGTGCATACCATAAATATACAATTTTTTTTTCATAATGTAATTGATTTTATCTTTTATGGAGGGGATGTAGATCAGCTTATTAGAAAGTATTGCCCCTGAATCCCTCTCTCATTTTTGGTTATTCATAGGTATTGTAGCCAGCAATGACTCCTTATTGACTACAAATCACCAGAGGCAATGGGGGGGGGAGATTTACTAAAGCTGGAGCACTCAGAATCTGGTGCAGCTGTGCATGGTAGCCAGTTTAGCCAGTATATAACTTCAGTTTGTTCAGTTAAGCTTTGACAATAGATCCTGGAAGCTGATTGGTTTCTATGCAGACCTTCACCAGATTTTGCACTCTCCAGTTTTAGTAAATCTCCCTCAATGAGCCCAGAGATCTGGCGATGCTTCCAATCTCCGCTACATGGTTGCTGATGTGACTTGGCCCTTAGCCCCCTTTTACATGGGCGGCAGTCTGTACTGCGATTTGTGGTGAATTACTTTTCAGAGGGTGGTAAAGCAGTGGTTTCCAGGTATTCAGGAGGCAATACTGCCCCGCCTAAATTAACTTTTTTCTTTTTTTTTTAAACCCTCAAAATTTTCTATTGAAATACCTTGCTACATCGTTACGGCTCACAGTGGTGGTGCAGCTAGGGTTGCCACCTCATCCCTTTAAAACCGAATACATATGAATTACTCAGGTTCTAAGGCTAATTTAATGCAGGTAAAACTCCAAGTCAGTTTAATTACACCTTATTCAGCCACAGAATCTGTGTAATTAATAGGTGTTCGGTTTTAAAGGGATGAGGTGGCAACCCTAGGCGCAGCCCCGTTGACCTCAACTGGCGAGTTTGACAGGTAGCACCTCCTGTCAAACTCGACAAGCCAAGTTATATTTGCCGCAGCCGATGAGCCTATTTTTATCTTGCCTTTGCCATCTGTGTAATGGGGCCTTCCTGCGCAAAGGTGAACCATCCTTGAAACCCACCTGGTGCTTTTCAAATTCAAAAAGCTGCAACAAGCAGAACAGTACAGCTGACCTTGCCTAGTTCATTTAGATCAGGTATGTGAAGAGTTAAGTGGAAGGTAAACAGGTGTTGTAATGCTGCAGCCATGATCTCCGGGGTATTTGGTCACGTGGTAGCAAGATAGGAACACGGAGTTGATCACACCTCATACACGAGTTCTCAGGTACTGCCACGCAGAGTCTATTCCGAGAAAAGCTGTAGGCTCTGATCTTCAGCACAAGAGTGAAATTCTAACCCTTACACTAGTATTTGGATAGTGAAAAATAGTACTTCATTTGCATGAATATTTTATTGTATGCTATAATGCTACACACCTGTGTCTTATTAGATATTTAAACCCACATCTACTAATGTATGTTTAAAAATGGCGCAGTATACACAGGCTCATGGCTACTGCTAAATATTGCTTTAAAAGCCTGCAAAGGGCTTTCATATAACAATGATCTGCCCAATCAGGGGCTCTGAAAGTTTGCCCCACCCCTCTCCAGTGGTGCCCGTAGTCATTCCCAGGCTTTCCCGTTCCTTTGGTAAATGGCTTCCACAGTGAAACCAGATAATCGGGGAACATCCATTCCTATATCTCCCTGTGATTCGTGAACCTGGAAGTGATGTGTATTAGGCATTATTGTGCGCAGCCTATTGCATTAAGGTAAGAGGGAGATCTTTCCCATCTTCCTGCTGGCACACAGAGCGATAATGCTAATGCACATGGGGCGAGTAGGGTGTGCCCAAGCACGTCCGGCACACCCTGTGCGCACGCCTATGGTATTAGGTCACTTCTGGATTCAGAGCCATCATTCCTTGGCTACTGTAATCAAGTTGTAGCTAACCAAGCACAATTTGTATTTGAGTACCTGCAGTGGAGGGACATTTGGGGAGGGGTAAAAGATTCCTGAAGTCTCCATAAAGAGGACCTGTCGTCTGACCAACGGTATCACATAAGGAGCTTGTTAGCCCCTTATAACAGCAAAAAAAGTTAAAGCAGAGCTACAGTCTCCATTTGCCTGTCTAACGGTCCTGCGCCAGCTCTTTAATCTTTTTCTGAGAGCCAGTCTTTTGGCCTCCTTATGGACCGGTGGAAGGTGATGTCACTCCTGCACATGCACAGGAGGTTGCTATCCCAGCACTCGGAGACCAGCCTGGCACTATAAGCTGAGCTGTGCATGCACAGCTCAGTTTACAGTGCTGTGAGGAGATGGCAGGCAAGCAGGTAGAGGCATTTTATTGCAGAAAAAGACATTGTATGTCTCTTCTGCAATAAAAGCCTGCCTGCTTGCAGGTTTTTACAGGGGAGACTTTGGTTCCGCTTTAAACAAGCAAATTTGACCATGCCAGGAGAGTCTCTGTATGTAAATCAGGGGGCCGGGCGCATGAATATGGGAGGCGGCGCCCGTGCACCCCTACTGGACGGGCCGCCACTGCACCTACGTACATAACATTTTATGTAATTGGCAGGGAAGAGCAAAGGGAACACTATAGAGTCTGACTTGAATCTGCCGACTTCATGTCCAATATGGTGGCACCCAGTAGCAGTCTCAACTTTTGAAGTGTACAAGTAGGAGACTGTTACAGGAATATAACAAGGCTAAAAAACATTAAATCTTATGGGAAGATTGTTGTTGAAAGTAATGGTTTGATCACAGGGTCTCCGACACTTTGCATGGTTTACTGGGATCCAACAGTAAAAGAAATTAGCTCATTTAGCTCCTGGGACAAAGCTTGGGGACATATGTCTGACTTTCCCGAAACCCCATACAGGGCTACAGACTAATAAATATGCCACTGCTTCATTGCACTCCGCCTTACCTGACTTGTTAGTGCAGTCGTCATACTCCACCAGGAACGAGTAACCGTTATTCCAGACGTGCAGGCAGGTGTTCGGGTCATACTGGGTCTTGATGGGGGTGAGCTGGGGGTGGAAGATGCTGTCACGTACACGGATGTCGATGGGAGACTGGCGGGAACCTCCAGGGATATCTAATGGTCCTTTCCACAACGGGTGCACTGTGAAACACCACAGAGAGTGTTAGCGTGTGGGAGTAAGCACAAAACCACACAGCAAATAATGAATATTTAATAACTTCAGCTGTTCAAATATTGCAGAAAAGATCAAAGTTCCACAGATCTAAGGTGAGCAGAGTAGGTCTTTTACTGCACCCGACAGGAGGTCAAAGAAAATTCCAACATATTTCAGGGGCTCAGTGCTCTCCCTTCCTCAGGGCTGGCAGGAATTGAGAACAATACTAGACAACAGATTGCAAAATAAAAAGGATAAAAATTGTGCTTGTATGATTCACTGGTCAGGGAGTCCCTGAAATGCGTTGGCTCTTTGACCTCTTGTCTTGGACTTGCATTGGATCTCTGGCACTCTCATCCTCTCTACACCAAGTCTAGTAGGTCTTTATTGCACATGACAAGAGGTCACAGATTCAACGTGTTTTGGGGTCTCCCTAACAAATGACCCATAGGGAGGAGAGCACATCAGATTGAATGTGATTGCAATAGGTTTTTGGAAAAACTTATAATGCTGGCCGCACACAAGGACGTCACCTCTTTGTAAAATCTTCATTAAACCACAAATGGCATACAGAGTGTCCTTCTCAAAGTACCTCCCATCCTTGATGCATTTCACCCTAATGGGCTTACTCTAGCCCAGGGGTAGGCAACCTGGGGCCCTCCAGCTGTTGCAGAACTACAAGTCCCATCATGCTTCTGTGAGTAATTTTAACTGCCAGCCTTGCAATGCCTCATGGGAAATGTAGTTCCACAACAGCTGGAGGGCTACTGGTTGCCTACCCCTGCTCTACTGGGTCTTTACTGCACATGGCAAGAAGTTAGGGAGAAAGTCAATGCATTTCAGGGGCTGAAAACTTCCACTTCATCAGGACTTACATGCTGGCAGTAATTGGGAAAAATACTAGACAATGTATTGCAAAATAAAAGAAGGGTTGTGCTATTATGGGTCACAAGTCAGGGAGTCCCTGAAATGTGTTTGGATTTCTGACCTCTTGTCATGTGCAGTAAAGTCCCACTGGACCATCAGATCTGTGATGCTTTCATTCTTTCTACACAGAGTACTGTAATTCTTTATTAAAAGCAGGGTGCTGACGCGTTTCAGGCAATAGCCCGTTCTCAAAGGGTCCCTTTGAGAATGGGGTATCGCCTGAAACGCGTCAGTAACCTACTTTTAATCCAGTGACACTAGCACTGACACTGTCTGTGTGCTGATGTTGGTGCCTACCATATAAGTCACTTGATTTTATTTGTTTGTTAAGGCTGACTTTCCTGTTTTTTAATAAATCATTGGTACGGATTACACTATGTTGCCATATTTTGTTTTATTTGGGCAAAGCTTCTGGTGATCCAATGTCCGCCTGTTCCCTTAATGTTCTGGAAACCTATGGATACTCTGACTGTTCATGAAAGTGGAGATCTATCATGGGGACTCTATTCACAGATTGCATCCATACAGGCAATTTTAAAGTCTACCTCTGGGGAGCGCGTATTTTATGTGGTAGTGGTTTGTTTTCACTAGAAATCACCTATGTTCACCTACACAGGAGAAATATGGACTGTTATTGTGCACTTTAAGTGATAAAAAGTACGTACATATTGCACTGTTGTTTTACATTCTTTCTACTATATGGGAGATATCATGAAGGAGGAGACGCCTCGGTGACTTTGAAGTATCCCAGAGATTCTATTACAAACGCTTTAGCTGTTCTCTAACATACTGAGACAGCATGGAAAGCTGGTGAGTGGGCACTTCGTCTATATATGCTGGATCACTAGTTTGCCTTGCATCCTCCATTTGTGATTATACCCTCATCTTTAATGAACTTTATGAACTTTTCTTGACGCAGCGCCGCATATCTTATGTTTGCTTTTTGAGGATGGCAGCTGTGTTTATGAATATCAGCGCTGCTTTTGCACAGATACAATCTTTATTACATATGTCAAGAAGTCAGATAACCAATGCGTTTCGAGGACTCCATAAATAATGACCAAAAGGACAAAAGCGCCATAGATCTAAGCCAATCACTAGGCCCCGCCACAGTCACAGGGTGAGGGGGAAAAATTTTTTTTTAGGTATGCCCTTTGCAGAAACACGGCCATTGTCAGGAGACAGTGGGGTTGATTTACTAAAACTGGAGAGTGCAAAATCTGGTGCAGCTCTGCATAGAAACCAATCAGCTTCCTTTTTTTTTGTCAAAGCTTAACTGAACGAGCTGAAGTTAGAAGCGGATTGACTACCATGCACAGCTACACCAGTTTTAGTAAATCAATCCTCTGTAGCTTCCAATAGATTATTATTATTATTATTATACAGGATTTATATAGCGCCAACAGTTTGCGCAGCGCTTTACAATAAAGAAGGGACACAGTACAATTACAATACAGTTCAATACAGAAGGAATAGGAGGGCCCTGCTCGTAGAGCTTACAATCCCTGGTGATCCTACCAGGAAGACTGTTATAAAAGGTGGCAATGCTCTGTTCCTAGAAACTAAACCAAATACTAGTGAAGCGCTTTCAGCTTAACTAATCAAAGTGAAATGTGCAAAATAAATTGTTAAAAATCTCTACCTATTAACCATAAAATCATAAATAAATATGTGTTAAATCATATATAATGTATCTCAGAATTGAGCACAAATATCAAAAATAAATAAATGTGTAGCACATAAAGAAGTCCCATAGACCCTACAATCTCTGTGCAATCACTGCATAATATCCAGGAAATGTCCTTAAATACACGGGATGTCGCCACATAAAAAAACACCACCGCAGTGCCCTTCACCGGCCCTTGTGTGTATCTTCTCACCTAGTACTGCAGACCCCAGTGAAATAAATGAGTCACATGCGCTTTTATATACAATAGCTGAGATGTTCATCCTCTCCAAATGCTGGACCTCGGATCACAATCGCTCAGAAGCAAGTGTAGGTCAACCAAAAAAGGAAAGCACAGACATCGAATAGTGCAGACCGTTTCATAAAAGCTTACTCAGGAAAATTAGGTATTGCACTTACATGCATTCCATAAGAAACAGGCATAGCATAAAACTGGCAAATGCCGTTCTCAAAGATGGCGTCCCAATTCCGCCCAGCGTGATGATGTCATTGCCGTATCTCACGCGTTGCGCCCTTATTGGGTTTCTCAAAGGATGAGAATAGTCATCAGCATCACACTAACCCATGTCACTTTATGATTAGTTAATCTGAAAGAACTTCACTAGTATTTGGTTTAGTATATATATATATATATATATATATATATATATATATACACACACACACACACAGGGCAGTGATAACACAGTTGGGTGGTTTCTGTTAAGGAAGATTTTTTAATTGTTTTATTTCGTAGCGCAGGGTTATTTACTCTGAATTCTCTGTTCCTGTCCCCCAACTGTGCTCCATCATTGTCACCATAACCCACCCATGGCACTTCACTTACTTGTTCTCTGCTTCTCCCCCCGAATCGCTCCCCAGGCCCCCCGCCAGCCCTGCACTTACCCCATCCAGGTCGCGGCTTCCCCCCCTGTGTCTCCTCCCAAGTCCTGGCGGTCACTTCTCCTTCTGGCCAATCAGGAGTTAGGACTCACAGCCAATTGGGTCTTAAGACTCCAGTCCAATTGAGTCTCAGAACCCACTTCCTGATTGGCCAGGAGGAGAAACAGGAAGACCTTAGCAAATATTAATTCGCTTATGTCACACAACTGGGTGGACTCCAGGCATAGTGCTCTGCACCCCGAGCCCACCCTTTCTAAAGCCAATGAGAGCCTTCCGCTCTAATCATGTGGTTCTAATGGATTAGGGGGGCAGCGCCCCTGCATGATCGACCGCCACTGATTGTCACCCTGTCACATGTCCCTCTGGTGGAGATTACAAGTCTAATGCATCACCCAATATAAAGCAGTACACAGAATAGGACGACACATTATTAATAAAACATCCAAAACAGTTGTGGCTTTACCAACACTTTGGCTTCCATTTGTAAATGTGTTCAACCCAAATTCATACAACTTTTACACAGAAGCTTTTCAGTTAGAAAACTATGCAAAGTTTGGGTGAAAGTTTTATGAATCTTGGGTAAAAACATTTATAAAATAGACCTCTTAAGAACCTTGCAAATCCAATAGCTGTAGATTTGTGTAAAGCAGGTGACAGTCCTCTGCGGCAATCTCAGCTCCGGTCTCTTGTGTAATCTACGGCACAAAGAGTTTCTATGTAGTCCATGGGGGGGGCAGTTGTTTGGCAACTTTGGTCTACTTCAAATAAAATGTAGATAATTACACTGCATAAAAACACAATTGCAATGTTTTCACAGTAGAATTTATGGAGGTGAAAGTTCAGAAAAGGAACGCGGTGTACAGTCGTGGCAGGAATGGCACACGCAGAAGTGGTAGTGATGTAAATATTGTATATGTGTTATATATGATGAACAATCGCAACTAAAACGGGCCGTCACCTGGGATGGGTGTGCAGAATAATAATGCCTCCGAGGCTTAGCATGGTTAAGGGAAAACAAAGTTATTACTTTACATATAATATAGTAAATATTATTCTATTATTTGTCCTGTTTAAAATTACCCTAAAATGATGAGTCTGGTACAAAGCGAGGCAAAGTTGTTTACAGATGAAATAAAGTCTTGAACCGAACGAAAATGTAAAAAAATTAAAAAAAGAGAAGGAAAAAGGGGGAGAAAGGAAGGAATGGATTGGGGCTGACTGAGGTAAAATAACGGGTTAAATAGGAATATATTTTATTAAATAAAAAAAAATGCACACACACTTTTTTTTTTTTACTAGCCAGGTTGATTTAAAGTGATGTTGAATCCTTTTTTTTTCTTTTTAATAACAAACATGTCATAGTTACCTACTCTGTGCAATGGTTTTGCACAGAGCAGCCCTGATCCTCCTCTTCTCATGTCCCCCCACTGATGCTCCTGGCACTCCTCCCTTGCTTGCTATGGGGGCACTCTTGCAGGCTTGCTCCCAAGCCATAGACACAAAAAGTGCAGCGCAGCTCGGCCCCCTGCTCCCTCCTCACTGGCTGTGACTGACAGCAGCAGGAGCCAATGCTGTCTCTGAGCCTATGAGGAAGGAGCGAGCAAAGAGAGATGCTGCTCTTGTGCACAGCGCTGGATCGAGTTCGGGTTCAGGTAAGTAAAAGGGGGGGGGGGGGCATGCACTTAGTAGGTTTTTTTAACCATGAAGGTTAAAAAAAAAAAAATTAAATATATAAATAATAAAAACACCTCAGCCTGTAGAACAACTTGAACGGACATCATATGCTGCTAGAAGCTTTTCTGATCTCTGAAACAGCCAAAATACAAAAGTAACAGTAACTTTGTATCTCTCTATCTGCTGTCTGATAAAGGTTTATAAACAATGTTACTTTATACAAATAAAAGGTGAAATATATCAAATTCTAGTGAAAACCAAAATGATTTCATGGCAGCGCATCAATTG
The DNA here is from genome assembly GCA_018402905.1 of Glandirana rugosa. Classification (NCBI taxonomy): domain Eukaryota; kingdom Metazoa; phylum Chordata; class Amphibia; order Anura; family Ranidae; genus Glandirana; species Glandirana rugosa. The sequence goes on from BLSH010521619.1 coordinate 1,226,333, forward strand.
TAATCAAACAAGTGCAAAAATAGTGAAATCAAAATCATGCAGAGTCTGCAACAAAACAAAAAAAAAAAAACATAGGTGATGCCTATTTTCACATCTTGGAGGACGGACTTTACTTCTGTTTTTTTGTAGCAGACTCTGCACGATTTTGATTTCACTGTCTTTATTTCATTTTGTTCTGCACAATGAAGGACTTATTTTTGCACTTATTTGATTGCAATTGATGCGCTGCTGTGAAATAATTTTGTTTTTCACTAGAATTTAATATTATTTCACCTTTAGGCCTTATGCACACGGGCGTAATAGCAAAAAAATCAGGGCCGACATCAGGCAAAAATCAACGACAAAAACTTTGTATCTCTCTCTGTCTAAACAAGGTTTATAAACAATATCACTTTGTATCTCTCCATCTCTGTCTGAACAATGTTTATAAACAATGTTACTTTGTATTCCATGTTTTTTTACAATGCGTCAGATAGTTTGTTTTTATCAGCAGCAGTTTCTACAGCTGCTGTATTTACACAGCAACTCCCGGCTGTCAGTTTGACAATTCGTAATTGCTGTCAAGTGCCGGAAAGGATTAGCTGCCGGAACAGTCAGCCTTCTATGGCACTGCCTCCCACAGCTAATTGCTGGGGTTCCTGCATATAATCGCACACAGCCCCATTCACAAGTGTGCATGGGGCCTTAAAAGTAATGAGTTAAAGTGCGCATCAACCCAAAAGCTAATTTTCTAGTTCTGCATGGAGTGATGGAGGATTACAACTCCTGTCAAGTTTTTACTGCAATCCAGGGCTCTATTAGAGAGATTTCTCCCCACTTCCTGTCCTGTTGACAATGAATTCATCAGGCAGGAAGTTTAGGAAAATCTGCTGAAGAGACACAGAGCTAAAAATCATACAGAGATTCAGCTTCCCCTAATACACGACACAAGTTATTTTTTTTTGTTCAACCCAGCGGGCACTGGTCGGAGTCATTGTACTAACAATCTAATGTTAGTATAGTGATCTCCCCTACTGTTCTTTTGTGTTTTGATGGGGGGGGGCACACGACACAACACCCCCCCCTTGCCCCGCCAGAACACTCTGGTCTGCACTCTCAGCCATTGGCCATGGCATTCGGTCATGCCCCTTCGACAGAAGCTGACCAGCTGCAGTACACACGGACCGAATGTTGGCCGGTTTCTATTGAACTGTCTGATACCGCACGACATTCGGTGGTACTAGGCTTAAGGCTACATTCACATTTGTGCTTTGCAGGAGCGGACACAAAATCATGTACTTTCCCACAACACACACAAATGTGCTGCCCATTTGCAGATGCACAGTGGTGCCATTCGTTTGTAACGGCACCCCCACACATCTGTGAATGCGTGCATTTTGGTGCAGTGCGATTTCTCACAAGGGTCAGGGACTTTTTTTTGCAGGTTTCTCATGCATAGGAAATGCCATGAATGGGCTGCCCTACACAACCTGTGGGAACATGTGCATGCTCGGTTGCATCTGTAGGTGTGAGCCAAGCCTCAGGGTTACATACGAATATAAATGCAACTACAGATTTATTTTTTGTTTGTCCTGACCTGACATTTATAAGTTGCACAATCTGTACAGTCACCTCCTATAAAAAAGGGAACATCCATCAACAACAGAGGAAGTTACAAGCAGGGGAAGATGAAGCAGGTGCATTTGGTGACCACACAATGCCAGAGGAGTGACCACTAGGGCAGCTTGTAGCCATTTATTTATTTTGTTATATTTTTATTTTTTGGAAAGCCATCACACACGCAAGTCAGAGAGCTGACTGACCTACTAAAGACAATGCATTCCTTGTGTGGCTGAAATCTTATCATAAAGAACCTCTCAGTATCTTAAATCGCTGGTCAGTGACTTTGACTAGGCTGAGATGATGTCATCAGTCTGCTGCAGTCAGGGCAAGTCATTTCCTCAGTCTCACACACCCCCCTCCCATTATCAGACTGTACACTGTAAATTTGTAGCAAGTCACAAGGTGAGAGGCTGCAGCAGGGGCTGATCTGTGGCAGACATTTGTAAGCACACCAACAGGTGTGATTATTGTGTGACTTGTCCAATAAGGCCTCATACACACGGGCGTAATAGCAAAATGTCAGGACCGACGTTAGGCAAAGATCGGCGCCAAAAACGTGATTTCGTCTGCGTTTTGCATCTGCGTTAATGAGTGTCAGTGTCAATAGGCATTTTTTTATAAAAAAAATCATTCCTCTGCTATTTTTTAAGCTAAAAACGCTGCTTAACGTCGATATGGCGTTAATGCGTGTTAGTGAGCGTTTTGCCAGCTCAGCGTCAAAACCGCCATAATGTTACAGCCTCGGAACACGCGGGTCCTGCATTCGATTTACAGCTTAATAACGCCAACGCCATCTTCAGCTCAAAAACGTCAGCGTTTTTATGGGGCCATTGAATAGCATGGAGAGCTGCTAAAAAAAACGCGGCGGGCAAAAACGTCCGTGTGTATGAGGCCTAAATGGCCAGACTGGCTAACCGCATCTCTAATCTGTGTTCTGATTTTCTAATACTTGTCTTTGCTCATAAAGATATTTGTGCATGGTAGGAAGGCAGACAGAGATACATTTTATACAAATTTTAAAACAGAGGAAGATTGCTATATACAAAAAGCTGGACGGGGACATGGAGCTTCTACAAAGATTATAACAGGGCCACGGACAGCCCTCACCGCTCATCCTGCAGATAGCCGAGAAATAGAAATATTGTATTTAGGTTTGGAAAAAATACAATCGCAGCCTTCAATCCTCAGCCTGCATGCAGGTTAACATTGTATTTCAAGCACTCACAGCCCTCATTCCCAAGCCTGAAGGCAGGATTTAAAATGTTGTATTTAGGTTTAACAGGTATGAAACATTGTATATACACAGCCACTCACAGCCTTCCATCCTCAGGCTGCATGCATGCCAATAAATATTGTAACATGTAAGAATTATTGCACACAGATTGTAATATAGCCACTCACAGCCCTCAATCCTCCACCTGCATGTATGGTAATGGACACTGTATTTAGACTGCAACAACCTTATCAACCTCCATGCAAACCAATGAACGTTGTATTCTTAGATTGTAATGGGGCCACTCACAGCCCTCATTCCTCAGCCTGCAGACAGAATTGAATACATTGTATTTACATTGTAACAGGTAATAATAACAAATAAAAAAAATGATCTATATATAAAATAGAGCCACTGACAGCCCTCAATTGTCAGCATGCATGCAGAATAAGTAACATTGCATTTAGAATACAACAGCCTATTCAGTTATCTTTATACAATGTTTATTGGCATTGCCAATAAACATTGTATAAAGATAATGGAGTTAATTACAGCCCTCAGTCTGCAGACAGGATTTAAAACATTGCATATAGATTGCTATGGAGCCCACCCCTGCCCCCTCCTCCCCCATGCAGGCCAGTAAACATTGTATGCAGATTGCAGTACTCACAGTCCACATTCCTCAGCTTGTAGGAGCAGGCAGAAATGTTGCACATCCTGGCAGGCACTGCACTGGGGGCCCTTGTCCTGGGGCCCATCTTCCCCACCCACCCAGGGCCCAGCACAGGGGTCAGGAGCCTCCAGCAGCCTCTTAGCACCATATTGTTGTCACTTTACACTGAGCAGGAGGCTAACTGCTTAACACAACACTCCCTGGCCCCGCCCAACACCTCTGACCCACCAAGCAAGGCCACTCACAGCGAGCACCCAGTACGAGGCTTGGAGCGCACACATCCTGTTTCTGATGAATCTCAGCCAATTAGGGTCTGTTTTCCAGGCACGCCCCTCCCTCTGCGCATGCGCCAAGTCACACGTGAATTTAAAGAGACAGTCATCATTATTTATATAATTCTTATCAAATGGTCATGGAGAGATTATACTGGAGATCATAGGAGGGGGATAGGTGGAGCTCCTGCAAATGCAAATGCAAAGAAATCAGCGCATTGCACATAAACGCCCAAAGAAGACTGTAGTAACCTCAATGCACGCACCGCAACAAATGCACATCGCTGTACATACAAAAACACGCAGTAAGTCTAGGTTCACATCTATGCAGTTGCGGTTGATGCATTTTTAGGGCCAGTTCACACCATAGAAACGCAGTCCGGATGCTTTTCTGCATGCACGTTTTTGATGCTTTTCCGGTCCATTGTGCGTTTTTGATGCAGTCCAGTGCAGTTTTTTCCCCCTTTTTTTCTTAGGACATGTGCATTCCAGTGCGTTTTTGGTGCATGTAGGTGCGTTCCAGTGCGTTTTTGGTGCATGTAGGTGCATTCCAGTGCGTTTTTGGTGCATGTAGGTGCGTTCCAGTGCGTTTTTGGTGCATTTTACCGCGTTCCAGTACAGTTCAGTGCATGAAAAATGCAGCATGTTCTACTTTTTTTCTGGAGCTGGAACTGACTGCACTGGTGTGAACTATGCCATTGGAAACCATATAACCTACTTTCCATGCATTTTTGATGCAGAATAAAAACATACTGGACTGCATGTGGTGTGAACTGCACCAAAAACACACTGGAATGCACCTAAGAAAAAAAGGGGGAAAAACTGCACTGGACTGCATCAAAAACGCACCGGAACGGACCGGAAAAGCGTCAAAAACGCGCATGCAGAAAAGCATCCGGACTGCGTTTCTATGGTGTGAACTGGCCCTTAGGCACGTTTTGCGGTGCATTTTGCGTTTTTAAACCCTTGTCTTTTATGCATTTTTGCATGCAGTTTTCCTGCATGTTGTGTTTTGTGTTTTTTTCCCCTTTAACCACTTCAATACCAGGCACTTACCCCCCTTCCCACCCAGGCCAATTTTTCAGCTTTCAGTGCTGTCGCATTTTGAATGACAATAGCGCGGCCATGCAATGCTGTACCCAAACAAGATTTTTATCATTTTGTTCCCACAAATAGAGCTTTCTTTTGGTGGTATTTGATCGCCTCTGCAATTCTTATTTTTTGCGCTACAAATAAAAAAGATCAAAAATTTTGAAAAAAAAAAACGTTTTTCTTTGTTTCTGTCACAAAGCTTGGTAAATAAGTACATTTTCTCCATCACTGATGGGCACTAATGAGGCTACACTGACGGGCACTGATGAGGCAGTACTGATTGGCACTGATGAGGTGGCACTGACGGGCACTGATGATGAGGAATAAAATGAAAATGAGAAACCTGCGCAAATATGAGTGTATTTATGTGTCAGCAGCTGGTTGTATCAGACTGATATATCTGAGTAAATAGTGAGAAAATCAAAATTAATTTAGATTTTTTTCACTGATGATGAGGCACTTATATGCAGCACTGATAGGCGGCACTGATAAGCAGCACAGATGGGCACTGATATGCAGCACTGATAAGCGGCACTGAAGGGCACTCATAGGAGGCACTGATGGGAACCGATAGGTGGCACTGGGCACTGATAGGTGGCACTGATATGTGGCACTGGTGGGCACTGGTAGGTGGCACTGGTGGGTGGCAATGACAGATTGCACTGTCAGGTTGTAATTCCCTGGTGGTCCTGGGTGGTATCTGAAATTGGCACTGAGTGCCACCCATTTTGGGCATTGTGCCCCTTACCTGGTGGTCTAGGGTGAGCTCCCTGGTGGTCTAGGATTGGCTCCCTGGTGGTTAGGATAGGCTCCCTGGTCATCTCCCTGGCAGTCCCTGGGTGGGCATTCCCTGGTGGTCCTGGGTGGCGATCCTATGCGGGGGCTGCACTGATAAACAATTAGCACAGA
>BLSH010521619.1:1238867-1257957 GCA_018402905.1 Glandirana rugosa
CTGGACAGGACACGGTCATGTTACTCCATGGTAAGGAAGAAAGATGGCACCTGGAGGCCGGTGATAGATTTGACCTTCCTAAACCTCTTCATTGTGAAGGAAAGATTCAAGATGGAGTCGCTTGCCACAATTCAACAAATGGTCCAGCCTGGGGATTGGCTGATCTCCATAGATCTAAAGGACGCATATTTCCATGTTCCAGTTCGGGAGGACTTTCAAAAGTTCCTGAGGTTCGCCATAGGGCGGTGTCATTTACAATTCACCTGCCTTCCCTTCGGGTTGACAACCTCACCGAGGGTATTCTCGAAGGTGCTACTAGCCGTGGTGGCCCTGCTGAGGATCAAGGGGGTTCGTCTGCATCAATACCTGGACGACCTCATTGTACTGGCACAGGACAGGTCTCAGTTATTGGAGCACAGAGGGCTAGTCATAACCACTCTTCAGACCTATGGCTGGGTTATGAACAGGGAAAAGAGTCAGCTGGAACCATCTCGGTCCCTGGTCTTCCTTGGGGCCCTCTTCGACACAGTGAAGGGCACCATTTCCCTGCCGGAAGAGAAGATTGTGTCAGTTCGCGATCGGATCCGCCCAGCCCTCTCCTCCTCCCACCTCAGTGCCTTCCATGCCTAAGGATCATCGGGACCATGGTCGCCACAATCCCCATGGTAAGGTGGGCTCAATGGAGGATGCAAGCTTTTCAGAACGGCTTCCTGCAGCAGTGGCTCTCGGGCGACAAAAGTCAGCGTATTCGCATCACTTCTGCCATGAGGTGCTCTCTTCCATGGTGGCTCCAGAGGAAGAACCTGACCAACTGTCATTCCATCCGCCCTGTTGTGTTGATCACAATAACTTCGGATGCCAGCAGCAGGGGCTGGGGAGCACACTGCCTGTCAGAAGTGGCACAGGGTGTATGGGACTTTCCCTCTCGGGGGATGGTCTCGAATGTTCTGGAGTTGAGGGCGGCATTCCGGGCACTCCTGGCCTTCCACCACCTGACATCGGGGGCGTCGGTCCTTCTCCGTTTGGACAATACGACGGCGGTGGCCAATATAAGGAAACAGGGGGGCACACGGAGTCTGTTTCTCCTGCAGGAGACAAGACCAATTATGTCTTGGGCTCAGAAAAACTTAGCCAACCTCTCTGCAACATATCTGCCCGGAGTCCAGAATGTCCAGGCGGACTTCCTCTCGCGGGTCCGTCTGGACAACAACGAGTGGTCTCTCCACGAGGATGTGTTTCACTGGATCACAACGTTAGGGGTCTCTCCGGAGGTCGATCTCTTCGCTTCTCCTTCCAACAAGAAACTGGCGAAGTATTACGCAAGATTTTGGGATCCCCTGGCCTTTGGGGTAGACGCGCTTACGGATCAGTGGAATTTCCGCAGGGCTTACACCTTTCCTCTGGTTCCAGTCGTACTCCAGTTTCTGAAGAGGCTCAGGCGGGAGGCGGTGGAAATAGTGGCAGTAATCCCGTATTGGCCCAACAGGCCCTGGTTTCCCCTCCTGCTCCTTCACAGTTTCCGGGACCCAGTTCCCCTCCCTCTCAGGCCAGATCTGCTGTCCCAAGGGGCAATCCTGCACCCATGCCCGATCCGTTTACAACTGAGGGCCTGGTTCTTTAGAGGGGGAGATTGGAGGCTCTAGGATGTCCGGCGGAAGCGATTCCCACGCTCCTGAGTGCAAGGAGAAGGAGTACGAATAGAGTTTATGAGAGGATATGGTCCAGATTCGGGGGTCACATGGCATCCAAGTATACACACTGCGAGTCCCCAACAGTCCACGATGTGCTGAGCTTTCTGCAGTCGGGGTTGGACTTGTCCCTCTCCGTGAGTTCCCTCCGGGTTCAGGTGTCAGCCATCTCAGCATTTACAGGGGTATCCTGGGCCAAACACGCCCTAGTCCAGCAATTCTTTAAGGGAGCGATCAGGCTCAGACCTCAGAGAAGGCCACGGTTTCCTAAATGGGATCTACCTCTGGTCCTGGACTTTCTCTCACAGGCAGGAAGCCTGCTCTCAATTAAGGAATTAGTAATGAAGACAGCCTTCCTGGTAGCTATCACATCTGCAAAGAGGGTTTCAGAAATCCAAGTCCTGGGAGCTAGAGAACCCTTTTTGACCTTCTTCCCGGATAGGGTGGTCCTGATTCCGATGCTGGGAGCCAATCCCAAGGTATCCTCAGTCTTTCACCAGAACCAGGAAGTCGTCCTACCCTCCTGCAAAACTCCGGAAGGTCAAGACGTACATCCCCTAGATGTAGGGGCTACCCTAAAGCTGTACTTAGAAGCCACTGCTTCCTTTCGCCAGTCAGACTATCTCTTTGTGCTGTGTAATGGAAAGAAGAAGGGACTTCGGGCTTCCGTCAGATCCATTTCCACTTGGATCGTTCAAGCAATTCAGTGGGCCTATAGAGCGAGAGGTTTGGTGCCTCCACAGGCGGTGACGGCGCATTCAACAAGGAGTGTATCGACCTCAGGGGCGGCCGCGTGCCATGTCGCACCCGATGTGATCTGCAGGGCAGCGTCCTGGTCGTCTATTCACACGTTTATGTTGCATTATTGCGTGGAGCCTGCGGCTTGTCTTCTGTTAATTTTGGTTTGAATGTACTGTCAAATGGACGGTGTTAATTAAATCTTTGTTCAGCATTTGTGCCCACCCGGGTGTGTCTGGCGAGTTATTTCCCACACGTATGCTGCCATGGAGTCTGTCAGGAAAATGGAAAATTTATTGTCAAATACTTACCGTAATTTTCCTTTCCTGATGGACTCCATGGCAGCAGGAGTCCCTCCCAGTGGTCTACGAGTAAGCTAGTTACGGAACACGGCATGCTGCTCAGTGCAAAGATTTATGGGAGAGGAGTCCTATAGGGTAGTAGAGGCGGGGCTTAACCCACACGTATGCTGCCATGGAGTCCATCAGGAAAGGAAAATTACGGTAAGTATTTGACAATAAATTTTCCATTATCTGTAGTTCATGTCCACCTGTAGAAGGCAGCATCACACTGCTCTGGTATACTATATCTGTATATCTGCCTGCATAGCACAGCATCCCACTGCTCTAACATTCTAAATATCCACTTATACCTATATATACACCTATATATACACCTACACTCACTACTCTACATTGTAGCAAAGTGTAATTTCTTCAGTGTTGTCACATGAAAAGATAGAATAAAATATTTACACAAATGTGAGGGGTGTACTCACTTTTGTGAGATACTGTACCTATCTGCAGAGGGTAGCTTTGCACTGCTCTGACATTCAATATATCTGCTTGCAGAGGGCAGCATGGCTCTGCTCTGGCATTTTATATATCAGTTTGCAGGGGGCATTATTGCACTGCTCTGACATTTTATGTATCTGGCTGAGGAGAGCAGCATCACTCTGCTCTGGTAGTACATGTTAACGCACTGCAGCGGTCCAGGCTGGTGTGAATGGGCCCAAGTGGAGAATCCAAGGATGCAATCCTGATTTAGCATAATGAGTCAGGGAGCTGAAATGAGAGTAAAGTGGACCTGTCATCAGATATATGTTTACATGTAAACCACCCTGGCGGTATGATTAAGTCAGATTTTTATGTCTCAAATCTGTGCATTGTTTTGCATAGAAATTTGGCATTTTATATTGTAGGCCTGTAATTCTTAGGAATAACTCACTTAAGAGAAGAATCTAATAGATATCCCGGGTATAATAAAGTTTGAAATAACAGAATCATAAATTATAATATATATGAAAAAAAAATTATAATATAATAAATAACTATAAATAAATATCAAAAATAATAATATAATAATAAAAAAAAATATTCAATAATGTAATCTAGTCAAAAACACAGAAATTTGCTCAGTTGCAGAATTGTCGCTGTCGTCACTTTCAGTGTCTGATGACGAATTTCCCCACGAATCGCTATCGCTCAATTCTGCAAATGATTCTTATTTACTATCGCTGTTTTCTAGCTGATCAAAAACCACGTTTGACGTAAAGGGACGCTTTTTTATGCCATGGACGTTCTCAAGTTTACATGCAGACAGAATGGCATATATAATATATAAGTGCATGCAGGGCACTGGGCAAAGCACTAGGGACAAAGGGGATGTGAAATAATTTCATACAGTAGTGTAATCTTTTAGATTACAGTGTACTGTATGTTTACTGTGTGTTTCACTTTTTGAATTTCCCGCCAGGCTCCGCCCCCGTGGGATGCGACGCTCACAGGGAACGGAGCCTGGCATCACACAGGCATCGGGCGGAGGACACAGCCGGGGGACACAGCGGGAGGACATTGCTGGATCCAGGGGACAAGGTAAGTAACCCAGCCTTGGATCCAGCAATGCGATCCCGAGTGTGGCTCGGGGGTTACCGCTATTTGCAGTGAAAACACCCCGAGCCGCACTCGGGAATACCCTCAAAGAGGTTACGTGCAGAATGAGTAATCTGTCAGTGCAACACTTCCAAGTATTTATTACCTTTCAGAGATCACAGTACTCCCCCTGACAATGCCTTCTTCTGCTCTTTTTCTCCAGAAGAAAGGCACCATCTTTTTTTTCTTGGCTGTCTGACACAGATCAACCCCTGCTGCATTCTCCCATATTGTGGCTTGCTACAAAGTTACAATGTTGCAGTCTGATTACTCTCAGAAGGGGGAGAGGAGACTGAGGAAATGCTTTATTCTGCCTGCAGCAGACTGATGACATCATTTCAGCCTAGGCAGAGTCACTGAAGTATATCTTTTTAATGATACCAATGCTGTATATTGTGACATGTCGGGGATTTATTGATATAATATTACTGACAGGCCCTCTTTAAATTGCTAAGCAGCATGACATATTAATCTCCTATGTATTTCAGACCTAAATGTTGATTCATTTGACCTGCGATAGCTGTACCTTCCCTTTAAATATCTTTTATTTACTTCCCCCTCATGGCCTCCCCCCTCCTTCTACTCCCTCAAGAACGCGATGTTCGCTGCGCCCTGAGGGCAGTGCCACACCCAGAGCCAGCATGTATTCCCAGCTCATGCCAACATGTACTTTCCACAGTGAGCAACCGAAACTGTGCCCAGCAAGTGAGCAATGATCATACATAGAAAAAGAAGGAAAGTACTCCATAGTGGATCCTGTGTGAGTCATGTGACTACAGATCATGTAACTAATCTGTCCTGAAATCAATACTTTTCATTTAAATCTGGCCTCCAGCCTTTCCTTCAGTCTTGCACAGTTGTAGCGGCTCCTCTCCTGGACAGAAATGGCTTCTTCTGATTTCACTGCACACTGTGAGCTTCTCACAATGTGCATTAGAAGCTGCAGCAAGTCAGATAGATCCTGCCTCATTTCCTGGCTGACAGACATCCAGCATCATCTAGCACTTTCCTCTGTAGCCTGACTGTTCTAGGCCCTCTCCATTCATTCATTGGATTTCACTTCTTTTAATCATGGAGGCTCAGCACCACATGTGGGCGTTACCTATGTAAAAACAGCCTGCCTAGGAACGCCCACTCCTCCAGACTGACACCCACCCATGAACACATTTTGATATATTGGCATAACTCCTCCCAAGAGCCAACCCACTGGCCTCTTGAGAGGAGTACTGGGGCAGGGGGCTGTGATGTTTTCAGGAAGCGATGTACAGCACCCTGGCCCCTCCCACCAACCATCATCTGCCTGCATTGCATAGAGAAGCACAGAGACCAGTGCCGGCTGGTGCTCAAAATTTCGAGATGGTCGGCACAAATTTACATCCCCCCCCCGGAGAGACGATCAGTGGCACCAACCCCCCCCCCCCCGCGGGAGACAAATGACGGCGACGACCCACCACCATTCCCCCCAGAGTGGCGAACGGCAGGGATTACCCCTCGCCACCTCCCCCACGGAAGACAATCGACAACGATGATCCGCCCCCATCTCCCCCCGCAGGGGACAAACGACGCAGATAACCCGCCACCCCTCCACCCCCCCATGTGAGAGACGGGGGAGGGGAGGGAGGCACTAGACACTGTGAATGCTGTCTTACCTTATGGAGTAGAGGGAAGGGAAAGCCGGGGCCGCTCCGGGGAGCACACAGTGGGACATTCTCCTCCTGGCTGCACAGGAACAGGAAGTGTGTCCTGAGTGGCCAGGGAGTCCTAACACTCCCATAGGGGCTTCCTGATTGGCCGGGAGGAGGATCAGTGTGGCAATAGTGAATATTCATTCGCTATTGTCACACAAGTGGGTGTGCTCAGGGCGCAGTGCTCTGCGCCCCAAGCCCACCCTTTTTTTGAAGCCAATTATAGCCTCTGGCTCTAATCATGTGGTTAAAAAAAAAAACACCCCTTCCGTTGGAATCCACGCATCAAGCGCCCTTCATGTAGATTAGGGGACCAGACGCATGGATGGGGGGGAGGCGCCCCTTATGGAGCGGCCGCCACTAACAGAAACCCAGTGATAACATCACAAAATAAGATATGTAATTATATATTTTATAAACTTCAGATTTAATCCCAGCCATAATTGTTTGCTCTGGATAGAGTAGGGAAGAATTAAATATTCTGTACTGGTTGTCTTTGTTTCTGTGACCTGTGGCGTTATCTGATACATGTGGCTTTAAGGTAATATTATCTGTATTTTGTTTTCTAGTCAATCCCTTGATCATTATTGTATGTATTGATGGTTATTTATGATACTTATTTGAATGTTCTGTTTAGTTGTAGCTTTAACTATTCTTAGATTGTAAGCTCTAACGAGCAGGGCCCTCTGATTCCTCTTGTACCAAATTGTGATGTAACTGTACTGTCTGCCTTCATTTTGTAAAGCGCTGCGCAAACTGTTGGCGCTATATAAATCCTGTATAATAATAATAATACATTGTGTTATATGTGAATATAAGGAAGGCCAAAGAGGTCCCGAGGAAGCAGTATTTCCACGAAACCTCAACCCCACTTCTACATATCTCTGACATTTCAAGCTGGATGCCCTAGAGATGTTTTTATATTATTGGCTGATTCTATGCACATGATATGTAATGTATTTTATAATGCATGGAAAAAACATGATTTTTTTAAAATGTCTTTTTGTATACAATAAAATGTAATATTTTAAATAAGGTGTTATTACTTTCAGAGATATATGTAGAGTCCTATACCCAAATTATTTCATATTGTTTGTTTCTGTGACCCCATCCGGGAAATTTTCCCTCACATCCTGTTCCCGTGACACCAGATGAGAAATGGAGAGAGCAATAAAATCATTGTCAAAATTTCCATCACCTCCCCGCTAAAAATGTCTTTTCATTTTTCCCTGTATTCCTATTGGGAAATGTTTGCTGTCATTTCCAGTGCTGTCAGAATGTGAGAGGAAATCTCCACAACAGGGACACAGACAGCAATAGAAACCCCACAGAGGCTGCGACCCCTCCCTGCCTCATTCAAAACCAAATAAAATATATTGGCTGGATTTGGAGCTGTGAAGTTAAGGGAAGATATTGATCAGTGAACTGTAAACACAACAGACTGAGGATCAATAAATGTATCCATAAATAACATAACAATGAAAAGCCCAGATACAATAATGCCTCGTACACACGGGTCGATGATCGTATGACCGAATGGCTCAAATCGTATGTTGGCTGTTGTATCTTGCGTACTGACATGCACTAAGCGATCGAACGACCAAGCCAAACGTAGTGACGTGTTATGAACGTATAAAGAGAAAGTTCAGGAGCATGTAATTAGCGTCCGGCCATTCCTGACTTCTGAGCATGCGTGTTTTGCACAGTACAACTTGTTGGACCAACTTCTCTGTACACACGGTACAACAGTCGTACGACCGCTTGTTGGTACTACCAAGTTTTCTAGTCTGCTCATCCAACTTTTGTTGTACGACTGTCGTACGTCGGCTGTTCTAATCACGTGTACTAACGGTCGATTTAGCATACAACAGTCGTTCGTACGTTGTATACGATCGTCGACCCGTGTGTACGAGGCATTAAAGTCACTGCAACTTTAAGTTGCATAGATTTGAACTACGACTGCGGGCTTGTCATGCAACTTTGGGTCCAAAGTCGCATGACAAGTCGCACAAGTGTGAAAGGAGCCTACATCTTTCAGTAGTAGTGTATAAAATCCCTTTATGTAGCCCCAACAAAAGCAAGCTGACTGGGCTCTATCAGAGAATGACAGAACGCATGGTGATAGGGCCCGAGGGCCCCACAAACCAGGTAAACATTCAAGGCTGCAGTGCGGTGTACAGATTCTACACATAGGTGAACTCTGACCGACTTTACTTCAAACTCGCTGACACGATGCAGGAAACATAAAAGTGAAATCAACTTTCTGACAACAAACTCATCGATAGAAGAGAGGAAAAAAATCACAGCTTTGTTGAAAATATTAAAATGTTATTTTTATATAAAATTGATACACAAGTCAATTATAAATTAAACTCGTGATGACATGACGCTGGGCACTCCAGATAAAGAACTGAGATTTTTCTCCAATCAAAATGTTTACTCACTCAGGGCCCATTGGGGTCTCATTTACTCTTTGAGGTTGTAGGGTGAAAAAAGCACATGGTTGAGTCACGTTTTTACCATGCTTTGCTTTGTGAGAGCAACAAGAATTATTACTACTGTCGCACTTGGCGGGCAGAACTAACCATAGAATGTAACCCATTCGTCTGAATGGGGCTACGCCGCAACCACCCTGCAACCACATGGTTAATATAGGTGAAACAGCACCTCCTCACTGACTGCGAATGCCTTCTTGGCTCCATTCACACCTATGCAGTTTGCTTTTTGCTTTTGAGTGTTTCTGCAGTGCTTTTTGCATTTTTTTTTTAACAGCAATTTTGCCGCGATTTGCAATTTTTTAAGCTTTTTTTTTTTGGCAAATTGGTTGTTGGGCAGATTAAAAAATATGCAAAACTCAAATTGCAGTGAAAATGCACTATATGCTTTTCTGAATTTCTCCATTTGCTTTTCTCCATTGGCGTCTATTGAACCAAAAACGCAAAAAAAAAACATTGTTTTGCATTTAAAAAACCCTTTTCAAAAACGCATAGGCACAAAAATACATTAATGTGAATGTGTTCAATAGAAACCCATTAAAAAAAATGCCCCACATTTCTGTAAAAAGCATGAAAAAGTACATCGGTGTGAATGTAACCTAAGAGCGATCCACCTTGGATTGCTTTTTAGAGGGCTGACGCTAGTCTAAATTAGCCCTTCACTTCTGCGTTGCAGTAACACATTATTGCATGTGCTAGGGGAAGTAACTCATCTAACATTTTGAATGGCGCCCTATTGCTTTGAGGTAAGTCTTCTGCTTCTCTTTTCACTGATCATTCACAGGCTGAGGGCAAGTCTTGGATGACCTGGGCTCAAGTAATTTAAAAATCTGACCATCAGGTTGAGGATTTCTAGTGGCAGAATAAGGCCTCATACACACGGACGTTTTTTGACGCCGGCGTTTTCTGGCGTTTTTTTGCAGCTCTACATGTTAGTCAATGGCCCCATAAAAACGCCGATGTTTTTGAGCTGTAGATGGCGTCTGCGTTAGTGAGCTGAAACTAGAACCCACGGCCAGCGCGTTCTGAGGCTGTAACGTTTTGGCGGTTTTTGACGCAGATGCCGCAAAACGCCAACTAACGCCAACTAATATTGTACCGGCGTTAACCGGCGTTTTTTGACGCCAACGTTTTTAGGTTGAAAAATAGCAGAGGGATGATTTTTTTTAAAAAAAAAAACGCCTGTTGACGCCGACGCTCACTAACGCCAATTTATAACGCCGAAAAACACCGATTTTTTTTCCTTGATGTCGGCCCCCGACGTTTTGTTTATTTTTTTAGAAACATCCGTGTGTATGAGGCCTAAAAGTACTGCAGGGAAAATCCCTATATCGAAGGCAAATATTGCAGCAAGAGCTGGTTTTGTTATTTTGTCTTTTAATGAGCTATTCATTTTTATCTTGATTACTTTTTTCTGGCGTTTTGCTTTAAAGTCAAATTTGTATTTTTGTCTGTGACTCCAGAGGAAACAATTCCCCCTCGTTTCCTGTCCCATAACACCCGCAGTGTTTGTCACTCTTTATTATTACAACAACGAAACTATTGTCAAAACGATAAAGTTCCAACCCTTCCTCACCGTACAAAAAATGTGTTATTGTTTTTGTCTGTGTCCCCGTTGGAGGGATTTCCCATCACTTGATGTCCTTTAAAGTGGGACTCCAGCCAAAACATATTTTTGTTTTAGGTGGAGTTAAGGAAGTATTATATTCTCTGATAGGTTTTAATTGCTGTGTCCTTTTTGAGAAGATATCCCCTGACTTACTGTTCAGATGATCAATGCTAACAGTTGGAGATCCCCTTTAATTCTTTATTAATGACAGGTGTCACTGAAACAGGAATTGCAAGTAATTTCCTCGAGGGGGACACAGGCAGCAATAAAAACTTGCAAAGTCATATTCCTTCCCCACTCCACAAAAGCAAAAGGATTGGTTGGACTAGATTTTCTGTACATTTTTTTTTTTTACTGCAAATATTATTATCCTGGATGGATCTATGTGCTCAGTGGATTTCTGGGCATGTCAATTCATATGAATGCCTCTGTTATCACTGTTTTTTAAAGCTGCAAAAACCTTCATCTAAATATTACTCAATATTAACCACTTGCTGACCGCTCTATAGCAGTTTTACTGTTCTGCACAGGATCACCTATATATACAGTACGTGATACTGCACCTCTGCCTGCAGGGGGCGCGCGCATGTCTGCTTCTGCTGTGATTCTTTACAGCAGAAGCCGATCTGCAGGTGCCAGGCACTCAATGTCCTCCAGCTCCCGCCGATTGTCGGTAAACAACATGGAACGGGGATCTGCTTATGTAAACAAGGCAGATCGCAGTTCTGACAGTGGGGAAGGGACGGATTATGTATTCCTGCAAAGCAGGGACTAGAATCCATGCAGCACACACACATCACAAAAACACTGGTTAGGCACACATTTGCCCATTTGATCGCTCCTGATGTTTAACCACTTACCAACCGGAAGGTTTTTCAGCTTTAGGACCAGAGCACTTTTTGCGATTCGGCACTGCGTCGCTTTAACTGACAATTGCGCGGTCGTGCGACGTTGCACCCAAACAAAATTTGCGTCTTTTTTTCCCCACAAATAGAGCTTTCATTTGGTGGTATTTGATCGCCTCTGTGTCATTTCTGATCGCCACTATAAACAAAAGAAAAGCCAACATTTTGCAAAAAATCCCAAATTTCTTACTTTTTGCTAAAATTCAAATCCAAAAAAAAAAATAAAAAAACATTTTTTCATTGGTTTTGGCCAATTTTTATTCTTCCTCATATTTGTGATAAAAAAAAATCACAATTGGCATTTATTGATTGGTTTGCGCAAAAGTGGCCTCGTTTACGGATGATGAGAATTAATTTCTGGGGTTTTTATTTATTTATTTTTTTATTAGTAATGGTGGCGATCTGCGATTTTTAGCGGTACTGCGATATTGCTGCGGACATGTCGGACATTTTTGACACTTTTTGGGACCAATGACATTTATTCAGCGATCAGAAATTTAAATGTCCACTGATTACTGTATAAATGTCATTGGCAGTGAATGGGTTAACCTGGGGGGGGGCTAGGGGTTAAGTGTGTTCCCTGGGTGTGTTCTTACTGTGGGGGGGTTGGGCTACCATGGGCATGAGAGATCTAACTGATCTCAGTGACAGGGATCAGTAAATCTCCCATGCCTGCACTAACAGAGTGGGGAACCGCCGTGTTTACATCGGCGGTTCCCCGTTCTTTCCCTATGGACATTGCAGATCGCCGTCTTTTTACGGCGATTCGTGCTCAGCATCCCGACTGCCGCCGTGAAAACACGGCACGTGGTCGGGAACTAGTTAAACCCTTCCCAGCCAGTGTCATTAGTACAGTGACAGTGCATATTTTTAGCACTGATCACTGTATTAGTGTCACTGGTCCCCGCAAAGTATCAAAAGTGTCAGTTAGTATCAGATTGCCTGCCGCAATATCGCAGTCCCGCTGTAATCTGATGATCGCCGCCATTACTAGCATAAAAATAATAAATACATAAATAATCCATAAATATATCCCATAGTTTGTAGACGCTATAACATTTGTGCAAACCGATCAATATACGTTTATTGTTTTTTTTTTTTTTTTTTCTTTTACCAAAACCATTTAGAAGAATACATATTGGCCTAAATTTATGAAGAAATTAGATTTTTTAATTTTTTTTTTATTGGATATGTTTTATAGTAGAAAGTAAAAAATATTGGGTTTTTTTTCCCCCAAAATTGATGGTCTTTTTTTGTTTATAGCGCAAAAAATAAATGCAATGGCGATCAAATACCACCAAAAGAAAGCTCTATTTGTGGGGGGGGGGAATGACATACAGTGGGGAAAATAAGTATTTGACTCCCTGCAGATTTTGTAAGTTTGCCCACTTACAAAGAAATGAAGGGTTTATCATTTTTATCATAGGTGTATTTTAGATGACAGAGACAAAATATCAACCAAAAATCCAGAAAAAAAACACATGATACAAATGTTATCAATTGAGTTGCAGTTCAGTGAGTAAAATAAGTATTTGATCCCCAAGCAAAACATGACTTAGTACTTGGTGGAGAAACCCTTGCTGACAAGCGCAGAGGTAAGAAGTTTCTTGGTTATCAGGTTTGCAGACATCTCAGGAGGGATTTTGGTCCACTCTTCTTTACAGATCCCCTCTAAATCCTTAAGGTTTCTTGGCTGTCACTTGACAACTCAAAGCTTCAGCTCCCTCCATAAATTTTCTATAAGATTAAGGTCTGCAGACTGGCTAGGCCACTCTATGACCTTAATGCGCTTCTTCTTGAGCCACTCCTTTGTTGCCTTGGCGGTATGTTTTGGGTCATTGTCATGCTGGAAGAGCCATCCATGACCCATCTTCAGTGTTCTGGCAGAGGGAAGAACGTTCTCATCCAAGATTTTACAATACATGGCCCCATCCATTGACCCCTCAATGCGGCAAAGTTGGTCTATGCCTTTAGCAAAGAAACAGCCCCAAAGCATAATGTTTCCACCTCTGTGCTTGACCGTAGGGATGGTGTTCTTAGGGTCATAGTCAACATTTTTCTTCCTCCAAACACGGCAAGTCAAGTTCATGCCAAAGAGCTTAATTTTGGTCTCATCTGACCACAGCATTTTCTCCCAATCCTTCTCTGAATCATTTAGATGTTTGTTGGCATGACTGTGCTTCTGCCTTCTTGAGGAGGGGGACTAGCTGTGTATATACTGTGTGTATATACTTTGTTTACACCAAATGTTTTTCAAACCTAGATATTACCTTGTAAAAGTAGCAGTGACATCACCACTGTGCTGTACATAGCCTATGCAGAGAGCAGAGCTGTGGGAGGGGCCTAGATAGCTCCATCCACTACAGAAAACTACAGGAAGGGGCGGAGACAAGACCAGTCACCCAGCACAAGGAGAGAGAGCAGCAGTGAGTGGTCTTTATTACAGGAAGTCTCACACTGGATTACTGCACAGATTTGGAAGAAATACACAGAGCCCACCGAGATTCAAGAAGAACACACATAACGATTGTATTTAGATGATATATACTCGTCCTGGAGGTAGCTTTAAATTTATTCCACTTCGAATGAAAGGTTTCATTTATCCTCCAATCAACAGGGTGAGTCACAGGAGGTGCCGATGAGTCACAGCACCAGAATCTAAACTCTGTTTTAGGAAAAACAACTTTCCTATCCAACATTACAGGGAATCTGCAAATACTTCATACCACTCAGGGATGAGACAAATTGAGAGTTTTTTTATTTCACAAAATTTCTGTGAAAAATGTGGAGATTCCGGAGACATTTCACCATTTTGGAAGCATTGGGGGAGGTCTCCAAACCTAAAACTTTGTTAAAGTGAAGGAAAAACTAAATTCATTTTCAGTATGTTTGATATCATACCTCTCTGTATACAAATCTCTTCAACAATGTTGCTTCTTCATGAATTTGTTGCAAAGTTTCATACCTGGAGATCCTGCCAGTAACAGCACTTCCTGCTTCAGGCTTCAGCCGCTGCCCCGTGATTAGGAGCAGCATTAACAGCCTGTACCCCCCAATCAGGTCTGTCGCCCCCACTTTAGAATCACTGCCCCCATGCTTTTCCACTGGCACCATTGATAGAGGCTGGAGAGACAGTGAGCCGTGCCACCAAGGGGACTGACTTACCCAAAAGGTACAGTAAGTGATGACTACTGCGTATGAGTAAGTGTGTGACACTGTACATAAGTGTGTGTGTCATGCCACTGTGTTGGTCAAGTAGAAATTAATTGATGCCCTCACTGACATAAACCCAGCTTTAATATAATAAATAGAGGATTCACACCATATAACCCTGCCTGTCTACCTCCCACTTGAGTCTACAATGTGTTTTACCCCACAAAGGGCTGAATCATGGAATAAAACATTCCGCAAGCTGTGTCATTGTACTTGTTTGTGTGTGAGCGAGTGTGAGTGGTTTTTAAAGTGTCTAATAGTGGTTACTGTTGTGCAATGAATAAGAGGGTGATGTTTAAATTAATCAAAGGGGGTGCTGTGTGCTGGACTGTATATAGTCATGATCTCTTCATGCTGTATGTCACATACTCCTGACCCCTGTTTTCTGCATGTTACATACTCCTGACCCCTTCACTCTGTATATTGCATACTCTTGACCCCGGCACTTTGTTACATACTCCTGATTTCACCACTCTGTATATTACATACTCCTGACCCCTGCACTTTATTTGTTACATACTCCTGACTTCACTATTCTGTATGTTACATTCACCTGATGCTGGTGCTTTGTACATATTCCTGACCCCTGCACTATGTACATTACAAAAGAACCAATGCAGCGAGCCTTCATTAATAGAACCTTTAACAACACTTCGATGCAGGACCTTAGACTTTTCCTAACTCTGGATCGAGATGAAGTTCCTGGTGGACCTCCCCTACATGAGAATGGGCCTGGACTCACATCCCCCCCCCTCTCCCTTCTGACCCCCCACTACGCCCTACTGTACAGAGCTCTCCGGAGCATAACCCACATACCAGAGACCCTTTCTGATGAACTCTACCACCCTCTCTGAGCTAGACACACTCTGGTAATTGTACCCTTCACTTTTCCTACATTTTTACCTCTGTTTAGTGCAAGTTAATCATAATTAGCTAGCAAACATATACTTGTTGTTTCGTTTGGAACCTGATACCAACCCTTCCCTAGTTTTGGATGAGGACGGGGCCCCTCCCTCTCTCCCCCCCCTCTCGGGGGGAGAGGCGGAGATGCCCTGGTCACCCCTGTTATTCTAAGTTACCTGACTAAGCCATCATCAGTTTTAAGCGCGCATCTTGCCCCTCCTCTCTTTCCCCTACCCCCCTCCCCCCCTTTTGTTTCCCCCCCCCCCCATCCCCCTTTTAGGCAAAAGTGATTTCTCAGCCAACCTATAAATCCGCTTGTTATTATTATGATTACTGTTTTACTGCTGTAATGCTCCGTTCAGAAATTATTTCTCTCTCAAATCAACTCTATGTACATGTTTGTTTTTCTTTTGTAAACACCAAATAAAATGATTATATAAAAAAAAAAGAACCAATGCACTCTGCATGTTACATACTCCTGACCCCTGCACTCTGTGTATTACATACTCATGGCCCCTGCACTCTGTATATTACATACTTCTGACCCCTGCACTTTATTTGTTACATACTCCTGACTTCACTATTCTGTATGTTACATTCACCTGGTGCTGGTGCTTTGTACATATTCCTTACCCCTGCACTCTGTACATTACAAAAAAAAACAATGCACTCTGCATGTTACATACTCCTGACCCCTTCACTCTGTATATTGCATACTCTTGACCCCTGCACTTTGTTACATACTCCTGATTTCACTACTCTGTATATTACATACTCCTGACCCCTGCACTTTATTTGTTACATACTCCTGACGTCACTATTCTGTATGTTACAGTCACCTGGTGCTGGTGCTTTGTACATATTCCTTACCCCTGCACTCTGTACATTACAAAAGAACCAATGCACTCTGCATGTTACATACTCTTGACCCCTGCACTTTGTTACATACTCCTGATTCACCACTCTGTATATTACATACTCCTGACCCCTGCACTCTGTGTATTACATACTCTTGACCCCTACACCTTGTTACATACCCCTGATTTCACCACTCTGTATATTACATACTCCTGGCCCCTGCACTTTTTTTCTTACATACTCCTGACTTCACCATTCTGTATGTTACATGCTCCTGACCAGTGGCAGCCGGTCAATAAGAGACCCAGGGGAGCCCCCCCCCCCCAAAGTTAGTTTGCCAAAGAAGAAAGCTACTTTAAAATGTTATTAAAAATGTTAGTCATATTATAATTTATTTAAAAAAATAATAAATAAAAGCTGTATTTCATTCATATGTGTGTGCACTGTGCAGGGCGCCAGACTAATAGGTGTCCATTAGGTCCGTAAACTTTTGAAAAGCATGTGATTTGAGGCTGAGCTCTAATTGGCTTGTTTCAGACTATGTCAGAGGCGAATGCAGATCGATTGTTGCTGGTGAGCTGGTCGCTAACATGAAACATCGAGCAGCTGATCTACAAATCACTGTAAAATTAAGAGGGTTAGCAATTCTACAGGAAATAACTATGATTTTCTTAGCAAGAGATCACAAAAAAAAGGATTACTGCTAGACATGTGCAATTAATTTCATTCCAAATTTGCTTTTTAACAAATTTTTTGAAATTTGGGAATTCGGATGAATCCGAATTTTGAATTTCCGAATTTTTCTGAATTTTCATTTATTTCTAATTCGAAAATTCGGTAACCTGAAAAATCGGAATATCCGAAATGCATTAATTCAGAAATTCATTAATCGGAAAAGCCAAAAATCCAAAATTCGGAAATCGGAAAATTCGAAAATTTGAAAATCGGAAATAATTGCTAACTAATAATAGCTATACTTAATTACTTAAATAACTATTACATTATAGTTATTGAATTTCCTTGAAAATTTGGCTGTTAGTGTTAAATTTTGGATTTAAGTCCACTAACAGCCTAATTTGAAAGGAAATTCCAATAACTATAATTTAATAGTTATTTATTAGTTAGCTATTATTTCAAATTTTCTTTCTTGTTTTCAAATTACCGACTTTTGAATTTCCGAATTTTCAGATTTTTTACTACCGAATTTCCAAATTCCCCAAAAAATAAAAAAACGAATGGAGCGAAAACAAACGCATTTTTCGGCCATGCACATGTCTAATTACTGCAAATAAATCATCCATTCACATGGCCCTAAGTGAGCAAAGAAAGGGCCATGTTGGACGCACTAAGATGCAGAAAACAGACGTGTCATATTATTTAATATGTACTGCAGCGCTGAGATGGGAATCATTATTGCTTGTTTTTATACGTTATGGGGAAGTGCATATTTGCATGTTGCAACACATATGTTAAAAGGCAACAGTCTAAATTGTCCCTTACTGAACAGTACCATAAAATATAAGAAGTCGAAAACTCAATTTGTGGGAGGGGCACACTTTTATTCAGTAACTTTCCAGAACTTATTAAATGTAATTATTGTATAATGAGTGTAACATCAACTTTTCTTTCCAAAATGATAAATAAACACAGGGGAAAAAAGATCAAAGTGTGACTAAACTCAGAGATTTGTTTCAAAATTTAAAATAATATAAACTCACTCAAAGAATAATTCTCTTCTAGAATTCTCCAGAACCCAATTGGCTCTTTGACCCAAACAGACATTAAAAGTCATGTTTATTTCTTTAGGACAAAGACTGCAAACCTTTTAGTACACACACATTACAAAATAGCCAAAAAAGCCAAAAAAAAAAAAAAATCCCGTCATAGCTACACTTACAGCAAATTTCCCACCAGAGTCCCCCCTGGCATCAGGTACCCATCAGAATCCCCCCTCACATCAAAGTCCCCATCAGAGTCACCCCTTACATCAGGGTCTCCATCAATGTCCTCACTTACATCATAGCTACCACCAACAGGGTCCCCCTATATGTCAGAGTTCACATCAGAGTCCCCCTTTACATCAGATTCCCCACCAGGGTCCCCCCTTGGCATCAGGTACCCATCAGATTCCCCCCTCACATCAGAGTCACCCCTTACATCAGGGCAGTGGCGTAGCGTGGGGGGTGCGAAGGGGGCCGTGGCACCGGGCGCAACATTTAGGGGGGCGCAATTCCGTGCCAGTGTGTGTCACTACTGGCTTCCTCCTAATTTTTTCATTTCCTGTGTCCCCGCGCCCTGGCCGCCATGTTCAGTCTCCTGTGCCCTGTAATTGGGTGAATGGGGTCATGTGCGGCGGCGGAGCTGGCCTGTCCGCGATCACGCTTGCTCCTGGAGTCCCGCCTTCACACATGATCCCATTCGCTCAATCACAGGACGCCTGAGATTGAACATGGCGGCCAGAGCGCGGGGACACAGGAAATGGAAATGGAAATTGTGAGCCGCCGCTGTCTTCTTCTCCTCTTCCTCCTCTCATCTGGACAGATGGAAGACAAATAAAGAAGGTAAGTCAGACTCCCTCGTGAGTCATGTTGCTGGCCCCTGGGGGATGGACACGGCCTGGGGAGAGGGAGCAGCCAGCCAGAGAGAGAGTAGAAGAGCAGCTAGAGAGTCACGATGTGTAGTGGTCAGTGTAGGAATACTGTAGGTAGTGGACAGTGGAGTGTAGTGGGCAGTGGAGTGTAGTGGACAGTGCAGTCAGTGTAGTGGAGTGGAAAGTGCAGTGTAGTGCAGTGTAGTGGACAGTGGAGTGGAGTGGAGAGTGTAGTGGACAGTGGAGTGCAGTGTAGTGGACAGTGCAGTCAGTGTAGTGGAGTGGACAGTGTAGTGTAGTGGACAGTGCAATGAAGTGGAGTGGAGTGGACAGTGCAGTGTTGTGGACAGTGTAGTGTAGAGGAGTGGAGTGGACAGTGGAGTGTAGTGTAGTGGACAGTGTAGTGTAGTGGACACTGCAGTGTAGTGGACAGTGGAGTGGTCAGTGGAGTGGACTGTGTAGTGGACAGTGTAGT